>CM034362.1:40193274-40793274 GCA_019925275.1 Mytilus edulis
AACTTCTGGTTCACTTGCTTCTCAACACTGAAGTTGGGAGTGTGAATCACGACGGCGCAGGTGCACTCAACCCCAATCTTAATGACTAGGGTTTTCATTTTTCCTACCGAAGGTCGGTGGTTCTCTCCGGGCACCCTGACTTCCTCCACTTATAAGAACTGACCGAATTGGCACAATAGTGTTAAAAGGGGCATTTAACACTTGCCAATCACACATTCAATTGGCACACCAATTGCTGGATTTTTGACTTATACCATATAGGATTTTCATGTTATCCCTGCATGTAAAAGAGTATGTGAAGGGATCACAAATTATTCATTACATAACAAAACATTTGTTCATATCTAACATCCCCTTCTTTTCTTTTCCAGTAGCAGTCTGTCACAATTTAGAATTCATACTGCTAAATTTTGGCTAAGTATACATCTGCCTTAGGATCTAAAAATACCTGCATTGAATTATGAATGTATTGTTTTAAAATAAAGCCACATTTTTGGATCTTATCCTTAATATAAAGATGTTATCCTCATCTGTACCAAACAGGAGATACTTGCTTCAAGGTGTTTTATACATAATGTGAATTTAAATATCTTTGAAGAATAAGGCTATAAAACGTACATGTAACTTGTAATTATCCACACATAAGCTTTTTTTTAAACGACAATTTTGATTTTTATTGTCCAATAATTAACGTTATCATAATCACCAATTAGCATAATTCAAAAATATTGAAGAATGTTATATTTATTTCAATTTTTGGTGAAAGGGTGTTGGTTGAGATATTCAATTTAACATTATACACTGACACCAGAAAACAACAGATAAAGCAAAGCTATATACTAATAAGCATACTATTTGCTAGTGTCGACATGAATTAGTACTAATTTACCTTGCTAACTGCATGACTACACAGAATTTTTTACTGCAAAATGAAGTTTAAACAGAATTTCAATGCTATTTTAATTTTAGTTTCTTGTGTACAATTTGGAAATTAGTATGGCGTTCATTATCACTGCACTAGTATATATTTGTTATGAGGCCAACTGAAGGACACCTCCGGGTGCGGGAATTTCTCGCTAAATTGAAGACCTGTTGTTGACCTTCTGCTGTTGTTTTTTTCTATGGTCGGGTTGTTGTCTCTTTGGCACATTCCCCATTTCCATTCTCAATTTTATTTAGTACTTCAAAATATCTCTAAAGTACAAGCATTATACGACTCCGTTGACTTTTTCTTGTCCTTTTTAAAGTTTAAAACAACATGTTATCTTGAATAAAAATCAAAGAAAATTGATACTTTGTACTTTAACTTTAAATTTGATTGTCATCAATTAAATTGTCGTTTCAAAAATTTGTATAATTAGTGGTTAAATAATGTATTCTTTAATATATTTGCACCAAAATCTTAGACCTTGAAAAGTTTTCAAAGCTTTTCTTGCAAGGATTAAGTACAGTTACGAAATAATTTCATTTATGTCTAAAGAGGCAGCTAATTTTCTCTTAATTTATTTTACACCAGGGCCAACTTTATGTCTTCCAACCTTAAGGCAGATCGGCCGGGTGTCTTTCACCATCTTGCATGGATGGTGAAATGGCTGCAAACAATCGGTACAGGCTGTTTGTATAATTAAATTCTATATAGATACATGTAATACATGAGAAGACCCAGAACCATTTTGTGTGAAAAAAAAGAAAGATATTAAAAGATCGAATTTAAGATAAAGTTGAGGAGATAGCTCTAACGTATACATGTATTTGTGCTTTCGAAAAATGAAAAAAAAATAGACAACTCGTATGAAATTTGGCAAATTGTTTAAACATCATTCGATTTCGATTAAGACACACATTTACATAAAATCAAGAACTAGAGCGTCATGTAGGCTTTTCGAGTATGTTACAATACTTTGGCAAATGTCTGGACAGGTGATTACAGCCGATTGCATTGAGTGTGTAGGTAAAGGTAATATCTTTGGTTGGCTTACTTGCTAGCTGAAACATATGCATGAAGTCATTCATAGGTTAGATAAACTTCCCTCCTTTCGAAGTAGTCTAGTCCTACCGACAGATAACCAATATATCTCTCTGTAGGACTAGGCTACTTCGAAAGGAGGATACTATACCTTACCTAATAATGACTTCACGGTTAAGCTATCGAGCAAGCTAACCAAAGATTTTACCTTTACCTACACATTCAATGATTTCGTCTGTAATATCATTGGCTGAAGGTGAAGATGTTGGCAAGTGTGTTGAAAATTTTTCAATAAACTAGATAAAAAGGATGCATATTCAAGAATAAAGACAAATGTTCTTCCTCCTTTAAAACTATAATATATTGCATTCCATATACAAATGAATAATTTGTGGACGCTTGTCAAATAAACAAATTCAACATAAAAATATATGTCAATATATTTTATTATACTTCACGTTAAAATGCCATATTTTGATTGGCTGATACGAGGGTGTTAATTTACTCTATCACATGGCTAAGCGGGTGACAATTTTTTTTAATGTTACCCTCTCGTCTAGACTAATCAAAGATCGATAGTTTAAAGGACACTGAATTTAATTTACATCAAGTTATTATATACAAAGCTAAAGTTTTACGTTTTGGCTCAGATTTTATTATTTGACTGTCAAAATAACTTAACTTTTTTTTTTAATACCTGTAACGTTGTTATGTAGATGACGTCATAGAATCAACTTTTAAAATAAAATTTATCTGTAAAAGACTATAATGCTGAGTTCACACGTAATTCGAATTCGATTCGCAATAAATTAAATAACACATAGCTGAGAGGGTGATAGAGCAGATAGGTACCCCTCGAAAAAGCATTGTCAACCTTGGCTTCGCCGCGGATGACAATGTTTTCTCGGGGTAACAATCTGCTCTATCACCCTCTCAGCTATGTGTTATTTATATAATGTCAATAGACAACACATACTTATCATGATCATAATTCTCAAGTTCATCCTTTCTGAACATTGACCATGTTTTGTGTTATTTGCATTTTTACCCTTTTTGACAATGTCATAATATTCTATTTCTTGTTGCATACGGGTAATTGTTCTTTCGAAATGTTCTGATCTCTCTCAATTCAATGTAAGCATCATCTTATATAGTTATAGTTCCGTATACATGTATGCATAATTAGTTGAAACTGTTTACACGCAATCGATATAAGTATCTTACATAATCGATATTTTTCGCACATTATCGATATAATCGTACATACAAGCAGTACCCACGTATGTGTAAAAAGGCGGGTGTCAATCTCACGCTACACACATGTTCGAGCACTGAATAACTAAGTCAGAGTCTTATTTCGAGAAAGATGCCGAATGTTCTTGCTTGTGTGTAGTTTGTTTCTTCTTATAACAACAACAGCAGCAGCATTTTTGACAAATAGTTTTGACAAAGTTACGAAATTCTGTATTTAAAAATCCATAAATCAAAGGATTTACAGCACTACTTATTAGAAAAGAGCGTATGAATATTTGGTAAGCACAATATGCAGCATCCGAAAAAAGATGAAACTCGTGTTCTTCCGCTAAAGTCCGCCATGTTACAAGTCCAAGATAAGGCAGAAAGCTCACAATAAATGCTATTGATATTGATAGCATGATAATTGTATACTTTTTAGTATCTACGTTTTGAGCATGTAGTTTCTTGTCATTTTTATCAATGTCAATTGAACCCCTTGGATCTCTTGATTCAGATACTGCAGGAACGTAATTGCTGTCACTGTACTCTGATAAACCGGATATACGTGATGTTCCTGATGTTGCCGAACCTTGACGAGTTGACTTTGACCGATCCGAATAATTTGACATGGCAGATCCGTTTCTGACTTCGTTTGATATATGGATAGAAATAGATGAAACTCCTTTGGAAGGTGATGCTATCGAAGCTCCTTCCGTCAATTTTTGATCCGAAAAAGCTGAATTTTTGTGAGAGTTTTGAGGGTGAACTCGATTTTCACTTTTAGAAGACACTGGTCTGCTTGATGTCGCCGAAGAAGGTCTACTCGAAGAATCGAGTTCTTTGATTGTAGCTAAAGGTTTATCATCTGTTTCGTCGGGTATTTCGATTACATTCGAGGTTCTTCGACTTAATATTCCAATTGATGTTTTAAAATCACTAGAATCATGTGAGGCATTATTTGTGTTAGACGATTTTGGTTTTGCGGCATAGAATTGAAATTGTTTCAAACTTATAAGTCTCTTTCCAACTAGACAATACAAAACTATGATACTAGTGATCGCAACAAAGAAAAATATGAAAAGTATTATATTATAAATTGTTATGTAAATTTTAAATGAACTATCTCTCGTTGTTGTGCAGTCGTAACCGACAACTCCCGGAACTGACGTCACATTAACTTCATGTGCTCCGTAAAAGACAAAACTTGGCCATGATACACATGCAGAAAACATGCAAGTGATGACGATGATAATTTTTGTAAGCTTTAGTGTAATTTGTTTTTTAAAAGGATGACAAATTTTTCTATAACGATCGACTGCAATTGCTATTAAAATTCCCCCAGATGATATGCTTGCAAAATAATTGACAAAACGGAGAATCTTACAAGCAATTGTATTTTCAAACTTAAATGAATTTCTCATGTCAACGATTTCCAGAGGCATTGATATACAACATGTTATAAGGTCGAAAACTGATAGTGCCACAATGAAATGATAAGACGATGTAGCTTTTGCACGACATCCATAATAAAATGCTACAAGAGGGTTTCCGAATAGTCCAATCAGCATGTAGATTACAACGAGAATTATGGCGGGAAGAAGTGTAACTGCCGTATCATCATTTACTTGGTCAAGTTCTTTTGTCGATGACATGATAACACTAAAAGTAGTCCGACTTCATTAATGGTTCTCTGATACAATCATCTCTTGAAATAATATCCTGTTAAAAAATAAAACACATGTAAATGAAAAAATGTATTTACTGTTTATAAATCGTCAAAACATCAGGCAGAAACGTTATATTTTAACAAGTGAAACAAGCTAACATGTATACTTGTATTAACCAGCTGTTTATTATAACCTCTTAATAGTAACTGAGCTAATCGGGACTAAAAACTGGAAAACATCTTATGAGTAGACATGACACAACATTAAGTACAGTAATTCAGCTAAACTTCAATTTCAATTATCATCAACAATTTTTCAAGAAACATTGTCATATGTCAACTAAAATTTTCAAATTCTTCATAGACAGCTGAATACTAAAATGAATTACATATACAGTAGAAATAATTAGTAAGTCTATTTAAGTCTGACATGTTGTTTTTTACAAGAAACCCTAAGTAAAGATGTCCATATATTAACAATTTCCAAAAGTACTTATGTACTAATGGCAGGTGTTCAGTTGAACGGCTTAAGTATGTACGTGTCATCAGGTAACATAAATCTTCAATGTAGGTACCATTTAATCGACTTCATAATGTAATAACATTAACCACCAATTTGTCTGCAACAGATGCGAATTTCGACAATGTCTCTTTAGTGATGCTCGAGGCCAAAATATTTGAATATTCGTAAGTCTGACGTTAGATCAGGAGAGGACCCGAATAAATACTAATGAGCTGGAATAGTTTCACTATCTCTTTCCACTACCAAATCTAGTAAGCAGCTTTGATGTCTAGTCTAAAGACCAGGAACCCCTACGATAAGGCGTGAATTATTTTGTTCCACTGTACTTGATTTTAAATTCTTTTTTTGAATGAAAGAGAATTGGATTTTAATAATTACACGGAGCTTATTATATATAATTCAAAACATTTCAAGCGCAATCGACATATTAAAAGGATCATTCATTTGAATACATTCATCAAACAAATACAGTACTTAAAAAACGAGCAATTGGTTGACCTCGTAAGGTATTTGATAGAATTTTATAAACAGTAATATACAAAGAAACCTTTTAAAGTACTCATCTCGCGTCTATTTGACTATAAGCTAAGTTTGTAATGTAAACTATCAGTGAATAGCTTGAAGAATATAGACATGAAAGGTTTAAAAATCATATAGTATATAAATATGGCCCACTTATTGTTTTTTATTCAAACTCTTTTTAAAATGATAATAATAACATTTCATGAAATTTAGAACGTCCGAAGCGCTTTTGTGAATTTACTTCCATCGAAAAAGCTCAAAATATATAGTTGTTAAACTCTGTGTCATTTGGCCTCTTGTGAATTGTCTCATTGGCAATCATACCACATCTTCTTATTTCTTTATCTAATACCAGCTATTGGTGCCATATATTAAAATCTGCTGTACTAATGTATACATAATTTCAGAATCCATTTTTCATAACGTCTAAAGGAAACTCAGACAAAAATATAAAAATATGCCGTACCGATTGTAAAACAACTGTTTTTAAAAGTAAGCAAAAACACAGATCCGGGCATATTTGCACTGCTGATAGCCAACAATTGGGCGTTTAAGTTTAAAAAGGGAAACAAAAAAAATTTGTTTAAAAAAAAATAATATTGAAATTAGGTCAACCAACATAGAGATGAAGAGCAATGGTTAAACGGGTTATACACAGAGGCTGTTTGGGCGGGAGGGGGGCACCATGAGACCAAAATTAGACATGGTTAAGAGAGTGTGGAGTGTGGTAGGTAATGGTGTTGATGGGTTGAGGGGGGAATCAAATCATCGTTTCTTTATACATATATATATATATATTTTACCATTTCACTCTAATTGGTTTTGTGGTTCTTCCAATTGATCTGTATTATAATTTTCCTTTAAGCATGCATGTAATATTTGCCACTGAACGTTAAGCAATAAAAAAATCAGCTTATTTATTCTGTTACGTTTGATCAATAATTATTTCTGATAACATTAAATGAAATATTTCTGACGCTGATCCCATAATGTATATCTTAATTTTACTGTTAGATGGTTATGCCTGTGTATTTAGGCTTACTATCACATGCATATCTGGATACATGTAGTCTTTGTTTGAACGTCAGCACACATAAGTCTAGACTTGCTACTCCCGCGATTGAACTGAGGCAGGAAATTCTTGAACTTCTTATATACATTTGTAGGTGTGCAACATAATATTTTATATTCATGATAGGAAGGAAGATTGTTTCATTAAGTAGTTGGGTTACTGTCTCTTCACATGCCTGTACCTACATCTGCTTTTAATTATAATAAACTTTGAATAGCAATGACCAAAAAATAATAACCCATATAATTACAAAATCTCTGTTATATGCTCCATGTTATCCCCCTTTTTGTTTTAAAATCACTACAACAAATTTTCAAAAATAAAAAGGAAAAAAAATGAAAAATACAAAACAATCTTACCGTCAGGAGAATATAGTACTTCCATAGCTTACGATGTCATTTTTCATATCCATACACTCACAACTAATATTCAACTAAAGAAAAACATTTGAATTGGTATTTAACAGAGCAATACACATTATAAAAACCGAATTTAATCTTTCAACATGTATATGAATAGAGCTGTTAAATTATTGAATATAAGATTAGAATTAGGGTTGTAAGGTTTAATGAACCCTCGTTAAAAATACCAGTCTTAAGAAAGTGTGAATTGGATTAACCATCATTAAAATCACCGTATATAAGATAGACCATCACGACACTGTCTTTTTATTTGAAGTGTAAATTGAACAGCAAGGTATATAAACTTATGGTTTATCATTAAAATCTGTAAGTTTAAGCAAATAGTGTCTAGCTGCATGGGGTCGTGTTTTACTGAAACTGAGCATAGTATCACGCTTTTATAAACTTGGGGTTATTGTACTACTAGAATTATTAAGAAATTTCATTGCGATCAGTATTTCATACTGATATTGCACATCTTGCGAGTGCAAAGAAAGGTAGAATATTTTTCAATACTTGGACAATTAGTTTTTTATTACTGTAAATTCAGAAATTATTGCGTGTAGTATTTATTGCGATTTTGTCATTTTGGACTGAAATGCGATTTTAACTTTTGAGATATTGAGAAAAATCCTGTTCAATTGATATAAAAAATTATAAAATGAGAGTTTTAATTATTGTGAATATAACGCTGTCGCATTTTTCCCAATAATAAAAACATCTCAATAATTGCTAAATATTATAGTACCAAATATTTCACCAAAATTGATGATTTTGTTTTCCAATTCCTACGGTTTTAATTCATTAAGCAAGTACACAATGTCCATTTCCACCATTTTGTTTATCTCTCGTCTGGTTGCGTGGTATTTTGTATTTGAGATAGTTTCCACACTGTTTTGATTCGAGCGCTTCTGAAGAGACTTTTTATGTAGACGAAACGATGTGTCTTCTGCAGACAGTCTTTTTAAATAGATGTTAAATTGACCTTCAAGACAGTATATAGCTCCTGCAGTGTAACATGCATACTTCTTCATGTTTGAATGTTTTGATTTGAACTTTCTTTATTGAGACATGTAAATAAAAGATAGAGAAAAAAAACCATTCAAACGCACCACATTAATTAGGTTTAATTAAATAATCTTTTCTTGTTTACACTCTTTTAATGTTAGTTTTGTTTGACATAGGTCTAGTGCATATGATATTGATATTTAAAGGCCAGTGAATAATCTGCTTAGGGAACGACCATTCAACTTCAAAAGGGGGATGTTGTTTGTCTCCTGTTTCCTGTCTCCTGTCTCCTGTGGTCAAACAGATGACAACATATATATATTCAGAATCCATATTTTCTGCATGATACCTTAAATATAGTGTTAAATTATGGAAAAAAAATTAATTTGATTGATAGCGTCTAAAAACTTTAAGAAAAAGTGTTTTTTTTCTGACTCAGACAAAAACCATAAAACCAACCCACCTTAAAAATAAACGATTGTTCCATTGTTCAGTTGCGATCTATACAAACAACTTCTTAATTGTGAAACTACGTGTATAATAATAAATACTGTTTGCCCAATATTCGGTGGCAAATATTTCAGTAATATTCTGGAAATTTACATTGTATGATATACATGTAGCACTGCATATAAATTCTCCTTTGTGACAGAAATTTCTAAATTGGTGTGCAGTCCTTGGGCATGCTTCAGTGATTCCCTATCTAATCATTCTAATTTTTCTTACGTGTATAATAGTGAATACTGTTTGCCCAATGTTCGGTTGCAAATATTTCAGTTATATTCAGGAAGTTTACATTGCATGATATAGCACTTTATATAAATTCTCCTTTGTGACAGAAATTTCTAAATTGGGGTCCAGTCTCCGGTCATGCTTCAATGATTCCCTATATAATCAATCAAATTTTTCCCAGAAAAGGGGGAGGGGGCTGGTCCCTTGCACCCCATAATCTCCCTTTCCAGTCTTGTGCTTTGAGAATTTTGAGGTTAACAGATACATGCATAATAAGATAAATAGGTTTCCAAAACTTCGGTCGTTTCAGAGGTTCACGAAGAAACATATTTCTTATACGTCTTAAAAAGTAAAAACACACAAAAATACTGAACTCAGAGGAGAATCCAATCGGAAAGTCCCTAATCATATGGCAAAATCAAATGACAAAATAATTCAAAAACGAATGTACAAGAACTGTATATTCCTTACTTGGTACAGGCATTTTCAAATGTAGAAAATGGTGGATTAAACCTGGGTTTAAAACGCTAAACCTCTCACTTTGATGACAGTCTCATCAAATTCCGTTATATTTACAATGATGCGTGAACTAAAAGCGATTTAAAAAATATATACCTTAGTAGGTTTGGCAATTTGACTCATTTCAACCTTGTGAACTTATTGTTCGTCCACATTTCAAAAAATCAAGAAAAAAGAAAAATACTCGATATTGTATCATTTGAAAGAATGGGTCCTGTAATCAATTCATAAGTACTAGTCTAAGCTTTCGAAAGAAAAAAATAAATCAAGAATATCATAAAGGAGAATGAAAATTATCAGCAGATATAAATCTAGATTGAAGGCTAGTATTGTACGACCATGCAAGTTCACAATATGTTTAAAACCTTTTTGAATATAACTGTTTTATTATACATTTTTTTTTAGTCTAGCATTGATTCTTTGAGCTGGTTTTTTTTCAATGCCCCAACCCCCTTCTTTTCGCCCCGAAAAATAAGGCAAACACGGCAAATAGTTTTGTGCATAGTATACGTTATCAGAATTTAACAACTTGAAGTATAACCTGTTTCGGTCTTTCAAAAAATTCAAGATTTGTCTCCCCTTGAACGTCAAAATGTTAAGATGCAGAGGTCAATGCTCGTGTAAATATGTCCTTTCATTACTTAAGTTAGACAGCAACGCAAGGACTAAAAAAAAAGCAAAAAAAAACAACATATGGACTATTCCACTGAACATTATATGATTGGTCAGAAGACAAGTCTGCGATAAAAGTTATATGTTTTGCAGAGTTTCCTAAATGCCGACCACCTCCTTACAAAAAAATACAGAACGCTCATGTGTCTAAAACCAACCCGTTTACAGTTCGATTAGTTGAAAAACAAAAGTCAGAAAAAAACCGAACAATGCAAATGTTTGTGTATAATTATTCATTACAAGAACCTAGTAGGTTATTATATTCTAATATAGTTAAATGATCTCTTTAATGGTATGATTTTTCAACACACTCATAAAGTAAGGGTTGAGGGTAAATTATACTTATGAGATAGCTGTAGTAAATCTCTTTACCATTGATAATAAACCAAAGGATCTTGAGATGTGGGGTATTTGCACCAATTACTCCAGAAGGGGAAACAGATCCAATTTTTTAGCTCATCTGGCCCACAGGGCCAAGTGATCTTTTCTCATCATTTGGCGTCCGTCGTCTGTTGTTCGTCGTCTGTCGTCCGTAGTCTGTCGTTTACCTTTATAAAATTTCTTCTCTGAAACTACTGAGCCAAATTTAACCAAACGTGGCCACACTCATCATTGGGGTATCTAGTTTAGAAAATGTGTCCGGTGACCCAGCCAACCAACCAAGATGGCCGCCATGGCTAAAAATAGAACACAGGGTAAAATGCAGTTTTGGGCTTACAACTCAAAAACCAAAGCATTTATAGCAAATCTGACATGGGGATTAAATTGTTTATCAGATCAAGATCTATCTGCCATGAACTTTTGAGATGAATCGGACAACCCGTTGTTGGGTTGCTGCACCTGAATTAGTAATTTTAAGGAAATTTTGCAGTTTTTGCTTATTATCTTGAATATTATTATAGATAGAGATAAACTGTAAACAGCAATAATGTTCAGCAAAGTAAGATCTACAAATAAGTCAACATGACCAAAATTGTCAGTTAACCCATTAAGGAGTTATTTCCCTTTTTAGTAAATTTTTAACCATTTTCTAAAATTTTAGTATTCTTTTAAAAAATCTTCTCCTCTGAAACCACTGGGCCAAATTTAACCAAACGTGGCCACAATCATCATTTGGGTATCTAGTTTTGAAAATGTGTCCGATGACTCCAGCCGCGAACCAAGATGGCCAACATGGTTAAGCATAGAACATAGGGTAAAATACAGTTTTTGGCTCATATCTCTGAAACCAAAGTATTAAGAGCAAATCTAACATAAGGTAAATTGTTTATCAGGTCAAGACCTATCTGCCCTGAAAGTTTCAGATGAATCGGACAACCTGTTGTTGGGTTGCTGCCCCTGAATTGGTAATTTTAAGGACATTTTGCCGTTTTTGGTTATTATCTTGAATATTATTTTAGATATAGATGAACTGTAAACAGCAATAATGTTCAGCGTAGTAAGATCTACAAATAAGTCAAATGACCAAAATGGTCAGTTGACCCCTTAAGGAGTTATTGCCCTTTATAGTAAATTTTTGTCAATTTTCGTCAATTTTTGTAATCTTTTACAAAAATCTTCTCCTCCGAAACTACTGAGACCTGTTTAACCAATGGAAGTTGTCCACAATCATAATTAGGGTATCTAGTTTAAAAAATGTGTCAGATGACCCCCACCCCCGGCAGAGCAAGATGGCCGACATGGTTAAAAATAGTACATAGGGTAAAATGCAGTTTTTTGGCTCATATCTCTGAAACCAAAACATTTAGAGCAAATATGACGATTACATTGTTCATTAGGTTAAGATCTATGTGCCCTGACCTTGAAATTTTCAGACCAATCAGGCAACCCGTTGTTGTTGCACCTGAATTGATATTTTATCGAAAATTTTGCAGCTTTTGGTTATTATCTTCAATATTATTATAGATAGAGATCAACTGTAAGCAGCAATAATGAACAGCAAAGTTAGTCCTACAAATAATTGACCCCTAATGGAGTTATGTCCCTTTATAGTAAATTATTAACAATTTTCATAAATTTTGTATTTGTTTTTTTAAATTTTTACAAAATATTTCTACTGTAACTACTGGACCAAGTTCTTGATAGATAAAGTTATTTGTATGCAGCAAGAATGTTCAGTAAAGTAAGATATACAAACAAATCACCATCACTAAAACACAATTTTGTCATGCATCCATCTGTGTCCTTTGGTTTAATATGCACATAGACCAAGGTGAGCGACACGGGCTCTTTAGAGCCTCTAGTTTAACTTATCTTATCTTATCTTATCTTGACTTATCTGTGGGTATTTCTAGCATAAAATTCCGCGACGGCCACTAAATACATGATGGTGTTCGTAAAAGATTTGATTAATTTATAAATGATATCGGATATGTTCCTTACGTCGTAACTACAATCCCCTTCCCTTTTATGAATGTGACCTACCTAATTAGACTATTTATTTACCGGATTTGTTATCACATAAGCAACACGACGGGTGCCACATGTGGAGCAGGATCTGCTTACCCTTCCGGAGCATCTGACATCACCCCTAATTTTAGGTGGGGTTCGTGTTGTTTATTCTTTAGTTTTCTATGTTGTGTCATGTGTACTATTGTTTGTCTGTTTGTCTTTTTCATTTTTAGCCATGGCGTTGTCAGTTTATTTTCGATTTATGAGTTTGACTGTCCCTTTGGTATCTTTCGTCCCTCTTTTATACATGTCTATCAAATAACACTGTAGTATGTTAGTTTTATATATTGCTGAGGACAATTTCATTTAAGAATTGAATGCTCTTTTTTGTAAATTTATTGGGGTGTAAAAGCGTTGACCGAAGTACATTTTGTATGAAGCGCGGAAGCGCTTCATACTAAAAATGTGCGCACGGTCAACGCTTTTACAACCCTATAAATTTACAAAAAAGAGCATTCAATACTTATAATTACATTTTTACCTATAGGATCATGAAAACACGCCTTTTATCAAGTTTTTATTTCATTTACCTGTGCACTTTATTGTGAGACCTCGTGTCATCAAGAATGAAAAGTTGCATTGTGTAATGCAATTGATTAAGGAATATCACGAGATTGCTAGTTAGCCAATCAGAATAACGTATTATAATGAAACATACATCTAATGTAATTATATAAATATTACATCTTTTAAACTCATGTTTCTCATTTTTACATTCAAAATGTATGCGACGATTCTATTCTTGTTTCGTTGTCGACATCTGCCTGTTTTACACATTGGGAACAGAGCATTCTTCTCAGGCGACCACAAACAAATGTACTGAAGTCAGCATTAAAGAAGCCATAAATGATCGGATTCACCACGCTACTCAACATCCATGAGCGGAGGAATATATTGAAAAGAATTAGTTCTACTTTCGATAGGATTTCCCTTTCATATTTTAGCGCCAATGTCCGCCATGTCATTAATCCAAGATAGGGGAGGAAACTCAGTATAAATGCCATACTAACTGACAACATTAACAACGTGTACTTCCTCAAATGTATGTACTGTTCACGGATCTTCTTCCGTCGATGCAATATGCTTCTTTTCTTCTTCAATTTCGTACCTCTCGTGTCAGAGTCAGAATCTGATAAATCAGATGTATATAACCCCTTTGGTTCTTGATTAGCTTGTGATGAAATTTCGTTTTTATAATGCAAAGGAGTAACAATTTCCTTGCTTAGTGATGTTTCATGGACTTTGTTTTTAATATTTGAAGAATTTATAGCATTTACTTTCTTGTTTGATTGCTGTGCAGTGGAATCGCTGAAACTATTTGTTTCTTTAATTTGCAAAAGAGGTATGAATGTACTTGTTGGTTGTTTTGCATAAACTACTGGCTTAAACCGTCTGAAGTTTGCATCAATTTCACTTTCACTTGTAGGCGGTGTGTAGTTGACGTTAGCCGATTTTCGAGCAGTTCGGAACTTTTTGAGATGACATAATTTCTTTCCAATAAGAATATACAAAACGATTAAAGTTGTTATACAACCAATGAAAATAAGGAAACAAACACCGTTATATATAGATATATAGACTTTGTATTCTTCATTTCGAATCGTCGTGCAATCGTATCCATTCAAACCTGGTGCAGACGATATATTTACGACATTGATGTCGTAAATAACGAGTGCTGGCCATGCAATACATACAGAAGCAAAGCATAAAACTCCAATGATAATCTTTGCTGTTGTCATGGTAATTTGCGTTTTGAATGGCTGACAAACTTTCCGATATCTGTCGACTGCTACTGCAATCAAGACTAATCCAGACGCAGTACTAGAGAAGTAGTTCACAAACCGGAGAATTTTGCATGCTATTACACTCGGAAAGTTATAACTAAATCTTAGATCCACAATTTCTAATGGCATAGATATACAGCACAAAATAATATCATAAATCGCCATGGCTACAATAAAATAATATGAAGGTGAAGGATTAACGAAGCATCCATAATAGTACGCTACAAGAAGGTTTCCAAATAGTCCAACTAACATATAAATGCAAATTAATAAAATGACCGGAAGTACATTTATTGCCATTTCGTCGTTTATCTGGTCAAGATGATAAGACGTAAAATTGGTGCTATTATTCATATTAACTTGCTTTACAATCCAATAATTTTACATTTTCTAATTATTTTGTACTCTCCATAGAAAACCCAAAATTTATATAACGTATTCACTGAACAAGGTTTAACTTTTATGTTTAAATGCAGTGTTTGATATAGGATTGAGATGTTGATGTTTTTTTTTCTAATTATTAACTAAGATAATCCCATTTCCTCAGTGATGTTTACGATTTTCACAAGTACATTAAATATACACGTTTCTTTGTACACGGTAGGTACATGGAACCATCGAAATCATCAAATCCTATCTTTGAAAATGCAAATTTTCTTATTATTGCTGTCGTTGAATATGTCGAAAATGCATCCTCATATTTAAAACATCATAATGTTTTGTCTTTCATGGAAATTGTTATTATTTTTACTATGAAAATGTCAACAAGAACATGGTTAATGTACACAATTCAATATTCAATCAGGAAGTGGTTACTTTTGCGTGTCGGATATAAAAGATGTTTATTAGGGTCAGACGATCGTAATATTCAAGAGTTAAATCTATCTTGACTAATCTTCCTGTTTTCATCAGGTCTTTTTCACTAAAAGAACTTCTTTTGAAGTTGCAAATAAATGAAATAACTACTTTACATCAAAGATGGGCTTGCTCTCTCCATTTTATAGTTTTGAGTCATACATACACATCTTTCACAGTCAAAAAAATTAAGGAAACGGAACCAGTCTTAAATCACAGACTTATTATAAAACAATAATAAACATTATCAGTTCAAATAATGCGGTACCTGAACGTACTCTCAAAGCACTAAAGATGCTGACATGGCGTAATGCCGATACTTTCACGTGACAATTGGTGGCTGAACGTAAAAGTTGTTTCCAACAAAAACCCATCTTAATAAGCAAAGGAAGACGCGTTATTAATACACTTTGACGCAAAAATATATATTCTGTTTAGAATTTCACAACAGAAATAGAAGAAAAATTTGAGACTTGTTTTTAAACTATGAAAATAACCATATAATTATATAATTTAAACAAATATACCGAATTAATTTACTGCATTCAACAGATTTAAAGTACATTTCATAACTTTGCATGGCTTTATGAATATACTATTTTTGTACAAAAACAGAGTTTATAATATTTATTTCTTATCAAATGATATTTAATTTATTGCAGGTTACATATGACATTATGATGGTAGAATAAACCACTTTCGAGTTCATCCGTCACCGGAAAAAACTCGTCAATTATATGCGCCTTTATGACGTCATTTACCAGATAGAGGGGGTCGCCTGTATCCCTGCACTATTTACGTTCATCAAGCGTCTTAGTGATCGTCATTGTGTAGGATAAACAAGAAATTATGGTTGTTCTGAAGGTACTTTATGACAATTCCCTAATGACAGCAGTGCTGATTTTCAATTTTGAGAATTCAATTTGCCGAATAATGTGTGCAATATAGAATTATAGTTTTCCAACCACTCGCTCAACATTGGAAAGGATGTGACGACGCCCCTAAACGCACAAATGACGTTCACTAAAACCAGAGTTTTTGACGGAAATGCATCGAACTCGAAAGTTGTCTATTCTAGCAAAGAAACAAACCTGCAACAAGAGGAGCACAGGGAGTATCAATTTGATATCCATCACTGGATGGTATATTTTATCTCCACAAAGTCTCGTTAACGTCTCGTTAACCTGCATTACACATTTCCTTTAATTAATATGAATACTATCGAGTTCAAAATTGGTGACTTTACACACTTCTTTGCGTGTTCAACATGTTCAACATGTGCATATTTAAATCCTATTATTCAACTAAAGTATATAAAGGGCCTATGTCGACCACCTGCATCTTTGTAGTAAAGGAACATAACTCGATTAAAAGTTAACCAACGCGTTCAGTCATGTTGACATAGTTTTAAATCGTACATGTCGTATCCTGTTGAAAAGTTTCTTTTTCAAAGTGTCTGTTTTTCTTTTATAGTTTTCAAGATAATAGGCAAAAAATGCAAAACAATATTAAAATTTCGACCATTCTGTCTAATTTCTTGATCTTGTCTTGTTAATTATTTAATGTAATCTAAAGTCTTTATCTATCTTTTATAGTTTTCAACATAATAATCATAATTGAGGATATCGCCGATGAAGGGCAATAAATTCAATAAGGAGTCGTCTACTTACCCCAGGAGTAGATTACCTTAGCCGTATTTGGCACAACTTTTTGGAATTTTGGGTCCTCAATGATCTTCAACTTTGTATTTATTTGACTTTTTGAACTATTTTGATCTGAGCGTCACTGATGAGTTTTATGTAGACGAAATGCGCATCTTGCGTATAAAATTATAATCCAGGTACTTTTGATAACTAACTACTAACAATGTCGGTCATGATGACTTTTCTACAGAACTTTCTTGCAGATTACTTTGGCAATACAAATATTTTATCTATGTAATATAGTTTTTAAGATATTATTCAAACAATGGAAAAAATATGGTGAAAATCGTCAATAACTCTAAAAAAGAGTCGACTCACGATTTCGGCTATATTTGACTTATTTATAGAGCTTATCTTGCTGATTATGTTTGCTGTTTGAAGTTTCTGGTCATCTATTGTTATCTTCGCGATTTGTAGAATTCACCATTTCAGGACAATAACTTATATAAGAGGTTGTTGATAGTTTTGACATATGTACATGAACAAAAGATTGAGTTAAACATTCTAATCTAAGCCTTATTTTTTTTTGTTTACAGCTGTTTTCTATATAATTAGCTAAACTTGCATTATACCCCTATGTTCAATTTTAACCATGTCGTCTATCTTGATTGACAGGCGATGTAAGGGACGACATCAAAAGATCAATGTAAGATTAAAAACTTAATTCAATTAGGGGGGGGGGGGGGGGGTTGAACTGCTGCAAGATTTGGTTATCCGACATTGATTTTTACATATATCCATATAGGTAAATCAATTTTTCCCAAATTAAGTTAATAGGGGGGTAAGGGGGTCAGTGAAAAAACTATTTGAATTAAGTTTTTTATCCTTCATTGAACTTTTGATGTCGTCCCTAACCGGCCAAATGTTTAACTAGACATCCCATTTATGATTGAGTCCAAGTTTGGTTAAATTGGTGAAGTAGTTTCAGAGGAGAAGATTTTTGTAAAAGTTAACAGTCGACGACGAACGACAAATCCAAGAGATGAGAAAAGCACAATTATGCTTTTATGCAAGGTGAGCTAAAATGGAGTCTTAACGACTTCAGCAGATTAAATTACATTTAGTTTATGGAAATACCATTGAATTTAATAAGAACAATATCATATATGATTATACATATGTAAATGAATCAGTGGACATGAAAGTCAAAACACAGGATGCCATTACATTTTAAAAACATTGTAGTGGAAAACAGATATTACAAGTTATACACCAACGCAGTCCAGTAAACATAAGGGTTTAGAAGGAGTTTAGATATAAGGGAATAGAGGACAAAATTTGCAGAATAAATGACCAAACAAATTTAAAGAAAAGAGAAAAAAGGACCAAACAAATTGAGAAAAACAGGATGCTAAATTATGAAGGGAAGATTATAATGGGCAAAACAAAAAAGAATGAAGAGAAAAAGGTTAAAAGATTAAAGAATACAGAATTGAAGGATTCTCAATCTAGACCCTCATACAAAAGATAAGTTTGGGTACGCTAATATCATACTGTATTAAATAACATGATTACAACAGCCCTTATACTACCAAAATGGCATGTGTCATACTGGTTACGTCGTCCTGGTCATATAAATCACGTGATCTATATTGCTTTTCGGCCCGGTCAAATATTTCCAATACGGACTGGCAATGAATCCTGAATTACATGTAAACATATATTGTGCATGTAATTCAGGATTCATTGCTAGTCCGTATTGGAAATATTGGCCCTATATTCACATCATTGCAAGTCCAAATTTGAAATATTGGCCCTACATTCACTTTGATGTATGTAATACAGCATTCAGAACAAATCTGTATTGAAAAAGAAGTATCATTAAATGAAAGTGTTATGAACTGGTGGTTTCTGTTCTGGCACTAGTATAGATTATCGGTGTAGAACAGTTGTACTGTGAACATATACATTCTAGCACTGAAACGAGAGTGACAAAATATTTCACCACGGGAGTTACAATATATCGTATTGCAGTATTTTATTTTGCAAAAACATATTTGTCGTTGATTTAAATTGAAAAAAAAACATGCTTCTGGAGGGAAATGATTTAATAGATAACATGTCTCTTTTGTTATGTTGGTGTCTCTTTTGTTATGTTGCAAGGAAACAAGTTTAGTTGCTCAATGGTTTCCGTTTGTTTGCTAAAAACATTTTTTTGGAGTATATTGTATCATTTTTTATGCTAAATGTTTTTATCAAATATTTTTTTTCTGATGATTCAACGTTTAATTCTAATAGATATTAGAACTTTGCATAGTCTTTTTTATTTTTTGTTATATCTAGTTCTGTAAAGAGCACGATAGCATCTACATTTAACCAGTATAAAACTTTCTGTTTTTTTTTCCATACTCCTAACTTCAGCGTATATATATATTTAATATTGGTTGACTGTTTCAGATCGTAATGACCAAATTTTTTTGTACTACAAATGAACTAGTCTTGAAAAGGTACATTGGTAAATATCAATATAACTCAATTTTATTTTAAATCTTGAAAAAAAAACCATAAAAAAATATAACAAAGTATACAAATTAATTATTTTTAAAAAAATCTGAAATTGAAAAAAAGCATTACTTTACTAGAAATACAATTTTTTTTTATAATCAGGCTGTATGAGACGATTCTTGTTTTGAATTAGTTTCGTATTTTTGCTTACTTTCACAAAAAAGACATCTTTTTATACGACTTAAGACAAATGAGCTGAAATCGGCATTGAAAAATCCGTATATCAACGGATTTACCACACTACTAATAATCCAGGACCGTAGAAATATGTTATATGCAACAAGTTGGTCTTTAGTCATCAGGTTCCCTTCATGTTGAGGCACAAGTGTACGCCACGTCATCAAAGCAAGATAAGGAAGAAAACTCAAAATAAATGCCAAACTGACTGAAAACATCAAAAACGTGTATTTCTTTAAATGTATATACTGATCTCGAACTTTCTTTTTCCTATGCACCAGGCTTCTCTGTCTGATATTTCTTGATTCATATTTTGAATTTCTGGTGTCAGAGTCAGAATCCGTGAAATCAGACATAATGTTCAACTTTAAAGGCTGTAAATTTGTATGCGAGTTTTCTATTTTTGTACTTGTGCTATTCAAAGTTGAAAGGGTAGTATTGTCTTTTTCCGTTAAAAATGGCGTTTTGTTGTTTGAATTTAGAGTTCCTTTAGGAGAGGACACATTTGCTTGTCGTTTTCCTTGATCATATACCGAAGTATTATAGTTTGCATCTTTTGTCTTGATAATCTGCAATAGTTGGATAGGTTTTTGAGTTGGTTTCATTTCATGTTTTAACCTTCCGCTATGACTGTTTACCTCACTCGAACTAGTCGGCGGGGTTTCGATATTCTTAGATGGTTTCTGAGTTGTAGTCGCAAATCGGAATCTTTTTAGATGGCAAAGTTTCTTTCCAACAAGAATATAAAGTACTGTGAGCGTTATAATGCTAACAAGGAAAATGAGAAAACACACCCCATTGAAAATTAATATATACAATTTGTATTGTTTTTCACGTATTGTAGTGCAATCATATCCAATTAATCCGGGAAAAGACGAAATGTTTACGGCATGTATGTCGTAAAATACAAAACCAGGCCACGAGATACAGGCCGATGTCAAACACACAATAAATATGACTATTTTTGCCATTTTCATAGTAATTTGCGTTTTAAATGGCTGACAAACCTTCCGGTATCTATCAACAGCTATTGCAATCAGCACCAATCCCGTACCAACACTAGAAAAGTAGTTGACGAATCGGAAAATTTTGCATCCAATTGCACTGGGAAATTTATAACTGAATAGCATGTCTACAATTTCCAATGGTATGCAAATGCAACATATTATCAGATCAAACACTGCTACCAGTACGATAAAATTATAGGATGGAGACGGTTTAACAGAGAATCCATAATAATATATAACTAAAGGATTTCCTAATACACCTACAACCATATAAATACAGACAATTGCTATAACTGGTTGTAAAATCACAGCCATTTCATCGTTTGCTATATCAAGATCGTTAGCAGTAACATTTAGCCCTGTAGAATTATCCATCCTCAGTGAATTTTAAATTGCAGCTGGTTTACGATGTTGATTTATGTTGATTTGGCCGTTGACGGCTCTATTGTTTACCACTATATACTATCAATGATAGAAATCCATACGAATTAGATAGTGAACTACTTCTAAAATCTAAAACGCAATTATAAGACGATTTCTTATGATCATCAACATTTAACATATTTTTAATTATAAATATCGCTCATACATCATGAATCTTTAAATAGATATTTCAAATTTATTCTACGCGCTTCTCATAATGCACAAGTCCACTTTAAATGAGTACTTAGATTGACAAGTGGTCAAAATAAAGGAAGTACACGCCTGCTGATAGGGAAGGATGATGCGTAGTTTAATGGGAAAACAGGTCAATTACTTCAGTATCAAATGTCTTCCGTTTTAATCTTAACTTTCAATCATGTTTTATTATGGCGAAATACCACCAAATCATAGTACGTCTTAACCGGTGGCATACGAAAAAGAATCGATAATTAGTATTCCATCGAATTTGACAGTTGTGGGAAATTAATCCTTCATTTCATGGCAATAAAAAGTTTCTTAGTCCTAAACATATATCTTGGGTGTTTGAAATCACCAATCCTTTTTAATTTGGTGTTTCTCTAGAATATTTTGAAAACTTGAGATATCATGGTTACTGAAGCCTGTAAAGAGAGGTGATAATATGGTTGGTTTACTTCCAGTGGTGGTTATTTTCTTATATGCAATTAAATGGTCTGTGAAATTTTGTCTATAGTACACGACAGGATAAAACTATACTCATGCCAAGTATTTTTTTTATTTGAAACAAAGATAAATTCTGTACAATTGTTTTTGAAAAGAACAAGTTTAACACTTTAAGACTAATTGGGATAACTCGATGGTGGTATTACACGTCATGGACTCAAAATTGTAATGATTCATTGCACTCATATGCCACACTTTCTTAACTGTGGATGTTAATATTTACAGTTATCTCATAATACTGTACAATTCTGCATGTAGTATTTGGTATTTTAAACAAAAATAGCTATGAACCCAACTTGAAATTCAAATTGACGACCTTTTTTTCAAGATGACCGCCATCAAAAATCAAAATTAAGGTTCTATTGTGTAAACGGATTGATAAATATTATCAAATATTTATGCATAGATTATATACAAGTGGATTTATAAATGTGTCTTTTTAAAAATAAGAATTACAAAATGTAGAAAAATATAATAACCATCAGTACATGTAAAAAAATCGGAATCTTTTTAGATGGCAAAGTTTTTATCGAACAATATTATAAATTACTGTGAGCGTTATAATGCTAACAAATCAGAACTTTCTGCAAGTAGCATCCATGTATCCTGAGAAAACAATCTCTAGAATATTGACTGCCTTTTTATAATACTTTGTTACATACATGACGTGGCTCTTTACTTATACATCCCGTCATTGTGTTATTGTACTATGGTAAGTTTGTGTATTCTTGTCTTTAATTTTTGCTAATATGCTTGGTATATATGCCAATTTGTGCCTCTTTGTTACATATTTCTTTGGGTTTTTTGAATAAGATTTAACACAATGTTGACTGCTGTATTTTTGACATTTTCATATATCATATCTGTTTGTTTTGTTCACGCATCGTTTTCAATATAATGGCATTTGATGCGACTGTCATACAAGTGAGATGTTTAAGTAGCTATCAGACCAGGTTCAATCCACCATTTTCTACATAAGAAACTGCATGTACCAAGTCAGGAATATGAAAGTTGTTATCCATTCGTTTGATGTGTTTGAGCTTTTGAATTTGCCATATGGTTACGGATATCCGTTTTGAGTTTTCCTCGGAGTTCAGTATTTTTGTGATTTTACTTTTTTTTCAACAAAGCTTTGTATCAGTTTTGTTTATTTTTCACTTTCTTTGGCATCTATTGCAAATTTCTAAAAAAAACTCCATCATGAATTACTATAACGTTGAATTTCATTGTATACGTTTTAACTATTTTAGTGAATATTATTTTATTGATTACATGTAATACATGGTTGTTAACATCGGACGGATTGACAGACATCTTGAAAATGACCCCCATATTGCATTTTTCAGTGTGGGTCTATAGCTTAAATAAAGGCAACAGTAGTATACCGCTGTTAAATTGACTACCAAATAAATATCTACAAATGTGCAAAGTTTTGTACTGAGATCACCAAACCCACATTTTTTTTAAATTATGCACAAATCAGCTGGACAGTATGTACAGATGCATCACTGAATCTCATTAAATAAATAAAATTTAAAACAACGTAACTATCCTTATGTATTTGCTGTTTGATGTGGGGCATAGTCTTAGACTTTATAATTCTGTTTGTTTGTTATGAGTATTATCTCATTTTTCAACATGCTAATCAATCTTAAAATTGCCTTCATCCGATATTTAAAAGTGAACTGTAACCACTTTTACAGATTTGTTCGTGTTGTTCGTCTGAGCCTGATTACTTGATTGGTAAACTAACAATCGATTACGTTTAAAAGATTATTCCGTTGGTTTTCCCGATTAAATGCTTTTACATTTTGTCATTTTGGGAGCCTTTTTATAGCTTCTGTTCGTTGTGAGCCACGGCCCCGGGTTGAAGACCGTACTTTGATCTATAATGTTTTACTTTTAAACCAATTGTGACATGTCTGGAGAGTTGTTTCATCGGCACTCATTCCACGCTGTTGTCCTTGCGTTTTTGATGTGTTATGTCATTTGATTTTGCCATGTGATTAGGGACTTACCGATTTTATTTTCCTCGGAGTTCAGTATTTTTGTGATTTTACTTTTTTATATCTAGGTCCGTTTCAACAAGAGAGAAACCAAACGACATACATTACAAAAGTGCATCTAAAGTCTAGGTCAATAGCTTTGTTGTCTATGCCATATGTTAAGCTCTCCGTCCATCCGAGTCAAACAATGTGAAACTGAGAACAGGCAATATTTACTGTTGCGGACATATGATTGTATTTTTTTTTCATACAATGTACTGTCACAATTTATCAACAATTAAAGAAAAACTACTTTAACTTCGACATTTGATATCTTATAGAAGAGCTTTTTTTTAAACATTAATTTTTATCCCCGCCTGCGATAAAAAAGAGGGGCTTATGTTTTTTTCTATGTATCCGTTCGCTAGTCTGTTCCATGACAGGATAGGTTTTGGGGGTCTACAGTTTTTTTTCTGACGGAATATTGATTTTTCAATTTTTGCTAGGCTCGCTAATATTTTGGCGTTGATAGTTTGTCTTTTGTAAAAATCTATTACCTGCAGTTTGTTGCACACATTATTTATGAGCATTCTGTTATTGACAAACAGACGTGCTTATTCTAAGAACCTACATCCTACCCATTGTTTCAAATGGTCGTTGCTTAAATTAAAGTATATATGTGTCTGTTTGTTTTGATCCCTTATCTTTGTCGATATAACAGAATTTGATGCGACTGTCATACAAGTGAGAGTGTAATGCTATCTAGAAAACCAGGTTCTAAATTCTACATATGAAAATGCCTGTACCAACTCTGGAATGTACCAGTAGTTATTTATTCATTGGTCATAAGCTTTTCGTACTACCATTTACATAGTAATGAGTAACTTTCCTTTTTGAATATTCCGCGGAGTGCAGTATTTTTGTTATCTAACTTTTTACTAATATATAAAGAAAAACTTATTCATAATAACACTTAAAAAAACTCCAATACATTAATCGATCAATACTGCTCTTTCTTGTTTTTTGTGGCTGGTCGTATAATGTAAAATGAAAAATTACACATACTATGTACATAATCGAAATTTATATCAAACAATAACAATTATATGAAAACAAATTACACCCCTTAGAGAAGATAGACTTTTCCATAATTTTATGCTTTTAAACAAACAATTCGAATAATCAAATTTAAGCCTAATTTCTTCCATCTTATTAAAGCTGTCAGCCATGCTTTTCCATTTCTAGTTAATGTAATATAGTCTATTTTCTTAGAGACGTATATGAGTTAAAATCTATGTTTATCGGAAATTTGTCTTGTAAAATCGGCTGGCAAGATGACAATAAGGCTGCAATTTAGTCAGGTTAAAAAAAGGCGACAAATACACATTTCTTCGTAAACGATAAATAGGCCACATCACTGCAAAAACATCAGCACAGTCCTACAGGGTTACTTATAATAATCTTGTATCAAATTTTTAGCTTTTTCTATTTGATGAGCTTTTGAGGAGACGCACCGTAAGAAAATGAACAATAAAACTCAGATTTTTTATTCAAAGAAAAACGTACTTATAAAACTTTAAAATTATTAAATGAAGCTATATAATTTCAGCTGTTCGTCCATTAATATCAAACTATTTTTTCTAAAGATATTCTGTTTTTATTAATCATTTATTAAACGATACATGAATATTTGAATCATTGCAGATTTTTACAATTAAATTGTTTGGGACGCCTCCTGTTTAGATTGGATATCCGCTTTTGTTGATTTAATGAAACAAAAACAAATACATTTTCTAATATTCTTAAAGAAAAATGACCTAAACTCTGTGTTGAAAAATCCGTAAATTATTGGGTTAACAACACTAGATATTAACCACGAACGAAAAAATATATTATAAAGAACCAGTTCAAGATTGGACATTAAATCAACTTCATACTGAGAAATTAACGTCTGCCATGTCATTAAACCAAGATAGGGTAGGAAACTAACAATAAAACCTACACTTATTGATACCATCAATAATGTATACTTTTTAAGATGTATATACTGCTGGTGGATTTTGTTTTTGTTGTTCCTAATGTGCATTTTTCTTGCCTCTGTATCTAGATCAGTAGTATTAGTTGATATTTCAATTGTTCCAGGCTCGTGAAATTCGTTATCTAAATTTTTTATTTTGCTATTAACACAGCAATGTAAAACGACTTCTCTAAATTTTGTAAAAGTTGTTTCGGAATCAAAATGTTTACCAGTTGGAGAAGACGCTATTTCGGAGTTTTTCTTATCGTTGCATCCGTGGAGGATATTTTTGTCATCGTTTGATGCTTTGATGTTCACAGGAACAGCACCAGTTGACCTGACAACAGTTGAATGTGGTTTGTTATACGACTCTAGATCAAATGAACTGGTAGGCGGTGTATACGGCATGTTAGAGATTTTCCGAGTAGTATCCATAACACGAAATCGTTTTAGATGCCATAATTTCTTTGCTATAAGAATGTACAAAACAGTCAGCGTGGTAATGCAACAAATGAAAATAAGAAAACATATTCCATTGAATATTGATATGTAAAGCGTATATCGAGCCTCTCTTATGGCTGTGCAGTCATATCCTACTAATCCAGATGTAGCACTGATATTTACGGTACGAATGTCGTAAATAATAAATGATGGGCTTGCGACAAAGAAAGCCACCAAACATAAACATCCTGTTATAATTTTGGCTGTTTTAAAAGTTATTTGAGTTTGAAATGGCTGACATACTTTCCTATATCTATCAGCGGCTATTGCAATGAGAATGAAACTTGATGCCATGCTACAAAAGTAATTCCCAAATCTGAAAATTTTACATGCTGTTGCGTCCGGAAATTTATAATTAAATCTCATGTCCACGATTTCTAACGGCATAGACACAAGGCAAACAATAAGATCAAACACGGCCATTGTAACGATAAAATGATACGATGGAGAAGGTTTCACTAAATAACCATAATAATATATTACTAGAGGGTTTCCAAATATTCCTGCAATCATATAAACACCAACAATTAATATAACCGGAAGTAAAACTGCAGCCATTTCATCGTTCACTCTGTCAAGTTCACCAAACTTTACCGTAGTCCTGTTATTCATATCTCTTGATCTTAATCAAAGTTTCTGGCCAATTGTTTGCTTCACAGTTTATGTAGCAAACATATCTCACTTCGAAGTAAATAGTAAGTATCTGTCTAACATGTTTTTTTAACTGTTGACAGTTTTCTGGTCTGCGGTTTTTGAATGTCAGTCCTGTACATAATCAACAATATATGTACTTTAAGATGAACATGTAATTTTCTTCCTTCCGTTCACGAATAATTTTATACAAGAAGTCGCACTAAATGGTTTAGCGATTTAAGGTGCGGTTTGTCGAAGTGTGTCGAAAACTCTTATCATGAAAATCTTCTTAACTTGACCAAAAACTCTCGAAGTCTGTAAAAAAGAGCGTGTTTATCGTAATATAGATAGTATCTATTTTGTGTACCCTTTCCTGGTCAAAAAAAGATTTCGAGTACG
Organism: Mytilus edulis; assembly: GCA_019925275.1. NCBI lineage: Eukaryota > Metazoa > Mollusca > Bivalvia > Mytilida > Mytilidae > Mytilus > Mytilus edulis. The sequence continues at coordinate 40,220,734 of CM034362.1, forward strand.
ATTATCGTCGAATCAACCAATACAAATACTGAATTTGTACTTCTGTTTTATGACCGAAAGCCATGATCAGTGTGATTGGACAAATGGAAGCATATTATACAGAACAACAACTGCGCAAGTTTGGTGAATCAGTTTAAAAAACTCAAAGAAAATATGAATTAATTCTGAATAAAGGTGATTTTCGTAAGAATTTTATATGGTGTACTCGTAGCCTGTTAAGATGTCCAGAAGGCCTTTCAAAATGAAATAACTGCCTTTATTAATATATTGCATGTATTATAGGTTCTAGTAAAAAAAAAAAATTAAATAGTAAATGGTTACAATTATCCTAATCGACCAGAAAATTTTACCGTTGCACCTTGAGCTGAATATTTATAATACACGCAATATCAAGTATATTATTTAGTCAATTTATCAAGAAAACTGGATTTTTTGCAACTTCAATCTATGGAATAGAAAATTCCTGATTTAGGAAATTTTGTTAAGATAAGTGGATATTAATGTCAAGTGCTAGCCTTATAACTTTTGAAATATATTATTAATGATATAGTGTGCTAGTGACCTACTACGATATATATGGAATTGACTGACCCCATTTATATCGTATTAGGTCACTAGCACACTATGTAAAGAATTTATCTTATCGACTATCTTAACATGTCGTATTTAGACTAGTGGCCTATGCAAGTTACCAACTCTTCAATAACGTTAGTATTAAGTCTATACAAAACAAATGCCAACCATAACAACTGATTAGCTTTAAACATGTTTAATTTATTTATTTCAATCGTTCATCATCATGATTACAATGTCTGTTGAAACTTCATGTTTTTTTTAAATCTTCTTTTTATCTTATTTTATAATTATCTGTGACGATATGAACTTCTTTAGTTTTGTAATAAACAGGGCTTTAAATAAAAGCAGTGTCTTGTTTCGATCGAGTTAAGTGCTACTTTCTAGTATAATAGGGCTCAAGAACCTTACAAGCGTTTATTAGTTGCAAGATATGATTAAATATGAGTCAGTTATAACAATTACTATTGTTCCTGTTTTACATGAAGATGGATCGATAAAGGGCGCTTGGTTCCTGAAGAAATAAGATACTTTTGACGAGCAGTTGCGTTATGTGGTATGGTCCCGAGTTCAATCGTAAGGTGGTACCTAACATTACAGTTAACTGTTACTCTGTAAAATCATCTAAACGTTTTAATGACGTTGTGTTGTTAAGGGAATATTAAGCTTCTCAATGATCAAAATAAGTGTTTTTCAAACTGCTATATAACCAGTGTAATTTTTCTGATGAAACGGTTGGTTCAAATTTTTTAAACTTTTTATATTTTGTCAAAGGGTCAAAGTTAATACTTTGTCAAAATTTTAAGAAAAATAAACGAGCCAAATAAATTTTAGTTAAGGTGTTGGGTACCACCTTAAATAAAAAAATATTGTTACTGTAACAAGTGTTATCCAGTAAATAGTATTCAAAGGTACCAGAATTATAATTTCGTACGCCAGACGCGCGTTTCGTCTACATAAGACTCATCAGTGACGCTCATATAAAAATATTTATAAAGCAAACAAGTACAAAGTTGAAAAGCATTGAGGATTCAAAATTCCAAAAAAATAATTAAAAAATCCAGTAACATATGGCACTCCTTACTTTAAAAATAAATATGAGTACCAACAATACTGTAACTGCGTTCTCATTCATCTGATGGTATTTGTTATATCACAAAAAAAAACCCCAAACATTTAAATATATTTGTTGTCTTTCGTATATCATTGATTGAACAGGCACAGCATCAAAGCTAACCGTGATTAGCCTTGTAGCGTGAAATTGGTAAATGACGTGATCCCAAGATCTAAATAATAATATAATCTAAAAACAAATAAAGACAAATTAAATTATTAAGTCTCGTTTATTAAGGATGTTTGTTCCTCTACTTTTTGAATGTTTGCCAGATTTTCGGAATCCTCTGGTTTTATCCATGTATTAACATTAAAAAAAATTGCCCACAACCTCTACTTTTCTTTTCATATTTTTATTACATATTATTTAAAAAGCCATATTTCAAAATCGTGTGAAATCCTTGTTATTTTTTCATTGTTTTTTAAACAAAAACAGTGCCGATGTTAAATGAGAGAAAAATCTAGAGAGAATGTTTTGCCGCCAAATTTTCTACGGCTTAGATCTCGAAAACAAGCACACGGACACTCCATTTTTTTCTGCTTTTTTAGTTTCTATATTAATATACTTTCAATTTATAACAGTCTTTTTAAAAGCTTGTTATTTTCGAACAGAATGGCGAACATCCTTAAACAGAACAGGCACACAAAAAGTCAAAAAAGGGATTGGATATTTAACACTGAAAATAAGCAAAATGAAATGAACAGTAGTCACAGAGAACACCGAGGCATTAAAAAGTCGTTCGAATCGTAAATCATGTTTTGAAATGGAAAACCGTTTACCGTTTTGAACAGCGGTATACTACTGTTGCCTTTATTTACCCATGGTGAAAAGAGAAGATAACTGACTATGACTAGTTCATGTTTAGTCGTGTATTAGCTACTTCCCTTTAGTTGATTGTTAACAACTTAATCTTATATGATAAATATAACGTGTTTATAAGTAACACACCGGAAAATAAATCGTATTTTTATATTGAATTTTTTTTATATCAAAATGAACGTTAAAATATACTGTGAACACATTAAATAATTAAATTCTGCATGTAACAGATTATATCCCAATTGCCCAGAAAATTATACCGTTGCACCGTGAGCTGAATATTTATAATACAAGCAATATCAAGTATATTATTTAGTCAATTTATCAAGAAAAACTGGATTTTGTGCAACTTTAATCTATGGAATAGAAAGTTCCTGATTTAGGAAATTTTACCAGATAAGTGGTTATTAATGTGCTAGCCTTATAACTTCCCTTTTGAAATATATCATTAGTGATATAGTGTGCTAGAGACCTAATACGATATATATGGAATTTACTGACCCTATAAATATCGTAATAGGTCACTAGCACACTATGTAAAGATTTTATCTTATCGACTATCTTAACTTGTGATATTTAGACTAGTGGCCTATAAAAATGACCAACTCTTCAATAACGTTAGTATTAAAAACCTACTTGCATTTGTCTATACGAAACAAATGCCAACAATAACAACTGTGTTTAATTTATTTATTTCAATCGTTCATCATCATGATAACAATGTCTGTTGAAACTTCTTTTTCATAAACAATGATAAACTAAAGGAGGACGTGTATTATAACATACATGTAATACCCACCCATTGTTTTGTTACATCATATATTAACGTATTGTCTGTCCATACCAGGTTTGTCTCAAACGTTCTAGAAAGTTATCCTTCAAAAACCACAATATGTTTAATAAAGTAAATAATTCTTTCGTTAAGAAAAGATTATGTAACTTATTTGCAAAAAAGAAAATATATTTTATTGAAGTAGAGTCTTACATTGTTTGTACTTGGACGACCGATCAGTATGAACACATGGCCCCTTGTGTACAACTCGCCGGTTTATACAAGGTACATCATATGCAGATTTTCAATTAACATAATTATAAGCAATTTAATAATTGAAAGTGCCAGCTGTAAGGTTCGTATTAGTTGTTGGATAATTGATTATAATTTTGGATACTAAGCAGTACTACATGCTCGACGATTTTGTGTTTGTAAAAGGTTTATATATTTATTTGTTGGTCTGTTCAATTTACTTAATGATTGTTATTATCTTTATGTTTTGTCCTCTGCTAATTAATTTTCTGAATTTTTACATTATTCACGCCTCAATTAAAAACTTAATGGTAGTGAGTTAATGCCTTGCATAATGTACAGTGTTGAATAACAGCGCTATTTCTTTAAAACTTTTAATATAGGATTTGAATTTTATTTTCAGTTAAGTATTTTTTCTAATTAACTGTTAACAAACTCGTTGTGTACAAAGATTCAGTATATCTTTCACAAAAAATAAAGCCCCCCCCCCCCAAAAAAAAAAAAAAAAAACAAAACAAAAAAAAAACCAAAACAACAACAACAGAACAAAACAAACTGTACAGAATCAAACGTGTGTTTCTGTATTTGATCACGTATCATTTCTTCTTTAAGTGTATATTTTGAGATTGTTTATTTACATTTTATCTTAGTTCTTCGCCCTCAGGTTAACATCTTTTAACGACAATTAAATCGTTCCCCTTCCTGTTTTTTTTAAATCTTATATTCATCGTATTTTACAATTATCTGGAACGTCATGAACTTCTTAAGTTTCGTAATTAACAGGGCTTTAAGCTAAAGCAGTGTCTTGTTTCGATCGAGTTAAGTAATAAGTACTAGTATATAAGGGAGCACGCACACTACAAGCGTTTAGTTGTAAGATATGATTAAATATGAGTCAATTATAACAATTACTATTGTTCCTGTTTTACAAGAAGATGGATCGATAATATAAAGGGCGCTTGGTTCATGAAGAAATATTTCAACCTACCAAGTTTAGGACGTTCTATAAGATACTTTTGACGAGCAGTTGCTTTATGTGGTATGGTCCCGAGTTCAATCTTAAATAAAAAAATATTGTTACTGTAACATGTGTTAGTAAACAGTAAATAGTTATCAATGGTACCAAAATTATAATTTAGTACGCCAGACGCAAGTTTCGTCTACATAAGACTCACCAGTGACGCTCATATCAAAACATTTAAAAAGCCAAACAAGTACAAAGTGCAAAAGCATTGAGGATCCAAAATTCCAAAATTCCAAAAATAAAATCCAGTAACATTTGGCACTCCTTACTTTAAAAATAAATATGAGTACCACCAATACTGTAACTGCGATCTTATTCATTCTGTTGTTATTTGTTATGTCACAAAAAAACCCAAACATTTACAGATAGTTGTTGTCTTTCGTATATCATTGAGTCAACAGGCACAACATCATGGCTAACCGTGATAAGCCCCGTAACGTGTAATTGGTGAATGACGTGATCCCAAGATCTAAAGAACAAAATAATCTTAAAACAAATAAAGACAAATGCAATTATTAATTCTAGTTTCTTAAACAGAACAGACACACAAAAAGTCAAAAAAGGGATTGGATATTTACCACTGAAAATATGCCAAGCGAAATGAACAGTAGTCATAGAGAACACTGAGGCATGGAATAGTCGTTCGAATCTTAAATCATGTTTTGAAATGGAAAACCGTTTACCCATGGTGAAAAGAGAAGATAACTTACTATGACTTGTTTATTTTTAGTCGTGTATTAGCTACTTCCCTTTAGTTGATTGTTAACAACTTAATCTTATATGATAAATATAACGTGTTTATAAGTACCACACCTGGAAATGAATCTGATTTTTTTTATTGAAATTATTTATATCAAAATGAACGTTAAAATATACAGTGTACACATTACATAATAGCAAATAGACTAATTTTCTTCAAATATTTTCTAATAACATTTAAAAAAATACGAAGGCATGTGTATAATTCCAAATTTCACGACAAACAAAATATGAATTGTATTAAACATAACGGATATATATGGCTTAATATGTACAATAGTATTGTTGTTTATACTTTTATCTTAAATCGCAAACAAATCCAAAGCAATATTACAATCAGAAAAAATATAAAAGTATTAAATTGAAATAAGGTTCCAATTTCAGCAGCCCACGAAAATAGTGTGAGGCTGTTCTGTATAGGCATCATTAGGTGTTCTGCTTTTGGACGTTTAAAATATAGCCCTTAAAAAAATTTCCAGACCCTGAAGTTTATTCTTGAAAGAGGTGTTTTGCGCTTCTGTAAGTATCGTGTGTTTTAATATTAAATATGCGCAATGGTATTGTACTTATGTTTATATTTCAAAAATCGATTTTAATGGCTTCGTTGGTAGATTCCTGGTTAAGGTTAGGGTGTAATTTTCCACCAATAATATTTTTTCTGAACTAATGGTGTGAGCGCTATGTAAGTATATGGTTTACAATTACGCGATATTTTTGGGAGTTAATGTTTCTGGAGCATTTATATGACTGATTTGGTTTTCTTGATAAACCTTGTAGGGCGGACAATATACTGTTTCTTATCTCATAAAGTTTTATCGCAGGAATATAGAAAAATAAGATTAAAACATTATAATTGATTAATTCGTTAAGTGTACCACAAAAGATTTTAAAACAAGAATTCGGACATATCATACTTTGACCTTTGGACTATTTATTTGCACACTTTACACAACTCGTTTTGACCTAAAGTGAGATACATTTATTTGCAAAGGTTAAGTTCACAAAACTCTGGTACACAATAATGAATTTGACAAATTAGTTAGAGACCTTGAAACTACTTTCCATTATAATTTGTAGTGATGAGTGATTCTAGGACACGTTAGACATAACATCTCATATACTAAGCATTTTTACAATAAGACTTATGAAGTGGCTTGGGCTGTATTTTTCCATTTGAGCAGGTTGTTGCCTATTTGACACATTACCCGTTAACATTCTCAATTTGAATGAACTTACGTTTTACACATTTCGTAAGTACTCTTTAGTACATGATTATTGTAATGATATCTGTTCAGATAACTAAAAAGGAAATATTAGCGCTTTTGAAATATGTCAAACATTTACTATCTTATTTCCGAAACTGAACAATTGTACAACAAGTAAAACAGCATGAATTCCGTTCTCCCTGTTAAGTCCAATATAATATGGAACCGATAGCATACATGTATATTTAAGTTCATCTTTATAGATAAAACAAAATAAAATATATTACTAGTTTACGAGCTGGACAAATATTGGACTTGATCCGTATTGTTTTTTTTACTAAGAAATTTCAAAACTCAGTTTAAGTTTTGCAAGAAATACGAATTTTATTCTACCAGTTTTTAGATGAGTTCCATACCAAAGGGATATTGGAATTTATCCTGCAATTGGGTGTTCTACTATTCAGATACAGCCCTACAGATATCGCTATGCTGTATCTGTATACTATACAGATATCGATTTAAAGATCCGCCCACTGCCGGACTGAGTATTGTATGAACCTGCGTGACCTCAGAATGTGTATTGCAGTAGCATTTCAATGACGTATCAATTGCGAATTAACGATTACTTTTATACATTCTGTTTGTTTTCAAACATGTCTTTAGAGCAATAAGAATCACACCAATTTTCTGATAACATACACACATGAACAGCAGTCGTTTCTACGATGACAACTATCGATTATAAAACTTGAATGTGTATGATTGGGTAGCAAAAACAACCATGTCATTTTCAGCATGCATGTTTAGTGAATGTCGAGTCTGAAGCGTAGGACAACTCGTACACTCCTGTTTCAAATTGGACAATGTTTTGTTATTTGTTTTTACTGTTGAAATTAGTTGTTATGTTAAAATAGATAATTATTCACCTTGAGCGATGTATTATTGTTGACCATTCGAGATTCTTTTTTGCGAACCCGTCTTCAGCTGAATGTGTGATTACTGTATTACTACACGGGCCTCAAGAGATTTCAAATCGAAAATAAATGCAAAATATGTGTTATTGTGTCTTTCAAAACACAAATAATATACAGAATCAATTGCAGGATAAAGACAATAACTGTTTAGTGTCTTTTAATATCAGCTGTATTTGTACTCGGCTCGAGACAGGTGTAATAGCTCGCTAAAAGCTCGCATACACCTTGTTTCCTAGCCTCGTACAGATACAGCTGATATTTAAAGACACTAAACAGTTATTGTCTATATATACAGTTCCGTTCTGTCCTATATATAGATACATTTCCTGCAGCCTATTTTACTAGTTAAAAAAAATGCCTCTTTGGAGACTCTTTTTGTTCTCGTTGGGTAATTTGTAAATTTGATATTAAAAACCTTTACAATATAATAAATGATAGCTGAGCTCCAAAATGAACCTATATCTTCTCAATTTTCAATGCCCAACATATCCATATTTCTTTGTCAAAACTCCGATTACATTTATCACACGTAAATGAAAATTTTTCGTAGATAAGTAACACTATTTAATTCTTTCTGCAAAAATAACAACAAAAAATTGAAAAAAGAATTAGCAATAATTTCTGAACCATTTTTCCTAAACATTAATAAAAGCATGAAAACACTCTGATCAGTTGGATAATCTAGACATTAATATGAATTTTCATACACCACTTAACTGCTTTGTAAGTTATGATGAAGATAAGAAAGGTCTATTTGAGTGCTTTTAATTGTTTCAGAAATATATATGTGTTCTAAATATAATTATACACAGTCATGTTTTATTGAGTCACATTAAATTATTTTGTGCATGTGCAGATGGATAAACACAAAAAGTTCTTATCCAAATACATTATTCAAGGGATGCATCCTAGCAGATTGTTTGAAATCTAAACAATAAGACGTCATAACATTTTTTGCAGACAGTGACACAAAAGTCGAAATTATGAATTCTTCATCAGAAACCGCTTCTGTAGACCATCTCGAAATACTAAATACGGATATTATTGTATCTCTTATTCCGAACATAGTTATACTTGTATTGTATTTGATAGTAGGGATATTTGGAAATGGACTCGTGCTTTTTGTGTACTCATTCAAGCTTAAATCAAAAGCCGACGACCGATACTTTATTCCGTGCTTAGCATTAATGGATATGATAGCCTGTGTAATTGGTGCATCATTTTCTATAGCGGTTAATACTAATCAATTTACATTCCGAAGTAACTCAATCTGTAAGCTTATGTGGAGTGTGAATAAATTTACATCAATTAGTTCAGGACTTATGCTAGTTGCCATAGCCGTTCAACGATATATTAAAGTTTGCAGACCATTTAGATCAGTCATGAGTATAAGGAGTAAGCGTTTAGCTATTAAATTGATTATAGCCATTTCAATACTTCTAGTAGTTCCTAGTGGATTCCTCTATGGGGTAAATGATGAACTTATTGAAAACGATGGTATCAACATTACAGTTTATCGATGTACTGTCGATTTAGATATCAATAGACGATACGATGTAGGATATTCCGTATTCCTCTTGTTTTTCTGTTTTACTGGTATCCTAGCAATATCGATCTTATACTTTTTGATCATGAAGACAATTTACAAGCAGGAATCTTTTTGGAAAAAGAAGAGGTCAAATCACAGCATGAGGAAATCTGAACAGAAGAGTAATCAAAGGGAAAACGAAGAAACATCACAATCTTATAAAACATCAGAAATATCAGAACACGACCCAAGACAATTTGAAAATAGCAATGATATTGAAGAAGATAGTCAAAGCACACACAATTGTAAAGACCTTAATAACACGATTGGACATGTTTTTAATGGGGAACAAGGAAGTAGATCCATCAAAGTGTTTAGACGCATGATACGGAAGTATAAAATATCAGTCATGTTTTTAATTGTGACAGTTTTATTTGCCGTATCCTATTTTCCGAGAATCATTATTATGATTATGGAGTCAGCTGACATTGATTTTTGGAAAACGTTGACAACTCGCCAGTACAGCTTTTGTCTTTTTTTATACAGAGCATATTTACTTAACAACATCTTAAATCCAGTTGTTTATTCGGTTTTCGATACTTCTTTCAGGAAAGAGTGTAGAAGCCTCTGTAACAGAACCTAACTTTGAAAAACATTTAATTTTATCATGCAAAAAAACCAGTTACCTTCTATAGAAATGCTTATTAATTATCACTGTAGTTAGCAACGTTAAGTTAGCGTGTAATATATGTTTCCGGCATAAAAGTTAGGCCATTTTCAAAATATTGATGGAAGACATAGTGTCCACATACAAGTTACATGCTAATAATTAGCCTCTGCAATTAAAAGGTTTCTGATTTGATTTAAACTTTTAGGACCTTAAAAGGCATTACTATCCATGCAAAACCTTATCTAAAGGTTTCAGAACAATGTGTATCGTAGAAAAAATTTCATCTAATATATTAGAAGAATATCGAATGTACTTATAAAGAATGTAAATTTGCAAAAACATTGCGAGGTTTTGATTATAACGACTTGCCCAATGATTAGTTACGTTATATGAAAAATCGTGTTGCTTGTTCTTGAGTTTTCTATGTTGTGTCATGTGTACTATTGTTTGTCTGTTTGTCTTTTTAAATTTTACCCATGGCGTTGTCAGTATATTTTCGTTTTTTATGAGTTTGACTGTCCGTCTGGTATCTTTCGCCCCTCTTTTATAACATTGGGGTTTGTGTTGCTCAGTGATTTTGTTATGTTGTGTTTTGTCGACTGTAGTCTTGTAGTCGCTTCAAGGTTATTGTCATGGCATTGTAAATGACCACTGGCCTTATATTAAGTCATGCAGTCAATTTTATTGTTATGAAATAATAATCAAATGGGAGTTTTCTCTAGATATCAAATTGTAATTATAAATACGTTTTTTTCATTACCGGATTTGAAATAACATCCAACACGACGCATGTCGCATGTGGAGCAGAATCTGTTTACCATCCTGCAGCACCTTCGATCACTCTCATTTTTTGGTGGAGTTCATGTTGCTCAGTCTTAAGTTTTCTTTATTGTTTCTTGTGCACCATTTTTGGCTGTTTGTATTTTTCATTTTAACCATGGTGTTGTCAGTTTATTTTCGATTTATGAGTGTGACTTTTCCTCTGGTATCTTTCGCCCCTCTTTTGCAATTTAGACCTTTGACTATTGAAAGATAACGTTTCCTCAGTTAAATATATTGACTAAACAATATACAAAAGTACTTAAACTACGGCTGAACATCCCTATCTCTGCTATTTTTATCATGAGTAAAATTGAGAATGGAAATGCCGAATGTGTCAAAGAGACAACAACCCGCCCAAATAAAAAACAACAGCAGAGGGTCACCAACAGGTCTTCAATGTAGCGAGAAATTCCCGCACCCGGAGGCGTCCTTCAGCTGGCCCCTAAACAAATATATACTAGTCCAGTGATAATGAACGCCATACTAATTTCCAAATTGTACACAAGAAACTAAAATTAAAATAATACAAGACTAACAAAGGCCAGAGGCTCCTGAGTGTATCCGTATGACACTCAAGATTTTAATATTTATGGTTTCCTCGTCTGTTTATTTACTTTTGAAACCTCTTTTTAGTTAGCCTTAAAAATCTTTATTTGAATAAATTTCAGAAAAATTTATTGACTGGTAATTTTGTCTCTTTGTCATTTTGCTTACTTTTTTCTGTTTCCTTTTCTGTTATCGGACTTGGACACATTGAGTTTGGTAAGAAAGAACCGTTTTGTTTTGATATGAGCGTCACTGATGAGTCTTGTGTAGACGAAACGCGCGTCTGGCGTACTAAATTAAAATCCTTGTACCTTTGATTACTATTTACACCACTGGGTCGATGCCACTGCTGGTGGACGTTTCGTCCCCGAGAGAATCACCAGCCCAGTAGTCAACATTTCGGTGTTGACATGAATATAAAAAATGTGGTCTTTTTTATAAATTTCCTGTTTTACAAAACTTTGAATTTTTCGAAAAACTAAGGATTTTCTTATCCCAGGCATAAATTACCTTAGCCGTATTTGGCACAACTTTTTGGAATTTTGGATCCTCAGTGCTCTTCAACTTCGTACTTGTTTGGCTTTATAAATATTTTGATATGCGCGTCACTGATGAGTCTTGTGTAGACGAAACGCGCGTCTGGCGTACTTAATTATAACCCTCGTACCTTTGATAACTATTTGTGCTTATTTTTAATAACGTGTAACGAGGCTGACACTCTAGTTTTTTTGGACATCAAATCTAACCGAGTAAAAGCTACAACACCTTTCCGTGTTATACGTTGCATTGGTATCCAATAACATGATCAGAGGTGTAATATTTGTATTCGGAAGATGAATAAAAAATATCAAGATGTGTGGATCATACATTCTACTTCTTGAGGTTAAAATATGTTATATCTTGTTGATAATCTGTAATATATAGTTGAATGCTGTCAGCTTTGTATGATGGTAGAATCAATAAAATCAGGAAACACTTGCCCGTCTACTTTTGGAGCTGAACAATGTTCAATGCATATGTGTTTATCCTGTGTTACCTTGATGTGCTTTCAAAATAGATTTAAGAGATTTAAAAATCGGTAAATTATTGTTGCCAATATTTATAAAAAATTAAAACGCATCAAATTTACTCCGATTATAATTTTATTAGTTAAACAGCCTTTAGACAGCATGATTTTAATATACCGGCAAAATCAAATACACAGTTGTAAGAACAACCGGAAATTTGATAAAGTGATATAGAAACAATAATTTTTTGCATGAAATAAAATGTTAAGCGTTCTGAAGAAAATGAAAACTCCACCACCCGTGGCATCAACCCAGTGGTTATAAAACTGAAAGGCATTTTATTTGGCAAAAACGACGCGTGGTTCGTCTAAAATAGACCATCCATTAGCGCTCTTCATCAAATATTTGGTTGGGCAAATCAAAAATAAATTTGATGAACATTGTAAACAAAAACGTCAGAAACGTTGAGCCAGTAGATAACATTTCTTTTGAAAGAGTTCGATATTAACAGTAAAATTGATATTATCTTAAATGATGACTTGTAAATTAAAACTCTGTTTTCTCTTATGTAATTTCACATGATCAAATACAAACAGAATTTATAATTGTCTCCAATTTATTCATTTATTGATACAAAAACCGATCAAATAAGCCGTCTTTTAACGATAGCTAGTTAGGTCAGCAACAGGTTCTAGTAAATGTTTCTCTTTAAACACGTGAAACACTTATCTTTAAACAGTTTTAAAGTACTTTACACTTTCGATTAAATTAAATTATAGATATTGTATGTCATCTGTGGAAATATAAAAAAAGTAGATGTGGTATGATTGCTCATGAGGCAACTCTTCGCAAGAAACCAGTGACACAGAAATTAACTATAGTTCACCGTATGGCATTCAACAAGGAACAAAGCCCATAACGCATAGTCATCTGTAAAAGGCCTCAAAATGAGTTCTTCATCTTCTAACAGTTTGGAATCAGTCTGTTTACTTAATTTTTATACATAAGTAGACTGTTACTAAACTTAACAAAATTTGCCATCATCACCAATAATTTTTTTGGTTTTATTTTGCCGTAACAAAAAAAAACATGATATAAAAGAAGGAAAAAATAAATGTAAAAGAGGGGTAACGGATATCTAAGGACATTCAAACTCATAAGTTTTAAAAGACTGACATAAATAAAACCGTACTTTGATCTATAATGATTTCCTTTTACAAATTATGACTTGGAAGGAGAATTCTTTCATTGAAACTCATACCACATCTTCGTATATCATAGCTAAAACAGAAAAGGACAAACAGACAAACAGCAATAGGTCCAACAACACAGAAGACCAAAGACTAAACAACACGAACCCTAACAAAAACGTGGATTGATATAAAGTGCTTCAAATGCAATATCAAATAAAATCACAAGTTTAAAACTGTGTTTTTTAAGTGTATATACAAATCCTGTACTTTGTGATACAAATACAACTCAAATGATTATCTTTTTTTATGATTATAAAAAAAAATCGCATTTGTGCTAGAAGGGCGTTCCTTTCGACTTCAAACGCCTCATCAGTGACGCTCGAATAAAAAAAAGTTAAAAGGGTCAAATGTGCGAAAGCTAGGAAAATATAATGAAAGTTTTGATGTATATCAATTGATTTAATTGGCAGTAAAATATATGTCATCAAAGATTTAAATAAAATAAATCCTTACATGCAGCAAAAAATAACAAATGGGAACGAAATGTACCAGACTCTTTCCTTTATCAAGTTCAAATCTTTTGTCAAGAAAATATGGTATAATTAGAAATAAAACAACTCACCAGAAAGACCAAATGACATAGACCTTAGCAATTATATGTCATCGTAGGTCTTTTTACAATGAGTAAAGCTTAAACCGCTCAATCAAAGCTACAGTATTTAATACATAATCCGTCCTCTCAGTTGTTATTAAACCCTTATTTGTTCTGATAACTTGTTTATGTTAATAAAACACGAATAAATGGCATAAGAGTCAAACACGTGAGGGTTATTGTTAGCTGGACATCAAATTATTACATGTACAACAGGTAATATAATGATGATAATAGACCCCAACATATAACGATAAAAGGTAGCAGGATTATAATTTTATACGCCAGACGCGCGTTTCGTTTACATAAAACTCATCAGAACGTTCAGATCAAACCAGTTATTAAGCCAAACAAGTACAAAGTTGAAGAGCATTGAGAACCCAAAATTCCAAAAAGTTGTGCAAAATACGTCTTAGGTAACTGACATTTTCCTTTTTTTAACATATAAGTTTAATAAGGAAGTGCAGAAAACAGAAATTTAATCGTTCTTGATCGAATAAAATAATTTCAGTTGCATAGACGTTTCCTGCCTTTAAAGGACCGTTCATTACAATCTAAGAAATGATCACGACAGTCTCTGTTCGGAGAAAAGCTACTGAATTGAAACATAGATAACAAAAGAGAAACGGTATATTAAGGTCAGTTTACTTTTGAGAAGAAAACAGTTCAACTTGTAGTAAAAAGGTAGGTTCCTATATATTTATAAGTAATCAAGATTTATACAGAACTTAAACTTTAAATGACAAATAGAAGATAGAAAAAACATAAAAACTATTTTTGAGACAGCACAGACACTTGAATATTGATAGTACATATATCAAACATATGATATCGAAGAAAATACAAATTTTAAAATGAAATCATGTATAACTAAGTGGGTTCTTGTTCAAATTAAAAAAAACTGCAGTCAAATATGTGTTTAGAGATCCGTTAAGGGAGAACAAGAAAGTGGTCTCTTAAGAATACAGGTTATTTATATGAAATGTACTACAGAGGGATCTAAAGTTGGTGGTCTTTAAACACAGGTTTTTGTTTAATACAGGTGTCCTTTAAAGTAAGTTTGACTGTATGTTTATAGTGACGTCTTTCTCACATGTCCACGTGCTTGTTTTGGATACAAAAAATGGAAAATATATATTTGGCGTTATTACATTTGGAATATATGGTTTTATGGTTGAAGAGGAACAGCAATATAAACAAACATACAGCAATTAACACTAACATTAATAAATCAAGTAATTGCCATCAAAGCTTGTTTGAAACAATATTTTAATAATACATATGCAATTTGTACTTTGTATTTCAGATCTCTAGATTCCAACAATAAGGATGTCTTTTTCAAACGAAAGCCACAACTACATTTATCTCAAGGAACTCAACAATGCTATGATTAAGTTATTAATACCGAATACTGTACTCTTATTTGCGTTTCTTTTCGCAAGCTTCGCTGGAAATAGCTTAGTTTTGTACGTTTATACATTAAAACTTAAATCGAAAACGGACGACAGATATTTCATTCCATGTTTAGCTTTTGTTGATATTATAACATGTAGTACCGGTGCATTATTTCTCATTTCTTTGAACTTCAATCCCTTAAATTTTCGAAATGACTTGACATGTAAATTGATATGGAGTTTAAATCATTCAATTGCCTTAATTTCGGCTCTGTTGCTATTAGCAATTGCTGTGCAACGGTATATCAAGGTGAGTCGACTATTAAACTCGTCTATGAGCCTAAGAAGTAAACGTTTGACAATTACAGCAATCATCATAGGATCTATAATTATATCAATACCGTGTTTATTTTTCTATGGCGAAGCTGAGGTTCCATTGAAATACAACAATATAACAATTACGGGGTATAATTGCGGAGCTGTGCCAAATGTGAACCGAGATTTACTACTTGGTTATTCAATAGCATTATTATTGACAAGTTTGTGTGGGATTTTTGCACTCATTGCATTATATTCTGTAATACTTCGTATCATTTATAAGAAAGAATCTGTTAGAAAGAGAAATAATTATGGACAAAACGTCAATGTACAACAGGGTTTAGGAAATACAAACAACCCAGATGGATCAACTTACACTGATGCTGAATCTTACAGCACAAATCTGGATACAACAACGACAAGCAACCAACAACAGACTAATGAGGGAGAACCAACAATCAAGGAGAACAAATCAACTTTTACCGCTGAAATCCGTACAAGGCGGAAATCAAAAACTGTTCAAATCCTATGTCAAATAATGCACAAACATCGATTCTTTATAATGTTTTTTCTTATAGCGATTTTATCTTGTATTTCTTATCTTCCTAGATTTGCCCTGATGATTGCAGGATCTGTGATATCTAATTTCTGGGATGAGTTAACAGATGTGGAATACTTCATAGCTTTATGTTTTTACAGAGGATATCTTTTAAATACTGCTGTTAATCCTGTCATATATTTAGTTTTCGACACGGACTTCAGGTCTTCATGCAAACAACTATGTTGTAGAAATTGATGAGATCATATAAAGTTCGAACGGAGAGAATAGTTTTTTTCAATTGTCATTTTGATTTTTGATTCTTTCTTCGAAAGGTGTAGACCGTTATATCCACAGTATATCCGCCATTTGTGCCTGAATTTTTTAAATGAGATTTACTTAATATTTTTTTTTAAATATTATGAGACATAGCATACAAATTCAGATATAATGGTATTTTTATTCAATTTTCTACGTTTCAACACAAGCTTCAAACAAAAATCACAGATCGAAATTTTATAGATGTATACTAAAAAAAATAAAATTAGCTATTGTCGACTAAAATACTGATCTATTTTTCTAATATTTGATTTTTTTTAGCTTTAACAGATTCTGCTCTACCAGTCAAGAATTCTTACCTTTGCTAACTTCTTCGTGGTCATTTGTAATCAAATGATCAAGTACATCGGCTATAATATATATAAGTACTTTCCGATTTCGTCATAGACTCCGCGGAGGTTTGAGCTCTTAATTTTCCCATGGAAGACCTGCTTGAAGGTTTCAATCACAGTAATGTGCTTATTATTGTTAGTACACTATTAAGTATTTCATAACGGCAAAAGATTGTGTTTTATGTGTAGATGCATGTTTTCATAAATTTGCTTTATGTTAGCTTGCTATGAATATAAGGAGGAGAATGAAAACAACGATTGTGCATTTTTAATTTTGTTTTGGTGTTATTAATAGAAAAATTGAATGAGTCAAAAGTTTATTTGAAATTATATATTGATTAATGAATCGAAGCGTTATATGCTGTCAGCTAAAGTCACGTAACTGTCGTACACGTGAGAGGTTTGCACTATTAAACCAGGTTCAATCCATCATTTTGTAAATGCCTGTACCAAGTCAGGAATGTGACAGTTGTTATCCATTCGTTTGATGTGTTTGGGCTTTTGATTTTGCCATTTGATTAAGGACTTTCCGTTTTGAATTTTCCATGGAGTTCAGTATTTTTGTTATTTTACTCCTTAATGGTATAGATAGTGTATACAAATTCAAACTTTTTTGTCGTTCTGTAGAATAGCATCGATTATTCTGAATTCAAAATTATTTATCAAGCCACAATAGAATAAATTCAACGTTGTTTATCATTATTCACAAGGTTATTCTCATAGCAAATAATTAAATTATAGTCTGTAGAATTTTATAAATTTTATTGTATCAATTAAATATATTATCAAAATGTATTTATTCAATTTTACATGATTAAGTCTACTTAAAATAAACAAAAGAGTCCTTTCCTGTGTCGAAGTGTAAACGTGTCGCCTATACATTGAGATATGATTTAAATGGTTTAAGAGATATTTGAACGAGACAGGAAATTAATTAATGACAGAGATATTAAAAAGGAATTGACCCTTAAGTATACATATATAACACAGCTTATAATTGTTCCGTGTTTTTCTACAGCTTGTTTCTATTGTTATATGCATTCTGTTCTTCTTAGTACAATGTTATTTTAAAAAACACAAAGTTGCATCTTAACGAGTGCCACACATGGATTAAGATCGGAGTACCCTTCAACCGCAACTGAGATCACCCCTAGTTTTTGGTGGTGTTCGTGTTGCTCAAATCTTTGAATTTTTAGTTTTGTTTTCTTCACTGTTTGTGTTTGTTTTCTTTTTTAGGACCTGCATTGTCAGTTTGATTTCGAGTTTAAATGTCTCTTTGGTATCCCTCGTCCCTCTTTTATATAACGGGTGTCCTAACTATTGTCTTCACATTTACAGCATCCCTTCATGATTTGTTTTTGTCTCTCGTGTCTATACTGATGATTTACTACCAAATGTAACTTTATCCTTTAACTTTACTTTCCGTTGGTGTTCTCTCACTATATAATTCAAAATTTGGTAACATTTTGAGCGAATCTATGCAATCGCACTAGAGATAAACAATGTAAAGGATACACCAGATACAGTGAAGTCTGCCTAATATCTAGACTTACATCTAGAAATTGACATTGAGGGTCGGTTGAAAACAAAACTTGACGACAAAAGAAGTAATTTGAGCTTCCCAATTGTGAACTTTCAATTTCTATGTAGCAACACTCCAGCAGCGTCTGCGGACAGAGTATACATCTCCCAATAGATACACAATTCCCGGCTTGTATTTTCTATCATAATTTACTTGATAGAGGAGTTGCTGCTTACAAGGAAGCTATTAAACAAAGAGTTCCTAATGGTGAAGTTGAAATCATCCCTTCGTACATTTTACGGACGCAATCACGAGTTGGTTAACCGTTATGGAATAAATGTTTCACAGATGATACTGGATATGTTCCTTTCATCGTTACTACAATTCCCTCCCTTTTCATGAATGTGACCTACCGAATTAGACTATATACCGGGTTTGTAAAAATTGACGGGTGCCACATGTGGAGCAGGAAATGCTTACCCTTCCGGAGCACCTGAGATTACCCAAAGTTTTTGGTGGGATGGATGTTGCTGAGTTTTTAGTTTTCTATGCTGTATTTTGAGTTCTATTATTTGTCTGTTTTTTTTATAATATTTTTGTTTGATTTATGAGTTTTAAATGTCTCTCTGGTATCTTTAGGTCCTGTTTTATCATATCTTAATCGGATATCGCTTAGTGTGTACATGTATCAGGCAAGCAACTTATATTAGACTATAATATAAGACTAATTCGGTAGGTTACATTCGTGAAAAGGGGCGGGATTGTAGTAACGACTAAAGAAGCATATCCGCTATTATCTGTGAAACGGATCTCTCATTACGGTCAACAAATCTTGATGGCGTCCGCAATATTAAGCTCCCTTGTGATCAGGGACCCTTATCATGACAATCAGGACAGGAAATACAAGCCTTGGAATATCGTATCAATTGGTAAATATAAACGCAGTATGCAGGCGACGCTGGAATGTTGCTATGTAGAAATGGAAAGTCATACTGTTGTTTGACATTCCAGCATCTGTGAAAAGATAGATTTTTCATGAAGTAAACTTTCCATTCCTATATACTACGGTCATTCAGTTTTATGAACGCCATCGTAATTAAGTTAACCGTCATGAAATATCTAGGTCTCACGGAGCTCACTTCTGTCAGATATTTGACGCGGTTAGTGTTGCTTAGTCTTAATAATTCTATAAAGCTTTTGCTATTGCTGTTTGTTCTTTAGACTTTTGTTTACTTTTTGCAAAGGTGTTGTCTCTTTTTATTGATTTATGGTTTTCGATTTCAACTTAGTTCTTACCTTATTTTTGTTTTCAAAATTGTATTTTGTGAACAGCTTGAAATAAACTCTTACGACTGTTCTTATTATCTCATTTGCAATTTCAAACAAACATTCAGTAACGTAAAGTCTTTAACATATATTCAGAATCCGCAATAAGTAAAATACTGCAACCAAAAGGATTTGTTTATATTGAAACAGTTCATCACATCTCTCTTTTCAACATATTCAATTTTCTATGATATAAAGAAATGTTGGGAACAAATAAAATACAATTAAAGGCAAAATCCAATGTAAGGTAATTCCTGAAAGATAGATTGTAAAAATGCTTTTAAAAAATAGGTGTTAATTTGAAGAAAAAATCCTTTTAATCAGAATATCTACTTCCTTTGCTAAGTGTGAGTATACCGTATGATAAAATACGTATCCTTCCAATTGATCGTATCAAAATTTTTTTATTAGGAAATGTATTCGACTTGTTTTATGCTTGTTTCTAAAATAAACAAATACATGAAGTTTATATCCTAGTTTGAAAAAGAATTTCCTTTTTTTCTGGAAATACAATAACTCTTGATTGGTATGTTTCTTCGTTCAAGCATTAAACATGTTTAATAGCAAATATATGAATCTGGAAAATCACAAAATGACTTTTTTTTTAAGAATTAAAAAGATATATAAATAAACTCAGCACAGGATACCAGGACTTAATTTTACATGTACGCCAGACGAGCGTTTCGTCTACAAAAGACTCACCAGTGACGCTCGAATCCATATGACACTTACTCAGACACATGCATTATTTTAATGTTGATTTTGATAACATAGCCCTTAACGTTTCGATGTATTTATTCGTCCTTTGCTTTCAATTATTTGGGTTAGAGCTCCCATAAGAAGTTAAATATAAAGAAACGCTTCGGACGTTTTAAATTTTAAAGATTTATTTTCATTTTCTTTATAGAATATTTTCATACACAATCACGTGTTGAGTGACTTTCTTTGAATATCTGTTTGTATTGGCAAATATCAACCTGTTACAAATGTACCATAAGAATCCTGTCAATTTGCCTCAAATTTTACATTTATAAATGACACTCGTCACCTAAATACTTACAAGAATGATCAAAAATGCAATATGTGGGACAGGATCTGTATACCATTTAAGATCACCTGTTATAATTCAAAGATATTGTACAAAAGTTTTTGAAGAGTTTCATGTTGGACAGTGTGTAGTGCTCCATGTTGTGTTCAATTTTTTTAAATTTTTTTTTTATCGTTGTTAGACTTTTAAATGGCGATGGTAGTGTATCTTCGACGTATTAGATTGAATGAAACTTTACTTTCCCATGCCACCCTTTTAAACTTAATTTAAAATGTTAGTTATTTCATTAAAACTTTAATTGAAAAGTAAAGTGTTAGGTTTATAAAAACAACATTGTAAGCCTAATTTATCATTAGGACGATCATTTGTGTCGGTTATTATACATTTCCCCTATGTTAATCTATTTATCAGGTTTATTTGATTATATATCAAAATATACCAGTCATCAAAACTTCCTTGTTTCAGGTCTGTTTCTTATATTAAAACAAATATATTACCAAGAAGTAGTATATACAAATATATGCTATTTTTGTTATAATAAAATAAAATTATATCTCGTGTTCTGAAATAGCTTTTCGTTACAGCGATAAACAATATAAACAGTAACGAAGAGCGAAGTCTTCGGAATTTAATAAATTGTTGATTATTTAAAAATGATATGTAAGGAATCACTAAGTAACTTGGTTATCCCTGTCTCATGCATATAGTACCTATTAAGATAAATAATGATGTTACCGATCCTTTTTGGTAATTTGCCCTTCTTCAAGTTTCAACATATTTTTACTGACTTTGATTTCAAATGTTTGAGTTAGACGTTCTGCATTATATTCAGCTTATTGATGGAGGATAAAGAATTATTGACTTAGATATATTATTAAACATGTTAAAAATCAGATGGGGTTGAAAACTAATAAAAGAAGAAATGTAACCGACAAACTATTTCAAGATTTTACATTAACACATTTTGGAGAGACTTGTTTGTATTCGGAATAAACTTAACAGATATAAACATGCTTAGCTAAATAGAACTGTTTTTTACCAGAAATATACAAATACATGTAATTTTAAGTCAAACATTGTTAGAATTAAAAGAAGGTCAACGAATTATACCAATATAATTTCTTACGGTAAGAAAACAAAGAAATAGAGGAACTATCTTACCAAAGAAAATGGGAAATGTCTTTTCATTCAAACCTGAATTGAATGTTTTGTACATAATTAATAATAAAATATATGAGAACGGACACATTTCATCAGGAACTGTTTAAAAATACAAAGTATACACAATTGATATAGGAAGATGTGGTGTGAGTGCCAATGAGACAACTCTCCATCCAAATAAGAATTTAAAAAGTAAACCATTATAGGTTAAAGTACGGCCTTCAACACGGAGCCTTGGCTCACACCGAACAACAAGCTATAAAGGGCCCCAAAATTACTAATGTAAAACCATTCAAACGGGAAAAACAACGGTCTAATCTATATAAACAAAACAAGAAACGAGAAACACGTATATATTACATAAACAAACGACAACTACTGTACATCAGATTCCCGACTTAGGACAGGTGCAAACATTTGCAGCGGGATTAAACGTTTTAATCGATCCAAACCTTCTCCCTTTTTCTGAAATAATAGCATAACATCACAACATAGAAAGACACACGATAAAATATCAATTCGCTGACTTAACTCAATAAAAAAACGTATGATTACACAATGAACGAATAAATTTGATCTGCGATATCTGATTACAAATGCACAGTTAATTAAATATTAAAGACAAACATTCATGACCAAAAAGCTAACAAACAAATTCAAACAAAGCCATGGCAGGACATCACTGAGAAATATTTAACCCTTCGAAAATATTGATCAATATTCACTTTAGAAAAAAACCGGTTTAAAAAAAATTAATTATAATCTTGAAGTTTATACAAATGTAGTAAGAATAAGTGAAGATATTACAAATAATCAAAGCTGGTGTACAGACAAGATCCATATAAATAAAAAATAGCAAAAAAGCATTATAAACAGTATCAAAAGGTCGAATTAACAAGAAAATACGATTTGAGAGTACTCGCAGTTACTGACAGCTAGTTAAAAGCCAAAACCAATTAATAATAAAAAATCATGCATCAGAGACTAAAATCAACTAAAACACATCCCAGGGATTTAGTATTTTAACTTCATTAATAGTCAAAGAAGACATGAATTGTGCAATGCCAAAAATAAATGTATCGACACGTAGTAGGATAGTGAAGAGCGATTTCTATAGAAATGAAAATTAACGTGTCTGTGTCTCTATACATCTCGCCTCAAAAGATAATGAAATTTAGTAAGTTTTAATTTGCTAATGACAAAATCAATATTAGTGCCAATGTGAACTATATTCATAGATCTAATTACAATATTGGTACGATAACCCTTACTTATAAGTTTGTTTAAAGGTTCGATGAGTTTACAAGGATCACATAGTGATTTCCTCGCTTTAAGTACAATATTACCATAAAATTTAGGATGTGAAATATCATTTTTAATAAGCTTTCTACAGGTATAGCCAAATTTACTAATCAAATCTTTGTATCTATGAAAGAATTTAGTAAAAGTTTTAAGTAATTTATGGTATCGAAATCCCTGACACAACAATTTACCAGTGATGCATTGATTACGTTCGTTAAAATCTATGACATCAGAACACACACGGGCAAACCGAACGAGTTGCGATATATAAACACCATACACACAAGACTGGATTAGATATTTTTTATTACTTAAAAAGGCTCTGGCAAAATATTGTAGAAATAGAAAATAAATATACATGTACTACAAATCATGAAATTACACCAGAATTATACACTAACTTGCACAGTCAATTTACACAAAATAAACCCGATAGGCTTGAAATGTGGGAATCTTAATACCAAAAACATGGGAACATTTCGAATTCCGTCAGTGTAATTAACGCTCTCAAAAGCCTAAAGCGCTAACCTGCTCTTCAGAGGAGAAGATTTTAAATGTTAGCAAACTTGATGAACAAATTGTGTAATATTCTTTAAAGGCAATAACTCATTAAGAGATCAATTGACAATTGTTGTCAAATAATTTTTTTGTAGATCTTACTTTGCTGAAAATTATTGCTGTTTAAAGTTTATATCTATCTTTAATGAAATCCGCCATTTTATCATGGTCGTTTTTAAAATTTATTACAACTACACTGAATGAATATTGTATCAGAATGCAAACGTTTTATAAGCAGGGGATATACAAGATAGCAAAACATAATGCAATGTTACTGCTTACATGTAAAGTAGCTTAGGTGTATTTTCGATCCTTTTATTGAAATTTTTATTACAAATTAAAAAATATGTAGTTTACATCAAGTGTGAAAACCAAAACAATCTCGGTTCAATGAATCTTTGAAAAGTCTTATCAATAAAGTAAATAAAGCGTACCATATTCCAGTAAACATATGATTATGTAAAATAGTTCTTGCTTGTACAGGGATACTTAATTGAAGCTTTAGACTAAGTAAATTGTTGATAAGCATGCTTAATGGATTTATACGTTACACTTTATTAACCAATATTTAAGATGTTTCGGCAAAATTAGAAAAAAAGGATCTCACATTGACAAAAGATATAAGGAGTACAAGGCATATGTGTTTACTGTTATATTTCCAAATTGTGTATTATGTAAGTATAAACAACATAATACAAGTTTTATAAGTTTGTTCCTCATATGCACGTTTCGAATACACCATGAACCTCTAATGCAGTTGCAAAAAATCAACAATTAAAAGACCAAAAAAAAATGCGTAGGTGAAGCGCATTGGAAATCTAAACGTCTGAAAAGTTTATCCAACTACCGATTGGGTAAAACCTGCAATTCGATATTTGAATGAACTAAAATTTATTTCAAATCATATAAATATGGACGTTCTTCCAAAAATGAACTGCATAGACAAAACTTGTCTGAATTTGTACAATTTTCATAGACTGATGCGACACTTAGGATAGAAAATTCTTTATAATGTAAATTACATTATTTTCTAGTTCTTTTTTCGAATTTTACTTATAAACCACGTAGCTTTTTCCAGTAAATACTACTTCTACACGTACAGTAGCAAACACAATTTTACAAAGTTTAAGAATAAATATCGGCTCAAAATAAATATTAAAAAAGCGTCTTGCTGACATGATATGTACAGAAAAGTAAAACTTGTTAATTATACATATTTCGGGCTCTAAGATAGTTTCTTAGAGTATCGAAAATGAGAAAATTCGAGTGTAAGAATGGATTCAATGCACCGTACATCACATTTCCAAGACAGAGCCAGCCCCAACTCCATTCTATTTCACTTATATCACTCCAAACACTTGTATTTATAAACATCTCTCTAGCTCTTTCAATTAGTAAATAAACAAAAAAAAATAGTATAAGGGCTTGATTCAAGTACCACGTGACACGCCTAGGTGATGAAACTATTTTTAACTTTGAATTATTTGAATCTTTGAGATTTTTTGACGTATCATCAATTAGATTTGTATTCTCTGGAATTGTTATATCAATATCTAACATCATTTCATAGGCACTTTTCTTTTCCAGTCTTTCATCAGTTCCACATGTTATTTTCGTTGATTTTTTTTCACAGGACTTACAAATTGACGCATCTGAGCCTATGACAAAGAAATTTTTGTCTGCATATCTATCAGTTATTTTTAAGTCCATAATTTTAAGATGTGCAAGTGTTCCATAGCGGAAAGATGGTGGTATTCGCTCCATTTTAGCTAGTCCTCTGTAAAATAGTACTAACAGTCTTAATTGTATAAAAGTTAAATAGAGAAATACAAAAGTATAAATGACTGAAACAACTATCGGATATACCTGAAATAATGGTCCCTTTTCAAGTATTCCCGATGCTCCACACATTTTCCCGAAAGCGGTGAAGTTTTGGAGACGAATGCCGATTTTTGTTTCTCCATAAAACATGAAAGCCGGAATTGAGAAACCGATGGCAACTAACATCACTATCCCTGTGAGGATTTGTCGATTCCTATTATTTAGTTGAAACGAAGGATATCTAAGGAGGATATAACGGTATGTAGTAACGTTAAGAATGCAAACTCCAGATAAATTCCACAAAAGCATATTACTACCTAAAATGAACGCACATTGTGAATCGCTATAAAAATTAACTGGATTAGTGTTTATAGCAAAACAACATGCCGATCCAAATACAGAAGCTGTAAAATCGACTAATGAAGACAATACGACACCAAATCTGTCGCCTTTAGGTTTTTTGAATTTGTAAATATATAATACAAAACAATTTGCTGGCATTGCAACTAAAAGAAACATTGTCTGCACCAAATTTGCCAGTGATACAATGGTAGACACTTGATCGTTTAGGTCATATCCATATTCATTACTATTAGTGTAGTTGGTTTTGGAAACATTCATTTTGATAAAATTGATACTGCTTTCTAATTTCTAATGATATGAATGTATTTTGGTTAATGTTGTAGCTTCACCAAGAAGGTTTGAGTTGTTACACGAATAGCTTCAATTCAGAGCAATCCCATCAACGTAAGCACTAATATTTCTTTTCTTCTTTTAAAACTACTGAAAATAAAGTAATTCTGAGTTAAAACTAGAATTGTCATTGCAGGCAATAGCGGATGTCACCCTTCCCCCTATTGCCACTAAGCGGCAGCCATTTAACAAAATGTTTATAATTGAATGCACAGATATACATGGCGATACATCTTTCTGTAAATTTTTAAGTTCATTAAGAGCATTTTAAAACAAATTTCATTTCTGCCGTTTCCATGGCAACGGCAGCCATTTTGAAATTTTCAAAGTCATAAGTCTCATCTATACATGCCAGTCAACAATAATATCAAGTTTCATTAAGTTCAAAGCATTTTGAAAATTTTTGACATTTTTGCAGTTTCCCTGACAACGGTGGCCTTTTTGGAAATTCCATTGTCAAAAGTCTCATCCAGACTTGCCAGTCTACAATCACATAAAGTTTCATAAAATTGTGAGCATTTGAAATTTTGAAATTTTGGACATTTTTGGTGGTTCCTATGGCAACATAGACCATTCCCAAAGGTTAATGGCATATACCACACTGGTACATGGGAGGGACCATACCATCAAAATTTCGATCAATTTGACCTACCATTTTAAGTTAGTAAATGCAACTTTAAGGTTTTTGAACCATTTTGACCTGTTTTGCATTGTTTCCATGGTAACAGCAGACATTTTCGAAATTCTAACGCCAAATTCCTCAATTACCAATGTTGCTCATCGTTACTGTAAAGTGTCCTTAAATTTGGAGCATTTTTTATTTTTTTGAAAATTTTTGGTGTAGTTTCCATGACAACATAGTAGTTCCAATGATTGCCAAAATCCTCCAAAACCAGTATATAGTGGGCACCTACATTGTATCAAAATATAATGATTTTAAGTTTAAGCATATGCAAATAATGCATTAAAACCAAAAACTGGATTTTTTCACATTTGTTCCGTTTTCATGGTAACGGCAGCCATTTTTTAGTTTCAAAGTTGCAGTGCAACTCGAAAGTCAGGGTTCCTTGTTATAGTGAACTATCATTTAGCTTGGTTCCTTTGGTTCCGAGAAAGCGGGCGGACAAAATAAGGTGGAAGAAAAATAATAATAATAGGAAAAAATACCCAGAGGAATTGCAATATGTCACCCGACATTGTCGATCAGGTGACATAATAACATATAGTTGACTTACTGCCAGTCTATAATATCAAACTAACATCTTGAAAATACGGTGATTTGTTCGAATAGTTGGATACCATCAAAAGTATCTGGACACGTATTCTGATATACGGTACGTGTAGTTGTAACACTATTTTCCTTAAACTACAATATATAATATCGCATTGCTGTTTTATTCAATTAAAAATTATAAGTGCGCGTACAAATTTCGACATTTACAGAGATTGGTCTTAAACATAAACAACAAATTACACTACCAACTGCTCAGAGTCTTGAAAGACCAGATTGTGTGCTCGACCAGTAAAGTCGAGTACATATTTTACTTGACAAGTCTCGACATTGTCTCCACTGTACTTAGCTGTACTTACATGTACTCGACTTTACTTAATTAGTCTGATTCAGTACTTGATGAGCTTGGTGTAGTCTGAAATTGTCTCGACTTGTCTTGGTCGGTGTAAATAAGCCCAGCTAACTAAATTAAAAATAGATCTAACATAATTCCAGTTTATGTGGAAGTTTGATTAATTGCTGTGAAATGAAAAAATCTAATTAATAGGTAAAAAAAAAAGGATTAAATTTAGTAAGGCATCTTAGATCTTTTTCAAATCAACTTGGATTTTCATCCACTTATGCAGGTATCTTAGTAATATATTGATCGTACTGAATCCCAGGTCATTATGTACATTGGTGAATTGCTGTCAAATTTAAGATTTATATTAATTGTTCTAGGTCAAAAAACTAGTATTTGCAGTTCGCACTAAATTCAGATAGTACACTTTAATTCTGTTTATCAATTTATCATATCAACTTGGATATTCATCAAAGTATGCATCCATCTTAGTAATAAATTGATCTTACTGAATCCCAGGTCATAATGTAGTATTGTGTTTTGCTGTAAAATTGATGAATTAAATTAATCAAGGTCAAATAAGCTAGAATTTGCAGTTCACACTATATTTAGATAGCACATTTTAATTCTTTTTATCAATTTATCATATCAACTTGGATATTCATCAAACTATGCATCTATCTTAGTAATAAATTGATCCTACTGTTTCCCAGGTCATTATGTAGTTTGGTGTATTGCTGTTAAATTCAAGAATTAAATTAATCTAGATCAAAAAAGCTAGACCGTTTTGTCGAAGAGTGCGCTAAAATATACTTTAAGAGTAACTAGATGTCAAAATTATGTTCACCAATTTGGCTCAAATTCTCATATTGATTCCTAACCATGTTAAACATTTATCGAAATGACAATAAGTACAAAAAAATGCAATTTAAAAAACACAAGCTCTTAAGTATGTAGCTTCATTTCGGGTGTATTTTGGTCTGGACTTCATTTATTAACTTTTGAGTTGACGACCTCCACAGAGCTCCGATGGTAATTAGAGCGATTACAACATAAATATAGATATTAACTGATAATAGACTCGTATAATTGAATTTTTTAAGGTCGGTTTAATTTCATATTATAGATTGTAGAAAAATGATTTTTTTTATTGATCGAATCATTCAATCAAATGATATACATGTTTTCACTTTCAATGTTGACATTCTTTTTGTTTAAATAACAGCACACGCATAATCCATGCGTAATCCTTCTGTAGTTAAATTAAAGTTCGTATGATTACGGATTTATTATATATATATATATTCGGGTTCGAATCCCGGCGAGGGAAGAACCAAAAATTTGCGAAAGCAAATTTACAGATCTAACATTGTTGGGTTGATGTTTAGACGAGTTATATATAAAATGACTGAATAAATAGTCAACGATAAATCTTACGGGGCGATGGATCATATAAACATGATGCAGTACACTACATACTATAATATATAACAAGTCTAAAAGAATACAACATCACCAAAAACACAATAAAACAAACAATATGTTAGATATTTCGGATAACAGATATCCTTCTTCGGTAATTGCACGATGACAAATGAATCATGTCAATTCAAATTAAGACTCTATCAAAATCCTGATTTATACAATTTAAGCGAACGCTGGAACAATTTTTAAAATTTCCAAACACACCGCAAAGACTACAAAAATATGCCAAAAATAAAAATAGTTATTTGCGATGTGAACTGGCACAACTCTAAATTCCCAAAGGTGTTGACAGTTGAGATGTTAAACAACTGCGTGGAAATACAGTCCCAATAAACAGTCCTGACCGATCTAATATGGTATGATATTTAAAATATGACAACAGTTGCATCAGAGACTGCGTATTTAAACATCCCAAAAATATAGTAATTTGATGATAAGAAAATTGAGTAATAAATTTTTACTAAGGTTAAGTAATAGAACGTGGCTGCGTACTTACACATCCTTGCCAACTGTAATCAAAACTAATATAATTCAAAAATTCCTGAAAAGTGTATTTTAAGATCAGCTTGGGCGTGCCCATGTGATCTTAAATGACGACTTACGGGGAGGTCGGGCTTGCATGTGTAGTCGCTACGGTGACCATTCATGCGTTTGTTGAATGGCTGTTCTGTCTCGCCAACATACTGCATGCCACATCGACACTGAAGAATGTATACAACATTATGGATTTTGCAAGTTACATTACAAAATATTGTGTACACAGACCCAGTGGAGTGGCAAGTAAATGTTTGAGTATTCACTATTTGTTGGCAAGTCAGATATCGTTTGTCTGTTTGTTACCACACGACTTGCACCATCCTGTAGTTGAACAGCTTTTATTAGAGGAGACGGCAGCTTTTACAAATAAGTCCTTTAGACTTGCTGGTCTCCGAAAAGCTAAGACTGGAGGATCGGGAAAGATTTTGGATAATATTGGGTGATTGGCAATACTTTGCCAATTGGCACGGATCAAACGTGAAAGGTTTGAAAAGGCGGGATTGTATGTTAACACAAATGGAACTATTTTGCTGCGCCTCTTCTTTTTGTACTGTAACAGGTCTTTGCTGCTGTTATTGTTAGCACGCGCAAACCCCTTATCTATGTCCCATTTCTTATAACCTCGTTTGATTAGAAATCCGCGAAGTTCCTGTAACCGCTGAGTGACAGCCTCCTTAGAGGAACAAATACGCTTTACTCTGAGAGCTTGACTGTACGGGATACTTTTTGTACAGTGTTTGGGGTGACAGCTTTGGCTTTGATGTTTATCTGTAGGTTTACAGTAGAGGTCTGTTGATATGACATCGTCCTTTATAGATGTAGTTGTGTCTAAGAAAGATATCTTAGAGTCGGATATTTCATATGTAACTTTAATTGACTGGTGGGCGTAGTTTGCATGTCTGATAAAAGCATCCAATTTTTGTTGGGATTCGATCCATTTCATGTCAACATCATCGATGAAACGGAACCAAGACAGAGGTTTGGATAAAGATGTTGAAATAATATGTTTCTCTAATTTGCCCATGAAAATATTGGCGTAAGACGGTGCCATTTTCGTCCCCATCGCTGTCCCGTTTATTTGAAGGTAATTATCACCATTAAAGGTAAAATTGTTGCATTTAAGGACCAGAGTAAGCAGCTGGACTAAACATTCGGTTGGTGGTTCTAAAGTGTTGCGCGAGTCCCATATTTTCCTACACGATTGTATTCCGTCATCATGAGGTATGTTGGTATACAAGGAGGTGACATCTAAAGTGACAAGGAGGGTTTCCGGAGGAAGAGGGTTCATGGATTCCATTTTGCGAAGATAATCTGTAGTGTCTTGAATGTGAGAAGGAAGATTTTCTACATGACATCTTAAATGAAAGTCTACAAATTCCGAGATTTTTTCAGTCGGGTGGCCGTTAGCGGATACAATGGGTCTACCAGGATTGTTAACCTTGTGTATTTTAGGAAGAAGATACAATCGACCAGGCTTGGCGTTCTCTGGTTTTAAATATCCAATTGTATCCTCATCTATGTGACCGTCATTGTGCATGGTTTGTAACGCAGTGATAATTTTGGAACTAAACTTGGAAGTAGGGTCATTGTCAAGTTTCTTATAAAATCTCTCAACAGAGAGCTGACGCTCTGCTTCCGCGATTTAGTTGGCTTTGTCCATTATCACAACGGCACTTCCCTTGTCTGCTAGTTTTATAACAATATCATCTCGGTTTCTCAGCGATTGTATGGCTTTTTTCTCGTCAGGAGTGGTGTTATAAAACGACGAGTATTTGTTGCTGGCTAGATGTACAACATCCGATTTGATTTTGTCAATAACATCTTCCAGTGTAGCAGATTTGCTAGGCTTTGGAATCCATGAACTCTTCTTTTTAAAATGCGGAATTATGATTTCGTCCTTCGAGTTGGACGTGTCGGTGTCTCCCTCATTATCATCCTCTCTATCCTTGTTGCCAAAGTATTCTTTAATTCTGAGGGTTCTGGCAAAATTATTGAGGTCATCCTCCATTTTCATATTAGATTAGATATTAGATTCATGTCACTTTAGATGTCACCTCCTTGTATACCAACATACCTCACCTGCTTACTCTGGTCCTTAAATGCAACAATTTTACCTTCAAATAAACGGGACAGCGATGGGACGAAATGGCACCGTCTTACGCCAATATTTGCATGGGCAAATTAAAAGAAACATATTATTTCAACATCTTTATCCAAACCTCTGTCTTGGTTCCGTTTCATCGATGATGTTGACATGAAATGGATCGAATCCCAACAAAAATTGGATGCTTTTATCAGACATGCAAACAACGCCCACCAGTCAATTAAATTTACATATGAAATATCCGACTCTAAGATATCTTTCTTAGACACAACTACATCTATAAAGGACGGTGTCATATCAACAGACCTCTACTGTAAACCTACAGATAAATATCAGTACCTTTCTCCCCAAAGCTGTCACCCCAAACACTGTACAAAAAGTATCCCGTACAGTCAAGCTCTCAGAGTAAAGCGGATTTGTTCCTCTAAGGAGGCTGTCACTCAGCGGTTACAGGAACTTCGCGGATTTTTAATCAAACGAGGTTATAAGAAATAAGACATAGATAAGGGGTTTGCGCGTGCTAACAATAACAGCCGCAAAGACCTGTTACAGTACAAAAAGAAGAGGCGCAGCAAAATAGTTCCATTTGTGTTAACATACAATCCTGCCTTTTCAAACCTTTCATGTTTGATCCGTGCCAATTGGCAAAGTATTGCCAATCACCCAAAATTATCCAAAATCTTTCCCGATCCTCCAGTCTTAGCTTATCGGAGACCAGCAAGTCTAAAAGACTGATTTGTAAAAGCTGCCGTCTCCTCTAATAAAAGCTGTTTAACTACAGGATGGTGCAAGTCGTGTGGTAACAAACGATGTCTGACTTGCCAACAAATAGTGAATACTCAAACATTTACTTGCCACACCACTGGGTCTGTGTACACAATATTTTGTAATGTAACTTGCGAAACCCAGAATGTTGTATACATTCTTCAGTGTCGATGTGGCATGCAGTATGTTGGCGAGACAGAACAGCCATTCAACAAACGCATGAATGGTCACCGTAGCGACTACACATGCAAGCCCGACCTCCCCGTAAGTCGTCATTTAAGATCACATGGGCACGCCCAAGCTGATCTTAAAAAACTTACCATCACTATCATAGATCACAACGAGGATTGGTCAAAGGCCGACAGACTTGCTCGGGAAAGTTTTTGGATAAGAAAGCTGAGGACAGTTTCCCCAGAGGGCATTAATGAAAAAACATAGAAGAGTCACTAATTTCCTGCCATCACTTGTGGCCAGTAACTACGGCTTCCGTACTGGACTCTTACACTTTTCAGGAATTTTTGAATTATATTAGTTTTGATTACAGTTGGCAAGGATGTGTAAGTACGCAGCCACGTTCTATTACTTAACCTTAGTAAAAATTTATTACTCAATTTTCTTATCATCAAATTACTATATTTTTGGGATGTTTAAATACGCAGTCTCTGATGCAACTGCCCTACCGTTGTCATATTTTAAATACCATACCAGTTTAGATCGGTCAGGACTGTTTATTGGGACTGTATTTCCACGCAGTTGTTTAACATCTCAACTGTCAACACCTTTGGGAATTTAGAGTTGTGCCAGTTCACATCGTAAATAACTATTTTTTTTTTTTGGCATATTTTTGTAGTCTTTGCGGTGTGTTTGGAAATTTTAAAAATTGTTCCAGCGTTCGCTTAAATTGTATAAATCAGGATTTTGATAGAGTCTTAATTTGAATTGACATGATTCATTTGTCATCGTGCAATTACCGAAGAAGGATATCTGTTATCCGAAATATCTAACATATTGTTTGTTTTATTGTATTTTTGGTGATGTTGTATTCTTTTAGACTTGTTATATATATATATATATATTTAGCTGATCTGTAACAATAACATCTTCATGCCTTATATATCATGTACTGTAGTACGCCGCTAGATTAAAACTGACGTGGAAAGGTAACACATGCCCACCGAAAGCTCTTTTAATGAGAGCCCAGGTGGTCGTGTGGTCTAGCGGGACGGCTGCAGTGCAGGCGATTTGGTGTCACGATATCACAGTAGCATGGGTTCGAATCCCGGCGAGGGAAGAACCAAAAATTTGCGAAAGCAAATTTACAGATCTAACATTGTTGGGTTGATGTTTAGACTAGTTGTATATATATATATATATTGAGCTGATCTGTACAAATAACATCTCCATGCCTTATATATCATTGACTGTAGTACGATGCTAGATTAAAAACTGACGAGGAAAGGTAACCAACGGCCACTGAAAGCTTTATTATTGAAGAGCCCAGGTGGTAGTGTGGTCTAGCGGGACGGCTGCAGTGCAGGCGATTTGGTGTCACGATATCACAGTAGCATTGGTTCGAATCCCGGCGAGGGAAGAACAAAAAAATTTGCAATGTAAATTTACAGATCTAACATTGTTGGGTTGATGTTTAGACGAGTTGTATATATATATATATATATTGTAGCTGGTGCCTCTCTAAATAGAGAACTTCTAATTTATTAATCACGGTATACTGTGGATTCCTTTATTTTCGTGGATACCAATTTTCGTGGATTGAGGAAAACTTATATGTTCATGGATATTTAATTTCATGGTTTTGGAGAAATCTGCATACAAGCCTAAAGAAAATTTGGTATTCGTTGAACATTTAATTTCGTGGTTCGTCTGTTCCCACGAAATCCACGAAAATTGGTATCCAACGAATAATAATGAATTCACAGTAGATGATAAATAGTTATGTACAAATGATTTATTCTTGTTTTATGGTCATTAATACTCTTACAAATACTATCAAGGATGTACAAAATTATATACTACCAAATTTATGTTACTTACCAATACCATATGTTTAAAGTATTTCATATAAATCAAGCAACGGAACATATATACACATATATCGTCAAAAGTAACACATTCTACATCAATGTTCACACAGTTAATATCAAGTGTTTTTATCTGATTAAACATTATGTAGATCTTTTTCCTTCTGTAACAAAAACCCAATTTTTCACTTTCACATAACCCAACAACTCGTGGTTTTAATATTACAGATTATTATTCTTGTGATTAAAATGAAAAAAAATGAAGAAGAAATGAACGAAAATATCAAATTTATACAAAAGTATACCCCATTCAAAACCCCAAAAAAAACCAGACAAATCCTAATAAAAACAAATGCATCATTTCTGTTGGGCAAACGACGTGTGATCTGTCGGAAACATGTATTAAACTAACAATCGTCAAAGTACATGTTAAAAAAGAAAATGAATCACAATTCTTGCATATTTGCATTACATGATTCGACAAATTGAGGAATTAAATCATGCAACATACGGAAAAATAAAATACTAGCAGAAGCCATAATCAGTATTAAACCAATATCCCTTATTATAGTGTTTAATAATATTTTCGTGGACATATTATCTTGCATATGTGAATGATGCAATATCATAATGTCTTAATATATAAAAGCTATCATGTTTATAATCGTTTTATCTGAACTGACAGTACGCTTATTATCTAGTTTATCTGCTTACAAAATGTAACATGAAAATATTTTAATAAATATAGTGTGACCACAATAGTAATTAATGATTGATTATTTCATAATACTAGAGTATGGTCATTGACAAAGCTAAAGTGGACGTTTACTTTGACATATAAAAATTTAAAGATAACTAGTCTCACCTGGTTGTAGGTGGTATTATGAATAATAAGTCAAGTGTTGTAAGTATTTTTACTGCGGGTTGTTACAAACAAATTACATTGGTTACCGTTTCGCAAATAATCTAGAATGATTTTCATATGGTGCGCCTAAAATTTTCGATTGCCGTAATTATGAATATTTATAACAGCATGGACAGCACAAATATCCACCAAAAAGAAAAAGAAAATCCCTTACAGAATAGTCTAAACGTTTATAGATCATTATTCCCTGATGGAGGTTCAATCTTTAACTGTTTAAAAAAAATGGGAATTTTATAATCAGTGATTGTTTGCATACTGTCTAAATTGATGCAAATTACCCTTATGTGTCCGTAGATAAACGGTCCACTAAAGTGTATGAAATCATTTTCCGCAACGGTCGAAACATATATACTTAAAATTGTAATCGTGCACTCATGATATATATATACATACCAAGAAAAGATGAAGATATGTATATAGTTGATTTGCCATTTACTACTTTTCTAGGCTCAGAAGCAACATATTTATACACCTAGGAGCTTATTAAATATAATATAATATAATGTGTCTTTCTATTTTGTGATGTTATACTATTGTTTTAGAAAAGGGAGAAGGTTATAGTCGCCGTCAGCTGAAATTCGTAGCGGTTATCGGTAAAAATAATCTAAACTATCAATCGCGTTCACTCGAGATATAGTTTTTCACATTCCATTCATAAATCGCAAAAAGAAAAACCACTACTGACCTACCTTTTAAGTGATCACACTGTAATAATCCTGACCTTCACATTTTCCAGAATATTTTCCATTGTAATTCCGCCATCTTCGTTTCTATGAGGATCATTTGTTTACATATGACATTCGTCACTGTACGCAGTTTCCTGAAATGTTCCTTTCATTGATGTGATAAGGTTTCCCGCGCTTTATGCAAATTTTATGAAATTGAACTCCACGGAAACACTTCCGGTAAAAACAATGGCTGATTCCACCATTCAAAATCGTCTATGAAAAAGTGAAGGTCAGGATTATTACAGTGCGATCACTTAAAAGGTAGGTCAGTAGTGGTTTTTCTTTTTGCGATTTATGAATGGAATGTGAAAAACTATATCTCGAGTGAACGTGATTGATAGTTTAGATTATTTTTACCGATAACCGCTACGAATTTCAGCTGACGGCGACTATAGGTACCATTTTGACGTTTAATCCCGCTGTAAATCCAATGCTCTGTGTTGAAGGCCGTATCTTGACTTATAATGGTTTACTTTTATAAATTGTTATTTGGATAGAGAGTTGTCTCACTGGCGCTAATACCACATCTGCCTATATTTATATAGAACTTTAATTTGTGAAACAAATATTCTGGTCAGACATCAATGAATGAAATAAATTACTCGATATTTTTTTTTGTATTAAATTCCTTGAAAACCCAAAGTCTCATATAAAATAAAGTAAAGTAAATATTTTATTTAAGTGTCACATATCGATTGACATAAATAAAAGCAATATAATATAAATATATTCACATAAAACAATCAATATCCAGCCATGAAAACGACTTATGTGACACAAAAAAGCAAAAAATTCTATAAAAAAATAAAAATATATCCCGTTAAAACAATAATCACAAAAAAATTACCATTAAAATATAAAATCAATATATTCAATATATATATCTTAATTTAAAATTGTCGAATTCTGACTGTTCTGATAAAATAAAAATAATAAATCCCTTAAGCTAGTACAAATTTCAAAAAGAGCTGTAAAACATTTTTCTTCGCCGGAAAACTTTATATAAGAATGTGCACAGGAAATATTGTATATCATTACAGTTCATAATTTCAATAAATTTGTTATTTAAATCAAAGCTGTGAATATCTTGAATACATTTTGAACATTCATGAAAAAGGTTATATCGAATATTGTCTTATAGCATGCATTCCATAAGAAAATGTTTTTCAGTCTCTACACTGCAACTTTTACAAAACAAACAAAGTCTGTCTTCTACGGATGTAGGCGACCTGAGTATCTGCCAGTTTCGTGCGCTAGCGGTAGAGCCCCGGAGCGAAACAGAGACAAAACACGTTTTTCCTGTTAAAATATCTAAAGACACATAAGGTTCTGTTTTCACACATTGTTTATAACATCTGTATGTGCGAAATGTCGTAATAAGTTTCCGTTTTTTACATAACGACGGTAATCCAAAGTATCTTTATACCATTCTATGTTGTCCAGCTCACATAGTTTTTCACTTATCATATGCATAACTGATTTAGCCGATAATGTAAAGTCATACATCGGATCATTTGGTCTGATCCGATCAACGATCTTTTGCACTTCATATGGCCAACATTTTCTTCTTCTAAATGTCCATCTAAAAGTTTTTGTAGAATTTTTTTGTTGGTCAGAACAGAGCAATTGCACATAAGTCTACAATCATTTTTTGGTTGTTTAGTTATTGGTGAAATCCTTCCCATATCACAAAAAAACATATTCATGATATTTTCATTTTGGAAAAAAACCAAAAACCTCTTCCTGAACTCAGGAAAGATTAAAGAGCACAACTGGTCATTGTATATAGTAACCTTGTAAGCCATATTTTTTCATATTAACCAAGTTCCACCCCAGAGACAAAGAAATCCGTTGACGCATTTGAATCGAAAACATTGTGTACCCACTAAAATCAGTCGGAGGCGAATTTATAAAGTAAAAGGAGAGTATATTACTCATTTTTCGAATATTTTGCATTTATATATTATTTGTTCTTTATAATTGATTAGATAAATCAATTAAAAAAAAATATCAATTATTAGATAAACTACCATGTTCATAAACCCATTGATATATACTCACATAAGTTCTAGAAAGGCAATTGAAATTGCTGTCATCCAAAACAGTGTCCTGATTGATTGCTTTGGATGCATCAAGGTACATATTCATTTATGTATTGGTTTATATATTAATATAACGAATATATTAATTCCGTCAATCCTATTTAACCTACGATATAGCTTTACTGAAATGTATGATATCATTATAACTATCATACAATACACTTATTGGATGGTCCGACAACTGCATGATGTTGAGAAAAAACGGAGTGCATTCGAAGCAAATATCAATATGCATAGATAACCCAGTTATCTTATATACAGATTCAATAATTTCACGACTTTTAATTATTTTATTTGAACATTGTTGCTTCGAAATCATTATAGGCAAAACATACGGAGTTGATAATTTAAGGGCTGCTCCCGTTATATATTATTGCAAATTTATGATCTGCATCCTTTTAAAAAATCTTATGATATTTAAAAAAACCGGAAATAATGTCAACCAAAACTGTATTTATGTATTTATATATCTGTAAAAGACATTTTTTATAGAAGGATATCAAATTTCAGTTTAAATAATTGGTGAAATAAATGCAACTTAATTGCTTATCAAGTGTTTTTCAAGATTTTAATTATACAAAAACGGAATGACAAAATATAACTGTTGTTACGGAAATCAGAAAGAGAAATAGAAATACTCCTGTCTAAAACCCTGTTCAAAAATAATAAAAAAAAAACACAATTATAAATTATGATATATAATGGTATAATTGAAATCTAAGTTGAAATTATTAGTACATTGTCATTTAATTATAGGATGAGATTGAACGAATGGATAAAACAAATCCAATTGAATCGATCTGAATATTTTAAAGTCTCGATTGAATCGATCTAAATATTTTGCAGTCTCTGTGACCGAATGGCTTTAATTCTTTTGTTCCTGATTTTTAAGACATTTTTTCCAGTTAATGGTCACACGTGAACTTATCATGCTTGTTAAAATAAGTATTTTGGGTATTTATAAAGTTAATTTAGAAATAATGTATTTTTTTATACAGGTGACAGTAATTTCTCTACTTAAACAGTTACTACATAATATCACTCTATATCATATTTTTTCTTCATAAAAGCTAGTCCATCAGCTGCTTTGACACGTAGAAGGGCTACCATAAGTCGGAAAATGGTTGGTTTCACTTTGTTTGTTTTTGTTGGGTTCCAATTTTTCCATTTGCTGAGAAGATCATTTATTTGTCCTTTTAAATTCCTTGGGAAATTGTACATGGTATCCTTGATTTCACCAATGCTAAGACCCAGTTCAACTCCTAAGTGGACAACACAATCACCTATTAGGTTCTCTTCTGTCAAAGTTTTAATCATGTCATCATGCAGGATTACTTGAAGGCGATTATGAGCTTTTTCTGTAAATAAAGGCAACAGTAGTATAATCTGTTCGAAACTCATAAATCGATTGAGAAAAAAACAAATCCGGGTTACATACTAAAATGTGGGAAACGGATCAAATATCAGCGAAGAACAACGACACAACAGAAACACGCCATTAAAATGGGTTACACTCAGACACCAAATTATAACATAACAATGGCCATTTTCCTCACTTGGTACAGGACATGATAAAAAAAAATGGTGGACTAAACCTGGTTTTGTGGCATGCCATGCCTCCCGCTGTTATATCAATGTTAAATATAACATTAAAATGACAACATTACATGAAAGGACTGCAATACAATTGAATGGGAGAACATTTAGGACAGAGAAACACACGAATAATAGCTAACAAAAGGTACCAAGTTTAAAATTTGATACGTCAGACGTGCTTTTCGTCCACACCAGACTAACCAGTGACGCTCAGATGAAAAATGTTTGAAAGCCAAAACAAGTACAAAGATGAAGAGCACTGAGGACCAAAAGTTGCAAAAAATTGTGTGTGCCCAATACGGGATTACTGCCTGGGATAAGAACATCCTTATTTTTTAGAATAATTTATACGTTTGCAAACAGTAAAGAGGTAGGGCCAATTTGTCGTGATTTTTTTTCACAGAAGGGCCAATTTCAAAATGTGCCAACAGAATAGAGTTTACTATAAAAACCAAAAATAAAAATGCTTTTTGATCAACACCTCGATTTACATATATTATGATAGGTGTGATAAATAGTTGATTTAACCCCTAAAAAACGATGAAAGTCCAATATTCAGAATTTATGATGATTTTTGGTGGGAAAAAACAGGGAATCCCCCAGAAGGACATTTCAAACCAAAACAAAGTTATGTTTTTTTGTGACTGTTGTAATTTATACTATTTAATCCCTCAAAACTGTAATTGGTTTGGTGTGTCCTTATTACATAAAAAAACAACTGTTTAATAAAAAAAATTGTAACATCGCTAGATTGTACTGATATAGCTCCTAAATAAGACAATATTACCAAGCGTCACCGTGGCTCCATTAGTAGAGCATAGAACTACTAATCAAAAACTGTTTTGAAGTTAAGGTTCGAATCTCGTTAAGACTTTTTGCATATTTTGTGTTGTTATATTAAATTTTAATGTTTCTATCATATTTTTTCGGATGTTGGCTTAATTCATAGAGTCATTCTGGTTCATTTTGACTTTATAATATACTAGTATATCATTTTAGTAAAGAAAAAATAATGTATCGCTTCTTGTGTGCATTCCCATGACACTGTTCATACTCTATGATTACTTTCTATTCAATATTTACATTTATTACATTTATGCGAGGGACAACTGCCGTCTAACTGATGCCTGTACATAACCAATAACACGAAACTTTATTATATATCAATGAAGCCCAAATGCTGCGTGTGAAATATTCACATAACTTAAAATGAGGCCATTGCATACAAGTTCCTGTACCGGCACAAAAGTCATCAGAAAATAAAACAACACCACAGAACAAATCAACTACACTACAAATCGTGATTGTAGGTAAAGCACCAAGAAGCTATTGCATCTGTTTCACAACCAAGGGCCGATTTGTTAAAATGCCATAAAAGGCCATATACATGTAACATGTGCTAGTAACACAAGGTGTTCTATGACCAACTGATGTAGGATGTTCACCGGTTATCTTATCTTATCTTATAGACGATAAAACATTAAAAGACAAATACAGATATACATATATTCAAATTGAGAAAAACAGCATCCCATTTGAATTTGTTCGATATTATTTGGCTTGTTGACAAGTTACATGATAGGTACCTTATGCGCATAGAAGGGTTTAACAATTTAACAAATGCAATATAAAAAAGGCAATAGTATTGGCCTTGTTTTTTGTAGGAATACCTGTTCAAGGTATAAAACTAAATAATGTGACGTATGATCATGTACTATAATTAGCATCTATTTGGCTATTTAAAACATGATTTACCTATCTTATCGAATGAAAAGAATTCACGGGAAAATGGCTCTGGCTCTTTTATAAAATGACTATATAATAAATATACATGATAAAACCGAAGTGGTGACTATCTGCAGAATAAAAACGAATATATTACATCAAACAACCTAATCCAGCATATAAAAGTACACAGAGCCTCAACGCACATAGTGACGTCACATTTGAAATTAAAAAAAAACACAAAAAGTGAGGTCACATTTCAATTTCTTAAAATATTTTCCAAAAACAAGATATAATTAAAATTGATTCAAGATTAGATTTGTAATACTGGTATTACATTTATTAATAAAAATATTGTTATTTTGAAATTGTGGTAGTAATATGATAAACAATTGTATTATCTAGCTATGTCGGGGTTTCTTCTGAATTAAACTGTAACCAAATATATCGTAAAAACTTCGTTGAACTCAATTAAAATGTACCAAAAAAAGGGGTTGATTAATTATATCTTCCATACCACACGAATAAAACAGAAAAGACGTTAAGACATTTGACATAATCCGATGAGAATAACAAAAATAACATCAAAACTAAATGCGTGAATTTGGCTAGAAAAGTACCGTGACAGGTCTTATAGCCATGCGAATACACACTCCGCAAAACAGCCACAATTGGTAGTAAGTCACGTTCGGCAGTTAAAAGATCAGATGACGTAATGACAACCCACAATCTAACACGTGGTAAAAATGTTCTTAGTTAGTTTGGTCAAAGACACATCGTATGGATCATCCAATTCGTGATGGTGTCTGTAAAATTTACGGAGTGTCATTTTTAATCTGTCCTCCTCATACCTTTTTTGCAGCAGATACTGCGTTAAGAGCACATTCCTGGATATGAAGTCCGTATAGTGTGAACAAGCACGAGAATAACGTATCAATTAAGATATGTAAACATCATACGAAGGAGACTAGTCTTTAAATGATATATCTGTAAGTTAAAGTTTTTAGTTTAAATACACTAAAATCTAATCTTGATCTGGAAGCATTTAACAATAATTTGTTACATGCTATAATAACATTTAAAATGCCAGTAACATGCGTAATCAATGTTCAACTTAATTTGTATGTAAAAGAGGCAGACATAATGAAAATCTAAATTAAAATATACTCTTTCATTTTCTTTTAT
This sequence comes from Mytilus edulis, assembly GCA_019925275.1. Taxonomy (NCBI): domain Eukaryota; kingdom Metazoa; phylum Mollusca; class Bivalvia; order Mytilida; family Mytilidae; genus Mytilus; species Mytilus edulis. Next base: position 40,263,758 of record CM034362.1, read on the forward strand.
ATCATAATTATATAATAAATCTTAAATGCCTATACTTATTTATTATAATGGTATTGAATAATATGCTACCAAAATGGGAGTTTATGAAACTATATATCAAGTTAAACTGATCAGCACGTAAACAATAATCTTATACATACCCATTAATGAATGGTCCTCTCTATGTACCTGCAATATGTCAAAAGTAAAGTAGGAAAATGATGTATCAAGACCAAGAGTTTAATATCACTAACATAAACATTGAATCTCCAATCACAAAAGTAAATGATATAATCAGACATAAAATAAATTCACAATGTGTGTTATGGAGAATGCACCATAACTTAGCAATTATGCACATAAGTGCCAAAATTGTTTCGTTACCTAAGGCCGTGTTCACATTGACCTAAACTCGGTGTTGTGTTAGTGTAACTTACACATAAACTAAACATCATTACGTTCTCATTGATAAAACTCAATGTTTACATGTAGTGTAAATCATGTTTTGTCTACATGCAGTCGATAGTCGATGTAGGCCTTGTGTAGGTTAAGTGTACACAACACTAGGCATTCAGAACTTTAATTTCCCCGTGTATATTTGTAAAAAGAAGCGATTTTTATATAAAATTGATATTTATAACACTTATTAATAAAGTTATTTGCTGAAATATTTGTCTAAACTTGATATATTTATTTGTTATACAAAAAATTAACGTAGCCTTATTAACCCCTTATCAAGACAAACAAGACTCATCCATCATCATTGACGAACACATAATTCATTTGAAAAGGTCTACCCGAATCGACTGGACGTACACACTGACAGAAATATTTGCCAATGGTCTTTACTCAAACAGCAATTCACTCATAAATCCATTACTGAAAAAGGGTGAAGCTAATTGTTTGTTTTTTGCAGTATCTCAAGTCCGTTAAAATACAGTATGAAAAGAAAATAATCCCCTACTTTTGCTATGCATACTCCTTGGAGAAAAATACCATTTGGAACAAACAGAAAAAATAGAAATGTAGTGATCCTTAACATCGCAATTCTATTTCTTCGCCGAAGTTTTTAATGCGTAATCGAGACATCTTTAAACTACTGCAAATCATCCAATATGACTTTCTTAAAGGAGCAACCACTTTATTTAAAAAAAGGGGAGGGGGGTTTTGAGTCAGATTTTTTTCTCGGGCGAACGTTTATATTTATTTATTTTTTCTATGGTACCAATTATATATTTGACACTATAATGTATGGGCAAACTTTGGATTCAGAATATTTTTTCATTCTAATCATCTGTATGTCCCGATTTTTTTCAATCAAATTGTGGTAAAATCACCCCCCCCCCCCCTTTTTACAGTCAAATGGTCTTTCCCCAACTGTTAGAAAAGTAAAAGTTGTTCGAAAATTTGAATTCTGTTCTACGTAATGAACATTTAAATGACATATAGTTTACAAGTGTGAACAAAACTTATGTACAGGTAGCTAAACAAGGTGTAAAGATGTGAACAAATTTAATGTGAAACTAGTGTGCATTACATTAAACCAAATGTAAACATGTTTACTGTACACAGGGTTTGGTGTGAACACGGTTTAACTCGAAGAGGTTTAAAGTACGATTTGTTTACCTACTTATGCACAAGAGTAATTAAGCTTATTCAAGTTTTTGACAATGGCTTTCACTGAAGGTGTCTCACTTGTATGCGCCATACCTGCTCATACAGATTGACAATCTTGTTATGGTTCATTACTCAGCTCAAATAATTATGTAAGTTAAAGGGTAGGAACGAGTTATCTATGAATGGCGAATAAAACTTCTTGCATAGCAATATATTATTTCCAACAGAAAGTTACCAAAAGTTAGCGTGCAATAAATTCCAATATTGCAGTAGTGCAATAAATCGTCAACATTCATGACGTCATCAACGACAAAATCTTAGTTGAAACCAATTTTTTACTTGTAAATATTATATTGCTATACAATAAAAAGGTTATTACATGAATATTTGGGAATATTCAGGCAATAACCCTATATTACTATATGCTGATTATCATAACACTAATCAATATGAACTCAATCAAAAACCAGGAATTAATTTAGGTGCTTCTAAAAAATGACCGGTTCTACTACAGATGTGGCTAACATCTTGTTGTTCATACACGCATTAAACGCATGTTGATCTCGATCGATGATGTATTAAACGATTCAGGTGAAAAAAATCTGTAAGATTTACTCTTTGTTCGTGCATATATCTATATTAAATGACACCCACATTTAATATATATTTGTTTTTTTTAAAGTTTGGATTAATGCTACATTTTTAATATAGTATTACCATCTTTTTATCTGTTAATCAGTGGTACAAAACATGTAGTATGTATCAACTAATAAATTATAACTGGAGTGACAATTTCATGTTGATGCCAATTACTATGAATATTAAAGTACAGTTTAACGTGTGGTGGGCATTTTGCAGTCAAACAACGAGATGAGTTGCATCTTGGTCATTTATAATAGTATATGTTTTGTTTAAAGAAACTTTGAGAAGCAATTAAAATGCATAAAGAAGATCACAAATCTCACCTGGCACAGATAGTGTTGTCCTGATATAGCTGTTAGTGCTGTCAGCAATTTTTCAAATGTGGCTGTCTGTTTTAATTCTGTTTGATTTCTCCATTCAAAGAGTCCCATCAATTTGAAATCCATTGGATTTGAGAAATAACGAAAATGCAAATTATCATACTCATCTTTTGTCATTCCAAGGGTGATAAAAAAGTTGTAGAAGTCACCTATACCTATTGTTCTTGCCAGCTGTACAAGATGAAAATCGTCTGGTCTTAAGTGTAAAGATTCTGTTCCAAATCCTTGAAACATAAATTAAAAAGAAATAACCAATCCAACAAATAATAACTACGTTTTTACATAGATTGAAATGTCACGTAATAATATGCTATTGAGATAAACATACGTTTTCGGTCCCTTGAAAATTTATCATATAAAAGAACAACAGAAATATTGGGGTGAACGTCATTGATCAATAACCAAACAGCAAAATTAATCAAAGATACATGGAGGCAGACAAACAGTCTTCAACAATAGATATGTGTCCATTCTATAATTCAAGTTTTTTTATTACTATGCACATACCCAAATTCGATATGTAATATTGGTTCCAAATAAGTATTAAAATAAACTTTTGGCACATATATATGTAGGATTCTAAAGTGCGATTCATACGCTAAAGTCCGATGGTTCGCGAAAGTATAGACGTACGAAACGTAGATGGATTATGACGTTAACAAACGATTATACATACTACAAATGAACACGCCGGAAGACAAATAACAAATGTTTTATTAATAAGAAGTCAATGTTCACCCAAATGTCAATGACGTAATAAATTAACACCTAACCCGTGCGACTGAAGCAGATGTGTATTTGTGTCGGTTGCTGGAAGAAGAACTTGTATCCTGATGCCGACCGTTTTGATAAAGGCCCTATAGATACAAGTAGTATTTGCATAGATATCCTGTACCCTGCTTTTATTTGAAGCGTGCAGATGCATTTGAATCATCTTTTATGTTGCCGTTTATTGTGCGGTCCCCGTTAAAATGTTCTCACTTTCATTGAAAAGTAACGTCGGCAAAGTAAAGGTTCCAATTATTAATTGCCGGCTGAAACATTAGTTTGTACATTGCAGGAAAATATAACATGGATGTAAAGACGCTACAAAAAGGAGAAAATTAAGCTCGACAAACATCGCTTTTCTCTCTCATTTAAACTAAACAAATAAATGTTACATATTCCGACAATAATCGATTTTTATTTTATCTGTAATGTAAAACGGACGATTGTAAGGGGATGTGTTACCATTAGTGACAGACTACACCAATTATCACAATATTTAATTCGCCCGAATTAAATATTCATTTACAAGAAATATAGTATTCGGTGACACCCAAATGATTTTTTAGCAATTATATACGTTGGCGGTCTTTTATATTCATTAACTTCAGACTATGGTTAAATTATAATGCCTTTCACATATAGTATACCTTATAATACTTGATTATGCAGAAGAATTCTTTCTACATCAAGTGTTCTTTCACGTTTTTTATAAAGCCCCCGAACCTTACCATATTGGTCCATCGCACTTTAGCGTGATATGCCATCGTACTTTAGCGAAAAAACAATCATGGCACTTTAGCGTGAGACACCATCGTACTTTAGCGTAGACAAGACCATCGCACTTTAGCGTGACCATCGCAACTTAGAGCACCATCGCACTTTAGAGTCCTACATATATGTCTTGCCCTTATTCAGATTTGATAGTATACATCAATGTTGAAATCAAAACAGCAATATTCTAACATGCAAACTTTAACTATGCAAAATATTCCTAGTCAATAGACAATGGATAAGGAGGAATGGCAAATATTCACAATTGACATGAGATAAACACACACTTATACTTGTTCTATTGTGCTGTATTTCATTTTATTATTTCATTGTTATAACACAAATCAGTGTAATAATTGTATGGAATTTTAGACCGCAAGGGTCCATAATTGGATTAATAAAGTATTCTTATTCTTTTTCTTATACGACTGCAAATTATTTAAATGTGAAAATTGAAATAAATGTTTGAAAAACATAATTGTTATACCAGACTGAGTACAAAATAACATAACACCATTTCAAATTTGATGCACTATAGTTTGAAAAGTTTGATATTTTAAAGAATTGCATTTCTTCGTGATTGAAACATTTTGACTGAACAAATTGAAAAACTTTTGTGGGGCTAGAAACATCTCTTATACAACGTAAGCATCAGTTCTGAAAATAAATTTTCTACGACATTTTTTTTTTTTTTTGCGTTACCTTTTCTGGCTTCACCCGTGTTGTCTTTATGTTCTTGCTATTTTATTGCCGCCCCCCCCCCCCCCCCCTCCCACATGTTTAATGCCATCTGTTTCTAATCAAAAACAAATATTTTATCATGTTTATTACCTTTACAGTCTGTGTCACATAGGATTTTGTTCTGAAAATAAATGAACAATAGTGAATAATATCGGACTGCATTTTAAAAACTTTTAGGTATCCCATGTTGCTAAAATGCTAAGATTTCTACTTTTGCGTTTGCGTTTTTTTAAATTCACTGTGTTATCTTACCACCTAAACTACTGACTAACTTATACAGAGATTTTGATATTTCTTTTATAAAAACAACAATGATAAATCAATATGTCCTGAAATATAACTCAATTGCATGTTATATGTCGTCAACATTGATGTTTAAGGTTGATGTCATTTGCATTCGTTCTGAAAATACACAAAAAAAATTTCGCGGATAATATCAATGTCTTATTTCAATTTTTAAAGAGAATACCATTTGAAACGGACTAACAGTACTGTTTTTGAACTTAAGTTGATATCATCCTTTTTGGAGTTGACATAAACACAGTGCAAGTATTTATTAAATATTAAGTAAGATATCGTTCTACGCGTATCACACAAAATGATGCAATTATCAATTGAACAACAACATAAGAACCCATGTGGTCTGAACGAATCCTTTTGATAACTAAATATCAAGGGAGTGATGCAATAATTGAGTCCAGTTAATTAAATTTCATAAGGACAGCACTTAATGAAAACTTCACTTATTAAGCCACATTTTTAGCCATGGCGTTGTCAGTCATTTTCGATTTATGAGTTTGACTGTCTCTGTGGTATCTTTCTTCCCTCTTTTATTATATCTGCAGATATACTATTTATATATCTATAAGATAGTTTTGTTTGGGGTTCTGATTATTTGTATTGTGGTCTAGAATATAGTAGAAGCTTGGTTTTCTTCCCTCTTCACATATCATTAAAGAATCTAAAGTAAATGTTTAATTTTGCTGTAGCGATTTGAGCAAACAAATTAGTTTAACATCCCAAAATATATGTAAATATATATATATGTACAATTATGAGTAGAACTACATTATGTCGATACTTTATACCAATATGATGCAACGGAATTATATAGGTTGTTCTTTTGTAGTGTCACTCTACAGGCCTACATATAGGTTAGGCGGAGTGAGCGTTCACAAACGTATTAAACCTGATCACACTCTATATGTGCCTGTTCGAAGTCAGGATCCTGTACTTCATTGGTTGTCTTTGAATCAATCCTGTCATAATTGTTTGTCGTAAATTGTTTTGTCAACAATTAGGCTATAAATTTTCTGGTTTGATTTGTTTATGATTTCTCTCATGTTTGTGAGTCATTTATAGCTGATTACATACATTATGGATTTTGTTATTGGCGGAGGCTGTACATTGACCAATAATTGCATACATCAATGTCATTTCACCTCCGGTTGATAGTTGTCGTATTGACAATCTTACAATTTACAACAACTCCTTAATTTTATTTAAAGACCTTACTTTTATGATAACTGATGTAAAGTAGTTATTTCAGAAATCATCTTATAATTTCAGTTTTATGCAAGCAGAAGATAGAGAAATTTTCACTAACCTTATCATAAATCCACATCATAGGACCTTTTGTTTCATGCGTTTTTCCATTTTTGCATATCCAATGAGCTTGCATTTTTGCATCCGACAAAGGTATTAAACACGTTTCACCATTGCATACTTCTCCAACTTCTATTTCAAACAAATCTGACGTTGCAAGGTCATTTTGTTTACCAAAACATTGACAGTAAAACTGAAGGATTTTCCCCAATGCTAAAGTGAAGCACTCCTGTGTTGTTGTTGCTAGGTCCGGAGATATGCGTTGTTTGGACACCTTATTTATGAGGTATACAATGATTCTCTGCCCTTTCACCTGCATTTGAAGTTCATTTATATTATCAACATCCAAAATTGCAGCTTGGCAGTAGAGACAAAACCTACTGTCTACTACTTTCAATGGCCAAATGCTAATTGCAGCCCCTATGAGCTTGAAAGATAAAGCAGATGGAACCACTGTTTCCTTTAGATGATAAGCTAAGCATAGTGTTCGGTCACCTGTTGCAGGTTCCTGCATTTTTTGTGGAATTTTAGACTGCACGATGCAAGGTACCAGAAATAAATCGGCAGCTATATCCTTCTCTGTGTAGCGTTTAGGTTCTACCAGGATGTCCAAACGAAGGAGGACTTGCACTACGTGTTCTTTTGTTCTATCATCAGTCAAAATATCTTTGAAGGCTGGTTGTGACCACAGAGCAAAAAGGTCTGTTTTCTTTATAACACCGGTAGATGATAACTTCTCCAGTATGTCTCGAAAGGGTCCATTCTTTGGCCAAAACATTTCATCTGTGATGAAAGCTCTCAGGATATTGACCATTGCTGTAGGCTGAATGATAATGAAATCTCTTAAAGCTGGTTCATTGAAGTACAATAGCTTTCCTATTGAGTTCTGAACTATTAAGAAATCCTCTACCCTTTTTTCATTCAAAGCATAATGCTTATTTGATTTATTTATTTCCAGAAGCTTTTCTTTTGTAATCAACGTTACTCCGTCTGCTCTCATATCCGATAATTGTAAATCAAGAGGCACCCACACAATTGGCATTTGTTGTCCCCATGTTGACTGCTGGAAGGCAATGTTAACTAATGTGTTCTTCAAATTATCAATTTCTTTGTTTGATGAGTCTGTTGCATCAATGAAAAAAACTTTGTTGTACATGATATGTTCTTTAAGCTTGTGTGAGGAAAACATTTTTGTCAGCTCCTCTTGGTATGTCAAAAGTAGTTTCTCATGCTGATTCTGTTAATTATACATACAGAAATCACATATAATTAATAGTGCATCAACTATTGAAGCTACATTAGAATTAAGGTCGCTTATATCTTTGTCAGTATTTTCTCTCGATCACCTTTCCACCAAAATTATATACTATGTACACTCTTTACAATTTGTAATCATAATGCACACACTTACATTGACACTTACTATTAACAATAAAGAGAAGATAGAAAAAATAACGCTTCCATTTCAAAGACTTGATATTGTCGGAAATCAAGACTGCCTGATAGCCATGAAGACAATCAAAATCTAGTTTGTTTTGAATTTTCCTCGGTGTTCAGTATTTTTGTGATTTTACTTTTTCCCAATGGTTAAAATTCTGGTTACATATTTGCGTAATTTATCCTTTTCACTGTAGATTATATAATTGTTCAAAAGAAGGTTACGGTAAATGAGTAAGTTTCCACATACTATCCTATTCAAGTCGAGGAATAAAAATTATCCGACAACGTATTACAGACTAAATATAAGTAGAGTGTGTTATTTAATAAGTGTTTTCAGTATAATCTAAATTTGTTATTTCCTTTTTTTGTAAAGAATCAATTATATTGATTCAATGACATACGAATGTATGAAGAAATTGAATCACTGTTTCATTTATCTATGCCATAGCTTAAAATAAATATGTGATGAAAATAATACTCATGTGCATAATCATGATAATGTTTAGTATCTAAGCCTAACGTAGTTCAAAATTGGGAGGTTACTTGCGAGCATGTTTCATATGACATTTCACTAAATATGATCAACCTGAATTTTATCAAACACTATCCAAATAATTTATGCTTTTAGATTTAAAAATGTGCCCCGCAAGCATCATTTTTCAATATAAACGAATACCAGATATGGGGCGTGCGTACAAGTACATTAACTAAACAATTCAAAGAAATTATCTCCTCTTGTTATTATAGTGTGGAAATATTGCTTTAAATACCAGCTTAATGAAATGAATCTTCTAATCTCTAAGGAAACGGTATAGCAAATGTAATATCATTTTGAGTTAAAGTTTTTTCATAATGATGGAAAGTAAGATGGACTTGTCAAATTCGCTTGTATTGTGTGGACAGCTTTCAAATATAAAATTTCACACATATAATCTAACGATGATGTTTACACAATAATGATGTACATAATATGTAAAATTAACAGTTTTTAGCATGCAACATAATCTGTTGCAACTTTGTTTAAAGAATGTCTAATGTGTCCTTATGAGAGTATCAGACAAATACAAGTGGTGGAAGTAAAACATACCTTAGAGAAGCTATCACTATGGGTTGCAGCAAACACAAATCTAGGCATTTTGTCGTCACTTATGTTACAGTAGGTTAATACAGAGTTAATCCAATGTATAAGAATGGCTGCAAACATATTAAGTACATAAAACGATACAATACTATTATGGCGTATGGTTTACAATTTTTAACAATTAATAAATATAAAAGATAATACTGTAAAAATCACGAAACAACATAACAGGACTGGATAAAGGGGAAAGCATTAGAATATGAATTTGATCTCTGCACTCAGCTTCGTTTTAAAGTCGTCACAAATATAAATACTGAAAAAAGAGGCTTGACAACATATATATAGTGTCCAAAAGATATTGAAAAAAAGGAAAAATGTCTTATCTTATAATCTTAAAGTACTGCTATTCATAACTCGTACAAGAACTTAACAAAAACCATTTAAATAAGCCATTTAAGATTAATTTATTAATAGTTAAATATATCCTTAGGAACAACATCGCATGCATACTCGGAATTTATGTCCAAGAAATGATGCTGTTTCTATATCGAAATGCACCTTTTACTATAAGCAGGCAGCATAAGATTAGCCGTCAACAACGCTTGGATTTTGTCTGTCAAGTTTAACACCTGGCATGTTTTTACCTGTTAAAGTGTTAATTGTTGTCGATGGTACATGTAACACTTTATGGTCCAAACGTTTGTTTAATACAACTTTCAATTGATAAAGGCAATGTAGTTTCTCTATGTATATCTGTAAAGCTAGTATCAATTTCTTATCATCTTTCGCAATTTCCTCATAAAGTTCTCTATTCAATTTATATACTTTAATCTAGGTTTATATTTGACTTTTGCTATTTATCAATATAACATTAAAAATAAGACTTTTAAAATTTTCCTCAACCGAGTGTTCATATCAATTTTCACTACCCTCCTCCAACAATATTAACGACATCAATTCGAATTGACAAATTATGTCCATATGTATTTTTGCTTCAATACTCTTCATAGCCAATTTAGTTTCCACTGGTGCGTCTGTATATAAAATGTATATCATTGACATCGTGTCAATAAAGAATATGTATGTAAGCTACGAATTCATATCTCTTACTATTATCCACGAAAATAATTTGGATTATCCTGGTTCATCTGTTTAAAACTTTGATTCAAAGAATTATGTACCAAATATACTTTAAGAAGTCGACAAACAATTTGAAGTTTTCTGATCATTTTCCATCTATGTTAGGCAAATATTTATTTATTAAAATTTTGATAAAATGATAAGCAAAATTGCAAAGCAATTAGAAAAATCACCCTTTAAGGCTATTAAGTGAAATACAGATATGACAGAATATGTATTTTCACTTACTTGTGAATCTAATTTTGTCGATCAGTTTCCTATTCTAAGTTTCTCAGTATCTGTTATGGTTTTGAAGATAACAGTAAACAAAATTTTTTTGAAGCCAAGTAGGTCATACAGGTTGGCAAGTAGGTTTAAATGGCACATTTTGTAAAGAAGAATGTTACCAAGTTTAGTCAAAATTGGTTTCATAGATTTTGTATAAGGTTTTATAAGAGAGGAGATTGAAACCAAGTGATGGCAGTTGCAAAATTGGCCAGTTGTGCTAATATGCAAGTACATATGGTGAGTTACAGACAGTAGTAATAAATATTACACAGCAACTCACAAGCAGCTATTTCATATCTTTATATACCTATATGGAGTTATTTTCTTTCAGAACGACAGGTTATTCTTTTTCAGAATCAACCCGGACGATACCATGTTTCAATTATATATGCTCCAAGGCATAAAATAATGACATGTGTTAGGTCATTATTTTCCTTGATAAACATGCAATCTATGATTTTTTTCAAAACTTTATTCGTCTAAAAGTTTTTTATTGCCGATTTGGAAATTTCAATCGATGATAGGTGTAAAAGAAACCGTCATTGTAGTCCCGCATTTTAATTTTAGAAACAAACAACGTGAAGTTTTGTTAACTTATCGCTACAATAAAGAAACATTATCAAATATGTCAGATGAATTTAAATGTAGACTTTCATAAAAAAAAAAATCAAGATTTTAACAGATTTGATAGAAATAACTTAAAAATATAGAAAAAAATCATACCCCCTCCCCCTTTTTCATAAGTTAAGTGGTACAATAAATTACTTACAATGTGTCTTGTATTTGTCATAAACCGTTATCGGATGGTAACAGTACATTTGTGTCTTACTTCATGCAGTTACGGTAATATTTTTTTTGTGTATAGATATTAATTTTTAAAAGGTTTATATCTAAATTATTTAGTGAGTTTTATTTCACATTCTAAATAAGCCGCAGGGCGTATTAAAAACCTGAACGCATTAGAAAGGAGTATCCCGCTTTAGTGTTGTAGGTAAAATGGGATACGAAATTTTACAAATCTTTATAAAATTAATATTTTTTTTACGGTATATAAGTCAGATAATGCCTTTTAAGGTTTTTATTGTCGTAGAACACACCTCGGGGTGTCAGGATTGTTCATAGAAAGATCTCCCTCCGGTCAGTCTTTCATTTGATCAATCCTGCCACCCCTCGGTGTGTTCTACGACAAGAAAAACCAAAAAATATGCATTTTCTATAACGTATACAGATTATATTCGACCTTTTTAATAACAGACAAGACATGATTTAAACCAACCATATCTATAAATTATCTATCAGTTCAATAAGAAACCAACAAAGATGTGCCACTTTAACTCAAATTATTTGTTTTGTTAATGATTAATCCCATTTTGATTTTCTTTTTACAAGAAAGATCAAGAAATATTGTTATTAGAATATTTTAAGTCTAGCAACTGTCGACCTCAAAAAATAATTTGGAAATCTTAATACTGAGACATTTATATTTGAAAATATAGAGTAGAGTGTCTTTTTAGGTGGTACCCAACACATTGACTAAAATTATTTTCGCTCGTTAATTTTCATAAAATTTTGAAAAACATATTTACTTTGACCCTTTGAAAAATATATATAAAAATTAAAAAAAAACTTGAACCAATCACTTTCTCGGGAAAATATTGGTTGTGATTATTTAGCAGTTTGAAAAACGCTTACTTTGATCAGTGAGAAGTTTAATATTTCCTGAACATACAACGTGATTAAAACTGTTTAGCTGATTTTACAGAGTTATCTCCCTGTAGTGTAAGGTACCACCTTAAACACCACTATATTTATATTTCCGATTCAATACATGAATTCATACATTTCATTATGATTAATAAAATTATAGAAATGCAATTGTAGAAATGAAGCCACATACATGCTGCAGTAACACCTCCTTGTGGATATTCCTCCAATTCTGTATAAAGGCCTTTACGTCCATCAAACATCAGAACGAACGTCCCCCTGTGCTGGATAAATAGCTGGTGAGTCATATCAAATGATTTTTGTCCACCAAAATCAACTAAATCTGAAGGTGCTATATTGAGTTTACTTGCTATATTGCTCTCTTCTATCATTTCCAACAAGTCATCTTGAATGGAATGGGTAGTATGAAAATCTTGTACAATCTCATGACCTGTATTTGGAGGAATTCGTATATCGTTATCTAGAGAAATCATTGTCGAATTTGCATTTGGTTTTTGAACTTCCCCTTTAGGCTGGTATGATTCCACTTTCGAGGTACTTATCTCAGATTCTTTTGTTGTATGATTTGCTATAGTATCACTTAGGACTTTTACTGTTATTTCATTTTCGTTCTGCTGTGGTTTGGAAACAACATCAGGTCTTTCTAGTTCTTTTGAGTTAGGATTTCCATTTAGAAATTTTGTTAAAATATCACTACCATCTAATAATGTATAAAAAATATAGTGAGTGGTATCAAGTATATATATCATTCTGTGTTGAATCTTTCACTATATCATCAGAATTTAGATTGATCGGCCAAAAAGGTATTAACCCTATTTAAAAAAGTTTACTGAACATTTCATTTTTACTGGCACATATATTTGAACCATTTTCAATTCATTTTAATTCATTTCAATCATTTTACGATAAGTTGAATATAACCCTCCACAGTTATTTAATTTGCTTCAAGATATGGTTTAGCTACTGCAAACTACATGTAATTCATGGCTCCGTCAAATGACATCAAACTGATGTTTAGTCCTTTTCAACTTCAAAGTGTCTGTCTTTTTGTAAGATAAAATACCCAGCCAGAACAGCATCCCCTTTTATCTACCTTTAATTTGTTTTAAACGTTATCGATCTTAGTCAGATGAAATACATGTAAATCCACGAAATTAAATATTCACAATTTAAAGTACAATTAATGACAAATATATTTAGTAATTTATATAGTTTAAAAACATATTGGTGATAGATTTATAAAATGTAGCAAAAAGGAAATCAGTTAATAATAATATTGAAAGAATCAATTGTATATTTGAATGTGTCCATATGCAGAAGCTGTATATAAAAAATAAACTCATCATAGATACCAGGACTTAATTTTGTATATACGCCAGACGCGCGTTTTGTCTACAAAGATTGTTGATAAGTGATATAAAAACAAGCATTATCTTAGTAATTGACTTTTTTTTTAATTTTGTGCAATTTTTTAATTTCCTGACTGGTGTGAGAAAAAATAATTCTCCTCATTAGTGAAAATCTGCTCTCGGCAAATGATTGGTTAAAAATTAAGTGTGACGTTAAATTTTCTTGTTTGATTCTGAATTTTCTGATTGTGACGTCATAAAAAAATCGACCATGTCTGATGACGTCACATCGAAAGATAAAAATCATAAGATTAACAGTTTCCACCACTGTAACTCAACAGTTACATTTTTTCGCCCTTTAAATATTAACATTTAACTGATTCGAGTGGAGAAATATCGTAATACACTTGTTGCAGTTGTTTGATCTATATATCTATACACATGGAAAAAAGTATTGCAACACCTTGATTTTTTAAAACTTGAAAAATCAGTCTTTGATTTTGGATGGAATATGATAAAATATTTGTAAAATAATATTGAAACATATTTTATGATTACATTGGCATTTCAACAAACAAAAAATGTTTAAAAAAAAAAGATAAATCTAACCACAATTTTGATAACAAAATACAAAAAACTGCATTTTACAACTTTTACTGTAGTCGAACTTTACAATGTCAGACATTTCAAAATTATTCTTAAGATGATTGTTCACATCGTTGTTGATCGTTTTACGCCAAAGAATAAGTACTTTATGCACAGCCTCCATTCAAACGGTTAACCGCCACTTAACGTCTTCTGATTCCTTCCATAAAACGACTAATTTGTTGCTAAGGTAGCAGCAACCATTTCTGATGTAGGGCATTGTTAATATCATCACGTGTTTGGCCTGCGGTTTCCTTTCACGCACATTATGTCCAATAGTGTGCCATATATGCTCGATATGGTTCAAACCGGGCTACGATCGGGCCAAGGGAGATAAACCGAATTCCATTGGAACAATGGATCTGCCTCCACGATGCTTGTTTCAAACTTTGGGGAGCTCTGCACTACATTGGACACGGACAACTGTGTGTCTGTTCGTAAGCAAAGGTCCCCGAAATGGTCTTATCGCACGATAACCAGTAGCGATGGGTTGATCTCGAACAATTTTTGTTAAAAGGCTCCTGTATGCCCACCACTTTTTTTTAAGATTGTATTGTATGCATTTGATTTCTTTCTGACCAAGCTTCATTATGCTTGATTTCTCCTAGCAGATGGCATAGTGGGTCTTTTTGATCTCGAATAGTCTTTAACATCGTTTATTGCCTGATTTTTATTCTCAAAACGACTAATAGTGGAATGGTAATGACCAACAATACGTGTGGATGTCACAGCGACATTTCTGCTTCTCTCATGCTGACAATCTGCCATCTTGGTGCGGTTAAGAGTTGTTGAGGACCCATTACAAGGTGTCAATCACATAACTTTAAAAACTTGGTTATTTAAAGTGTTGAAAACAATGAGGATAAAAACACCTGTTTTGCTGTTTACGGGTACAGTAGCTGCATATGCAGATAAAAACCATTCGAGTCGATAATTATTGATTAAACTCGGGTGATATTTAAATAATGTTTAACTAGTTCTATTTTAACAAATTATATTACAAAAAAATTAAGAGTGTTTGTTTAATTTCAATTTCAATTTGGTGTTGCGATACTTTTTTCCATGTGTAGATATTTACTAAAACGAAAACAAAATCAGTAGGTCCTAACTGCATTTCGTTAGCTTGCTTTCCGTAAGCATAAATACTTGAAAAACACAGTAAAACCAGGAACTCTGCGTAATCAACGTGTTGCAGATTACGAAAATAGATTATATACTATGTTTGTTAAATTGATAAACATGGTTATTTAGAAAAAAAGAGTATAGAAAAGAAATAGTCAAACAGATCACAAGGTGTCGAGACCCTAATAAAAAAAACAGTATTTTTTTAATAAGTGGCACCATACAATGGCTTTTGCTTCTGACGATGGACATGGCCATTGTCGATATTTGATTCTAATTGGTATAAATAGATGTTTGAAACACCTTGTGATCATTGAAATAGAGTGCTGGGATACGAGTTGAAAAATATTTATTGAGATAGTAAATAAAATGGAAATTAACGAAGAAAAACAAATTTAGCTATTTATTATGGTAACATTATAATGAAATTTTCTATTTTGGGATATTTAGTCATTATTTTATGCGTCACATTGATGTATTTTCGTATTTTTACTTGTTGTCTGTGTCTGTTTATTTCTAATTTGTATCCAGGATGTATTTGTTTTACACCAATTGATTCGGAAGATAGGCCGACATAGTATTGCAATTGTTGAACAATGCATCAAATAACATACATGTAATGTACAGACATACTCTTCGTTATTCTACTTAGCTGTTTTCAAGTAGTGTCCTCATTAATGTTAGTTATTCGTTGTTATTCTGTGGTTAACATATTGGAATGTACTGTTACATTATTTATTTATATATGTATCTGCCTGAGGTGTTCTTGCATGTACTGCATTCCCGTCATGTAATGTTGTCAGCTTAGCGGTATACTTAAAACATAATTCAGGGCAGCCGTAGATTTCTTTTCATTGAACAATAGATTATATTATATTCGATCATTTAACCCTAAGCGTTATCGCGGGGTAAACTACGTATATAAATGCGTAACCTATGGTTAAATGAAAACAAAACTTACGGCTGCCATGAATTATGTCAATTCTTATGGGACAAATCGGTAATTTTATTAACGCAAATGGCCTATACACACGATGCTGGGTTGTTTTTCCCGTTTTACCCTCATATGATAATATAAGTAATATTATACTGGTTGACGATAACAGGTCATCATTTTAAAATTAACATTGTCATAAGCGCGGAGGTTAGGCTTATAACAAAACCAGTTCCATCCCACCATTTATTCTTAAAATGTCATGTACCAAGTGAGGAATATAACAGTTGTTTTATTATACTGTGGATTCATTTATTTTCGTGGATACCAATTTTCGTGGTTTGATAAATCTTCTATATTCGTGAATATTTAATTTCGTAGTTTTGGCAAAGTCGGCATACATTCCTTTAGCAAATTTGTAATTTGTTGAACATTTCAATTCGGGGTTCTCCTGAACTCACGAAATCCACGAAAATTGGTATACAACGAATATTAATGAACCACAGTAGTTCGTGTCTATGTATGTTGCCATGTTGTTGTTTTTAGTTGCACTTCTGTAACCTGTAAGTTCGTTTTTACTTCTTTTTACAGCGAGATAGTACATTTGCCTTTTTTAAACTAAAATAAGACAAAATAGTTTCTCAAGCAGTTAACATAAGAATTGGTGTAGTATGGAACGCCAAAAACTGTCTTGTTATGACCAATTTCATTATATGATGTGCATTTACCTTTATATGATGTAAACCTGTCATTATATGATGTGCATTTACCTTTACATGATGTGCACTTTTTATTATATGATGTGCAAACACCTTTATATGACGTGCAAATATGCTTATATTATGTGCAAGTATCTACATATGATGTCCAAACATCTCTATATGATGTGCAAATATACTTATATGCTGTGCATACATACTTATATGATGTGCAAATATCCTTATATGATGTGTACATATACTTATATAATGTGCCAATGTACTTATATCATGTGCGAATATACTTATAGTATGTGCAAACATCTTTATATGATATCATTGTGTCTTTATATTATGTGCTTGTAATCTTATATCAAGTGATTCGGTTGACTTTATTATATGATGTTGAAACGGCATTATATGATGTGCTTTCATCGTCTTTATGGTCAATGAACATGATTACGAATAGAATGATTCCTGTCTACGTCATAACTGATTCCGTTCTGCTGCTGCAGAATTAATATAAACCCGAATCAAATATGTAGCTATCGTTTGGAAAATGGTTGAGATGTAAAAAGAAAAAAACCTTGATATGTTTGTTCCTCGACTTTAATAGATGAAAAAATCACACCAGATATTATGCGAAAATAGTGAATTGCAAAGTTTAGTTTTTATCAATGGGTCTACAATAATGAACGTACTAGGTCTGCAATAATGGGCATACAGTTAATTATTGCTGAATTTAAAAACACCTGCATCAATAACTATAAGTTACTTACTTTACACATGTACTTGTCATCCATTTCTTTCAATTGTGGATACATGTATGTGTTGCTATATGATAACAACTGATGTTCTGCTAACCTTACAAATACACAGACACGTTGAAGTTGAAAAGGGCTGAATATGAATTTGGTTACGTTTAACGGGGGCTTGGCGAATTCAAACAGCGGTATACTACGGTTGCCTTTAACTAATTTGACATAGATTAACAACACATCAAAACAAATGATTTCATCACAAGAGAAAATATTTGTCTTGTATAAATGATTTGAAATGGATGAAAATGATTTAAAAAGATGTTTTAAATTTTGTCAATCAAATTTGAATTTTCAGATCTATATTTCAAAAAGAGTTAATACCTTTTTGACTAATCAACCTGATTTCTAGTTACAAGTGTTTTTTTATGATTCATCTTTTATCACCATGAATTGAAAAATATAATTGATAAATAAATTATTAAGCTGCATCTTTCAAGAGGCAGAAAATATATTTTAAGGTTCAAACAATTATTGAGGGAAAAGATAATATAAAGTTTGAATTTAAACAGGATTTCTCGTCGTATATGTTATCTTGATAGTTCAGAATCAAAATGAAAGATGAATTAAAAAATATTAAGAAACGTTTAATCATATGGTCATTTTTAAAAATTCACAGTTTGTAAAAGAATGAAATATTCGAAATACAATGATTTAGCCTTAGCCATTTTTTGGTACAACGTTTGGGAATTGTAGATCATTAATGCTCTCCAAATTTGTACTTGTTTTAGCTTTTTATCTATTTTGATCTGAGTGTCACAAATAAGTCTTACATTAAGTCTTATGAGAGATTTCCCAAAAAATGACATACGTACCTAACTCGACGTTCGCACGTAACGGGACCGGTTATTGCTAACCAATTAATTTTGTTAAATGCGTTACTCAAATTTTAACTAGGTATTTCTAAACTATGAAACCCATTAATAATACATTTTATCAAAATCAAATATTTCTGAGATGATGAAAAACGAAAGAAATCTCGATTTTTATATATCACGTGATTATTAAGATTCCCACCTAAACTTCACTGTCTTAAGACCACGTATATATACGTATATTTACCTATCATACGATTCATTGGAGTTGTCTTCCATGGTTTTGACAATGAATTCGATTTTCAGATATAATTGCAAAGTTTAATGAACCTATTATATGATATTTGTATTGATGTTGTTTGTCGTTATCAGATAGAGCCTTCTTTTCGATTTTTAATGTTTTATATATTATTCAATTTCCATGGGTATTAATTTATATAGATTTTGTCGTAATATCAGAAAAAAATTAACTCAAAATGTTAATCAGAACGTGTCTCAGTTAAAGTTGAAAACTGGGATTACATCATACTTTATTAAGTATCATTTCAAACGTTCTCTTCTTCTGCACTTAATCTCCTCAATTTACAATCTTCTTAAAACAAATTCAACAGGGAAAACGTACGTCAACGGGGAGTGAATATTAAAAAAAAAAACATTTCAGGTCATGTACTTCTTTAAATTTTAGTAGCTGACATATACTTTTCTTTTAAATGAAAGTCAACGAATATTCTAAAAAAGAAAATTGTAGTTGATAATAATGTGTGTAAATAAATGTGTACACTATTTCGTTATATATAATGTAATTTAAAAGGTGAACTTGATTATCAATTGATGATTTATAACCTACATTGACCACTGTAGAAAGTAACTATCAACTTATTATAGTAATTGGCTAAACATATCCTGTCCCAAAGTATTTCTAATTAAAAGTGGATGAGAATGTCAATTTAAATAGTTGTTACATTTTTGAGACAACTATAATGTCACTTCAGTCTTTACGGGAATTTGTTTTACTCGTATTTTGAATTAGAAGTAGATTTTAAAGCTATCGCATATATTGATTGAGTTCGCGAAAATTTTAAGATTCAACTTTTGTCTCGCTTTGGAGGTATATATACATATATATATATAAGTGACAACTATGCGACCGATCCAATGACAGGATCACCAGTGCAGGTGTTACACGACTGATAAAAAACATTTTATATTCATAATTATATACTTGTATACTAGTATATGGGATTGACTGGTAGCAGGCTAGCCTCTAATACAAATTCAATTATTCTGTAGGACCCCCTGATCGAATGACTTTAAGACTGTATTTTTTTTTTTAAAAGGTATATGTATTTATTATTATAATTAATTTTCATCATTTTCGATATATATGTAATATTTGTCGCTGGATATAAGACATGCATCAGTATCATCATCATCATAAGTGCTATAGCTTGAGGCATAATATTCGTCGTAAGTACATGTATTATATATAGCTTGAGGTTTCTTCGTCGTAAGTATAACGTGAGGTTTAATTCTTATTTTATATTGTAGCCAGTTTTTGTCGAGAACTATTTTTACGCATGCATATCTATGATACATAGTTTTTATAAATATCCAAGTTATAGCCAATGGAGATCATAGAAGTATGTTTATCAAATGATCATGATCACAATTAAAACAGATAGAAAGGGAATGACTCGTGAGACTGAAACGAAGCATAAAAACAGCTAGCCATTTTTAGTATTTCCAAATAAGCTCCATGTTCCGAAATGATACAATCCACAGCTGCTGAACACTATCTTTAAAACAACTACAACTAATAAATAAAGAATAATTATCCCGTTTATAATATTGATTTCGTACTGTTACACCATTGTCCTAGTACGGATGTGAAGGTCCCAAGTCAGAGGCTTTTTATTCAGTGCTAATCGTTTGTTGTTGTGTTTTCGTTGATTTAAAAACAAATATTTGGCTGTTAGTTTTTGTTGTTTTACATTTGTCATTTTGGGGCCTCTTCTAGCTGACTATTCTGTATAGGCTTTGCTCATTGTTGATACCCCATTGTTGGACTATAGTTGTTAAAATTTCTGTGTCATTTGTTCTCTTGTGAAGAGTTGTCTCATTGAAAATCATACTACACCTTGAATTTTGTATACTAGTATATCACAAATTAAGAATAAAAAATCATAGACAGGTTAACTAGAGGCCTTAAAGAGCCTGTGTCGCTCACCTTGGTCTATGTGAATATTAAACAAAGGACCATTTGAATTCATGACAAAATTGTGTTTTGGTGATGGTGATGTGTTTGTACATCTTTATTTACTTAACATTCTAGCTGCTTACAATTATCTCTATCTATAATTAACTTGGCCCAGTAGTTTCAGAAATGAATATTTTTGTAAAAGATTACTAAGATTAAAGAAAAAATGTTTAAAACATGACTATAAAGGACAATAACTCCTAAAGGGGTCAACTGACAATTTCGGTCATGTTGACTTATTTGTAGATCTTACTTTGCCAACATTTATTTTTTTTACACAGTTTATCTCTATCTATAATAATATTTAAGATGATAACCAAAAACAGCAAAATTACCTTAAAATTACAAGTTCAGGGGCAGCAACCCAACAACGGGTTGTCCAATTTATCTGAAAATTTCAGGGTAGATAGATATTGACCTGATGAACAAATTTACTCCATGTCAAATTTGCTCTAAATGCTTTGGTTTTTGAGTTATAAGCCAAAAACTGCCTTTAACCCCTATGTTCTTTTTTTTAGCTGTGGCGGCCATCTTGGTTGGTTTGTCGGGTCAAACCACACATTTTTCAAACTAGATATCCCAATGATAGTTGTGGCAAAGTTTGGTTTAATTTGGCCCAGTTGTTTCAGAGGAGAAGATTTTTGTAAAAGATTACTAAGATTTACGAAAAATTGTTAAAAATTGACTATAAAGGGCAATAACTCCTAAAGGGGTCAACTGACCATTTCGGTCATGTTGACTTATTTGTGAATCTTACTTTTCTGAACATTATTGCTATTTACAGTTTATCTCTATCTATAGTAATATTCAAGATAATAACCCAAAACAGCAAAATTTCCTTAAAATTACCAATTCAGGGGCAGCAACCCAACAACGGATTGTCTGATTCATCTGAAAATTTCAGGGCAGATAGATGTTGACCTAATGAACAATTTTACTTCGTGTCAGATTTGCTCTATGTGCTTTGGTATTCGAGTTTTAAGCCAAAAACTGCATTTTACTCCTATGTTCTATTTTTAGCCGTGGCTGCCATCTTGGTTGGTTGGCCGGATTATCGGACACATTTTTAAAACTAATTATCCCATTGATGATCATGGCCAAGTTTGGTTTAATTTGGCTAAGTAGTTTCTGAGAAGAAGATTTTTGTAAAAGATTACAAAAATTTATGAAAAATAATTAAATATTGGCTATAAAGGGCAATAACTCCAATACAGGTCAACTGATCATTTTGGACCTTCGACTTATTCGTAGATCTTTTTTTGCTGAACATTTTTGCTGTTTACAGTTTATCTCTATCTATAATGATATTCAAGATAATAACCCAAAACAGCAAAATTCCATTACAATTACCAATTCAGGGGCAACAACCCTTCGGGCCAGGTGAGCTAAAAAATTGAGACCTTTTGTCATGTCAAAAGCACAGAGTATCTATAGGACCATTTGTGGTCATAATTGTATGGCATATTTTATTTAGTGCCCATGTGTCCATTAGATTACACGTCAGTATCACATTTTTGTATTCAGTGAGCTAATAAATCACGGGAAAAAATCTAATTCAGTATGTAGTCTTAAACTTTTAAATCACATGCTAGATGCTAGATGTTCAGACATTGTTGTTTTAAAAAGTATTTATCAAAGTCAAACGACAATCATTTTAGTTTTTTTCCCGTGCAATACGGTTCGTGATTATGACCGGATCCAAGATATTTGAAAGAGGTGTAGTTTTCGATAATTGAATTTATACTGACGAGCGAAGCGATGCAAAAAACAATTTGGACAATTATACGCTAAAAATTATATTTTAGAAAACATGAGATTTTAAAACTTATTCAGCGCTCGAAAAGGGGGATTACGCCATCTACCCCGATATCCTCGGATGCAAGTTTAGGTATACTTAAACAAAAACCTCGCCCATAATTTGGTATAGGTAAAGACGAGAAAGTACTTTTGAAAATATATCATTGATATGAATTTCTGCCCACATCAAATTATCTTCAATAAAGTTATAGAAAAATATTATTTTGTTTTAAAAGTCTAGTACACCTTTTACATTCGGGTGTGTTAAAATTTACTTTAAAATTTAATATTTTTTCAAAACAAGAAAAAGGCAACCTTCTCGCTTCGGAATTCGTTATTTTAATATGTGTATTATAAATGTCGTCTTGGTAGTTTTTATAATTCCTAATGTGAGAAGAACTAAAATATGGGTCAAGTAAAATGACAAGAAATGATGGGTGTGTTTGATTACAAGTTGCTAATTTCCTTGTTCCAATATAGTATTTATGTCAATAAAATCATTCAAAGTTTAATGACAAAATATTCAAAGAGTAAAAAAAAGCGTTGGGGTTTGTTTTTACTGGAGGCATATTCCAGCAATAATGCATGTTCAAAAAGCAAAACATGTATGCAGTGTATGCTCCCCTCCGTCATGCTTCAATGTAGTAGGACGACATACGTTGAGTCGAGAAAAGTAATTTTATTGCAAATCCCTATGAAGACCATACGTACGTATGGGGCATAAAAATATAAGCCTGAAACTCAGATAACTAATTACTACATTCACTGAGAATTAACTTACGATACAAAAAGTAATACTGGACCTCTTGTCTGCTTTCAAACATAGACTACTTACATTATTACCTAAAAGTAGCAATAAAATTCCTTTATAAGATGAAGAAATAAATTTTGTTCATCATCTGTAAATCAATTAAAAATTAACTTAAAAGAAACTGCAATAAGATAAAATATATATTATTTACCCTTTCTTAAGGGAATCATCTTTCGGCGTTTTAAATCAATACCATTCCTACCAAAATGAATAATAAGTCCATTTGTTGAACACCATGTCTTCGGAATGGCCTCGTCAATTAAAATACTTGCCAGCGAAGATTTACCAGTGTTACAAGATCCCGCCAAGTACACCCTGTTTTCGTAGGTAGCAAATGTTCCCATAGCAACAAGTTCCCGAAAATCATCTCTATGTAACTGGATTAGTTTTGTCAAAATGGATTCGGTTTCTGACATAAAATTCTAAAAGTTAAAGAAATTGAATATAGTACAGATCTTTTAAAAAGAAAACACTGATACGTTTGATGTGTCTGAAGTGCATTTCCTAAATTACCTTCGACTTCAACAATTAAAACAAAAGTCTCTTGAGAGCCTGATATCGCTCACCTATAATTTCAGTTTCAGGCACTTGACTTAATATGATATCTTTTGTTGCGGAATATTTTTTTCTGTTACTCTTTCTTAAATAATATTAGAGATAATCAATAATTCAAAACTGTTATATACGTTGTCCTATTGATCTAACGATTATTTGACAGTTAGACCTAAACCAGTTTACCACTTTTACCTATGTCATATTTGCTCTTACTGCTTAAGTTTTTGAAATAAAAGCCACACATTTCATTTGGACTATATGTTCTTTTTTTTAGAAACTGCTGCCATGCATTTTGTATCGAATCCCTGAATACAATATATAATATAGATACCATAAGGAACATTCAAATAAAGTATTTGACCAATCTGTTTCAAAGATGAAGATTTTTAAAAAGTAATAAAACTTTCACAAAAAAAATATGTGAAAAGGGCATTAGCTCCTTGAAGGGTTAAGAGACAATTTTGAATATGCTGACTTATTTGTATATCTTACTTAGCTGAACATGTATTGCCATTTATACTGTCTCTCTATCTGTTATAATAATAAAAACGAATCCAACGGTAACCATGCAATGGGTTGTAAAACTTGTCTAACAATTTCATAACAGATAGATCATGACTCATTAATCACTTTAATGTACTTTCACTTTTTTCTAACTGCCGTACTTTTCTTTATATAAACGCCAAAGAAAATGCTGTTGTCCCTTCGGTTCTGTTTTAGCCATATCGTCGACGATGTATCAAAACTTCATACACAAGTTATAAAATAGATACCATAAGGAACAATCAGGAAAAAGCTAGGAGGTAATTGGCATCCAAGTTTTAGAAGCAATATTTTAAAGTAATAGACTTCCACGAAAAGATGTAAAACATCAAACGATCTATAACCAATTACTCATAAAGGCGTTCATTTGCTGTTTTCGAATTATCTTAAATTACTTTTATTTCTTACTGAGGTAAACTGTTTAGCCATTTACACTTTCTCACTGTATGTTGTAATACATGTGTTAAAACCAAAAACAGTAAAATTTCATATAAAGAAACTTTTTTCCGACAGCAACCCTACAATCAGTGATCCAAATGGTCTGATAAATATGAAACTAGTAGATCCTGACTTATTCATCACTTTAACTCAATATCACTGATCTAACTGCTATAGTTTTTTTTTAGATAAAAGCCAAAAACTGCTTTGACCTCTACGTTCTTTTTTTAGCCTTGAAGACCATATTTGTTAATGGGTCTTAACTTTCGATACAAGTTATAAACCAGTGTCCCTAAGGAACAATCAGATAAAGTTCAGAAGTATTAGGCCAAGTAGTTTCAGATAAGAATATTTTTAAAGTGAGCAAATATGATGAACAAAGTGTGTAAAATTGTCATGTTTGTTGATGGATCATTGGATACAGTTTGTGAACTTAATACCCTAAGGAACATTCAGATTAAGTTTTGAAGGTATTTGGCCCAGTAATTTCAAAGGCGAAGATTCTTGAAATATTTGATGACCACGACATGATGGCATAAGTTCACATGGCCCTTTGGACCAGGCGAGCTTAGCATGTTAAATCAATTCATTGTTAAGTACTGTGTTGATTAATATTATAAGTCAATTTGAAATCCTTACAAGCTTACAATATAACTGCGATTGTTTTGCATGAAATCGATTTTGAATTGCAGCATAAATGTACCTTTATAACATGTACAGTACTGTTCATTGTTTATGTTGTTGTAAATTTGTTCAAATTTTTATATTTGTTATTGCTTGTTTTATGACTTAACCTTCATGTAACATACACTGCAATAGTCATAAAGTCTGAAAAGACCAGTTTTTGTCTGAATTTGCATGAATTTTTACTGGACATTCTATATTTATTTGTTTGAATAATTTGAAAAAAATCTTGAATTAGTATTAATTTGACTCATAAGGTTCTTGAAATTTCTTGACAAGTGTCTTGACAGTATGATCATTGTCTTAAAATTACTCGACACTTTCTGTATCATCTGATAAGAGTCTGGATCAGTTTCGACCAATTCTTGACTGTCTTAAATTTGTCTCGATCTGTCTTGACATATTATTGACGTTCTTAAAAATGTCTGAATATGTCTTGATATATTCTTGACATTCTTAATAATGTCTGAATATGTCTCCACACATTCTTGACAGTATTAAATATGTCTTGACACTATCTCAACAGAATAAATTTCGCCTACAATGTGTACAGACTTATTCTGCACTGATTATGCCTTTCTATTGCTGTTATATGCTCTTTTTTTATTATGGCTAAACTAAACTTTGAGGAATCAATGATTAATTTGGTATAGTAAGACACCCTTTTTGTACACCTAAGTTGGAATACCCTAAATGATCCCCCATGTAGTTTAATTTTTATTTATCTTTATTAAACGTTTAATTAATTGTTTTCACTTGGAATATAAGTCAAAGTAACTAACAAGCAACATTTAGATTTTTGCCATTCACAAAACTGCCAGTCAAATTTGCTTAACTAAAATTGGTGTCTTTTAGGTAGTTTTCAAATGTGATCATGTGTCTCTTTTTTACCCAACAATTCATCTTTTGGGTTTGTGGGGCTAAAAAAAGAGTGTAGCTTAAATATATTCTGGGGTGTGTAATTTTAAGGAGAACATCCTGTCCATGTGTAATACTTAATATATTCCAACAGATGACTTAACACAAATTTTTCTTCTGTTAAATGAATGATTTGTATATCATCATAATTTGCTATTTATATAAACCAAACTTTTTTACAATAATAATTTACCATATTAACATTGAATATCATGAATATCGAATGAACTATGTCTACAGTGTGATTGGTTTTAACATTTAAATTTTAAAGATTTAGGAATCAAAATGTTTAAGTTTTTAAAAACACACATTTTAATTGTTTTATATCAAAACACCCACATTTTATGTAACTTATACATTAAATTTCATAGCCATATTTGCATTTGTAAAAATATTTAGATACCCAAATTTTAAATCATTTTACATGCCCAACTTTAGTTGTTGTAGGAAGTGGAAATTGAAACAACATTATATAATGTAAAGAGAAATAAAGATTAAAGTTATATCATGAATATTGGTCATGATTTGTAAAACTCAGAACTGTAAAGTAAATGTAAGACACAATTCAAAATGTTCAGAATATGTAAAGCCATACTGAGAAAAAATAAGAATGTCGAGAATATGTCGAGTAAATTCCATACAAATTTGATATAAATGAGAATTTGTCAATTGTAATCATATGGTCTTGATAATTTGTGAATTAACTCATATGGTCTTGATGTGTAATGCGTAGATTTTGAAAATTAGGAAACATATACGTTCTTGACCATCTGAGTATTGGGACCTCATGCATAGCAACGATGATATCATGCAATTCTGTTTAACTTTGTTTCCTTTTAGAAGGAGTACATTTGAGAAATGTAAAAATATACCTGCAAGTATTCCTTTACTTCTTTGGCATACCGTACATTTGCTGCTGCAAGATCATATGGAGTTCGACCCTAAAATTACCGCAAAATATTGATATTTACATTTATCAAACATTTTTTTAGGCTTTGTTAACTTATATTATAGTGCAATACTGTCATGGGAGAATGCCTATTGGTAGATGTAATGACCTTTATCATATATTTAGTATAATATTAAATTAAGATTATAACATATCTTTTTTGTAAAACCTACCCTCATAACCTTTTACTTTCTCGCTTATAACTAAACTAGCTATTATATTAACATATATCATTTCATAGTGAATTTTGTTATCTCAAAAAAGGATTTCGAAAAAGTTAAATCACAAAAGAATGAACTCCAAGATAGACCAATAAACATCAGGTCAACAATGTTAGATCTGTATTTTTGCTTTCGCAATTTATTTTTATTATTTTTTTCTTCCCTCGCCGTAATTCGAACTCATTCTACTGAGATATCGTGACGCCATATCACCTTGCACTGTATCCGACACGTCGACCTAGGCTTTATATATATATATATATATATATATATATATATATATGCGAGTCTAAATTGAGAACTACGTTCAAACCTATGATTGCGTTGGATAAAAACCGCAATTTTTATACGTGTGCATGTCAAGCAAATTTCGTTGTAGAAGGATCTAAAAACAGCACAAACAACATTTTCCAAAAGACCAAAAACGTGAAAAAGTATATTTAAACAAAACGCATTTGACTAACAGGTCGAACAACTGATGTTCTTTAACCCTGCTGACTGCCATTGACGATTGCCAAACAAAATTGATCACAAGATGTAACAAAATGGATCTGAATATAAATTTAATACGTCACAGAAAAAAAAATTGTTAACTAGTGGCTACGATGTTGTGCCACAAACATTCGGTGTCAATATTTCTTTATTACACCAGATCTAGATTTCGACAATATATGTCTCTTCAGTGATGTTAGGGATCGAAACGGTATTGGGAAGGCCATATAATTTACTCTCAATTTAAGATTGACTCTTGAATTTTAAGAGACAATATAGGATGAACGGATCATATAAACCGGAGGGAAAATATGATACATGCCCAAACAAAAAATATAAACGAGTCTAAATTGAAAAGTACGTTCAAACCTATGATTGCGTTGGATAAAAACCGCAATTTTTATACGTGTGCATGTCAAACAAATTTCGTTGTAGAAGGATCTAAAAACAGCACAAACAACATTTTCCAAAAGACCAAAAACGTGAAAAAGTATATTTAAACAAAACGCATTTGACTAACAGGTCGAACAACTGATGTTCTTTAACCCTGCTGACTGCCATTGACGATTGCCAAAAAAATTGATCACAAGATGTAACAAAATGGATCTGAATATAAATTTAATACGTCACAGAAAAAAAAATTGTTAACTAGTGGCTACGATGTTGTGCCACAAACATTCGGTGTCAATATTTCTTTAGTTACACCAGATCTAGATTTCGACAATATATGTCTCTTCAGTGATGTTAGGGATCGAAACGGTATTGGGAAGGCCATATAATTTACTCTCAATTTAAGATTGACTCTTGAATTTTAAGAGACAATATAGGATGAACAGATCATATAAACCGGAGGGAAAATATGATACATGCCCAAACAAAAAATAAAACGAGTCTAAATTGAAAACTACGTTCAAACCTATGATTGCGTTGGATAAAAACCGCAATTTTTATACGTGTGCATGTCAAACAAATTTCGTTGTAGAAGGATCTAAAAACAGCACAAACAACATTTTCCAAAAGACCAAAAACGTGAAAAAAGTATATTTAAACAAAACGCATTTGACTAACAGGTCGAACAACTGATGTTCTTTAACCCTGCTGACTGCCATTGACGATTGCCAAATAAAATTGATCACAAGATGTAACAAAATGGATTGAATATAAATTTAATACGTCACAGAAAAAAAAAATTTGTTAACTAGTGGCTACGATGTTGTGCCACAAACATTCGGTTTCAATATTTCTTTAGTACACCAGATCTAGATTTCGACAATATATGTCTCTTCAGTGATGTTAGAGATCGAAACGGTATTGGGAAGGCCATATAATTTACTCTCAATTTAAGATTGACTCTTGAATTTTAAGAGACAATATAGGATGAACAGATCATATAAACCGGAGGGAAAATATGATACATGCCCAAACAAAAAATATAAACGAGTCTAAATTGAAAACTACGTTCAAACCTATGATTGCGTTGGATAAAAACCGCAATTTTTATACGTGTGCATGTCAAACAAATTTCGTTGTAGAAGGATCTAAAAACAGCACAAACAACATTTTCCAAAAGACCAAAAACGTGAAAAAGTATATTTAAACAAAACGCATTTGACTAACAGGTCGAACAACTGATGTTCTTTAACCCTGCTGACTGCCATTGACGATTGCCAAATAAAATTGATCACAAGATGTAACAAAATGGATCTGAATATAAATTTAATACGTCACAGAAAAAAAAAATTGTTAACTAGTGGCTACGATGTTGTGCCACAAACATTCGGTGTCAATATTTCTTTAGTACACCAGATCTAGATTTCGACAATATATGTCTCTTCAGTGATGTTAGGGATCGAAACGGTATTGGGAAGGCCATATAATTTACTCTCAATTTAAGATTGACTCTTGAATTTTAAGAGACAATATAGGATGAACGGATCATATAAACCGGATCATATATATATATATAGGCTGCAGTGCAGGCGATTTGGTGTCACGATATCACAGTAGCATGGGTTTGAATCCCGGCGAGGGAAGAACCAAAAATTTGCGAAAGCAAATTTACAGAT
The DNA here is from genome assembly GCA_019925275.1 of Mytilus edulis. Classification (NCBI taxonomy): domain Eukaryota; kingdom Metazoa; phylum Mollusca; class Bivalvia; order Mytilida; family Mytilidae; genus Mytilus; species Mytilus edulis. The sequence goes on from CM034362.1 coordinate 40,294,026, forward strand.
CTAACATTCTTGGGTTGATGTTTAGACGAGTTGTATATATATATATATAAACATCAACCCAACAATGTTAGATCTGTAAATTTGCTTTCGCAAATTTTTGGTTCTTCCCTCGCCGGGATTCGAACCCATGCTACTGTGATATCGTGACACCAAATCGCCTGCACTGCAGCCGTCCCGCTAGACCACACGACCACCTGGGCTCTCAAAAAAAGAGCTTTCGGTGGGCATGTGTTACCTTTCCACGTCAGTTTTAATCTAGCGGCGTACTACAGTACATGATATATAAGGCATGAAGATGTTATTGTTACAGATCAGCTAAATTATCTATAGTAAAGGATCCTACAAATGAATGTAATATACAGTCACAGAAAATAATTATATTCATAAGTACGTCTGAGTCAGTGACAACTCTACAACAGATGTATCCATCGGATCGCCATCAATGATGGTGATACATGGTTGTGTACATAATGTATATACAACTTGTCTAAACATCAACCCAACAATGTTAGATCTGTAAATTTGCTTTCGCAAATTTTTGGTTCTTCCCTCGCCGGGATTCGAACCCATGCTACTGTGATATCGTGACACCAAATCGCCTGCACTGCAGCCGTCCCGCTAGACCACACGACCACCTGGGCTCTCAAAAAAAGAGCTTTCGGTGGGCATGTGTTACCTTTCCACGTCAGTTTTAATCTAGCGGCGTACTACAGTACATGATATATAAGGCATGAAGATGTTATTGTTACAGATCAGCTAAATTATCTATAGTAAAGGATCCTACAAATGAATGTAATATACAGTCACAGAAAATAATTATATTCATAAGTACGTCTATGAGTCAGTGACAACTCTACAACAGATGTATCCATCGGATCGCCATCAATGATGGTGATACATGGCTGTGTACATAATGTATATACAACTCGTCTAAACATCAACCCCACAATGTTAGATCTGTAAATTTGCTTTCGCAAATTTTTGGTTCTTCCCTCGCCGGGATTCGAACCCATGCTACTGTGATATCGTGACACCAAATCGCCTGCACTGCAGCCGTCCCGCTAGACCACACGACCACCTGGGCTCTCAAAAAAAGAGCTTTCGGTGGGCATGTGTTACCTTTCCACGTCAGTTTTAATCTAGCGGCGTACTACAGTACATGATATATAAGGCATGAAGATGTTATTGTTACAGATCAGCTAAATTATCTATAGTAAAGGATCCTACAAATGAATGTAATATACAGTCACAGAAAATAATTATATTCATAAGTACGTCTATGAGTCTGAAAGATTGTGTAACAATACCGATAAATAGATGGAAAACAAAACACTAAAAAGTATTCAATATCATTGCACAAAGATGGAAAAACTGAACAGATGATATAAATTATACAATAATTGCAAATATTTCGGCTCAACAAATGGCCTTCTTCGGTGACAAAAGTTTTAACAATAATGAGATATAATGTATAAGGTGTAAACATAGATCACTAATAATACAGGTAAGTTTTGGTCGATTGATTTTAATCCAAAATCCTGAATATAATAATATTAACACTAGACTGTAAATTTAATTATTTCTTTCTATTGATTCCATCTGGATGGAGGACACCCAGTGTTTTTATCCAAAACCTCTCCCGATTTTCTCTTTGCCTATTTTGCCATGTACAATCCTGTTCGATCACAAGTATCTTCATGTGATCAAAATCTTTCAGGTTGTGATCTGGTAACCTGAAATGTTGGCTGACAGGAATGTACGGTTTTTTTGTGAGGTCACTCCTGTGGCCATTGAGGCGTTTGTGAAATGGCTGCATAGATTCACCAACATATTGGAGACCACATCTAGGACACTCAAGAACGTAAATCACGTTTGAGCTTTTGCAGTTGACATTGCAAAAGATCTTGTATGTCTTTTCTGTGGTCTTACTGTGAAATGTTGATGAATGCTGCAATTGGTTGCAACATTTGCAGCGCTTGTCCCCACAAGGCTGACAATTACCTACAGTATGGTTAGGTTTGGAAAGGTCAGCACGGACAAGTATATTTCTCAGGCTGTTAGGTTGTTTGAAGGCAATCATGGGAGGCTCAGGAAAGATTTTGGATAACTTCGAATGTTTCTCGATTGCTGTCCAATGATCACGAATGGTCTTGAAACTATTTCTCAGGCATGGATGGTAGGTGAGCACACATGGGATTCTTTTACTTTTCTGTTTATCTTTGTAAGTTAGCAGACTGCTTCTGGGGATGGATTCCGCTTTTCGAAAACTATTTTTGATGTTTTTGTGTTTATATCCCCTTCTTTTTAAATGTCCTTTAAGCTGCCCCAGACGTTGTTTTGCAGTGTCTTCAGAGGAGCAGATTCGCCTTATTCTGAGAGCTTGGCTGTATGGAATGCTCTTCGTGCAGTGTGGAGGATGGCAACTTTCAGGCGACAAGTATTGATGAGTATCTGTAGGTTTAGAGTATATATCTGTGTTTATTATACCTACAGAGAGGGTGCTAGATGTATCAAGGAAGTTTATGGTGGAATTAGATGTTTCATGGGTGAATGTGATGGTAGGTTGTTGATTGTTAGCATTTGTTATAAAAGTTTCTAATTTTTGGTCTCCCTTGTCCCATTTCATGTCAACGTCATCAATAAATCGATACCAGGAAAGCGGTTTTTCGATGGAGCACTCCAGCAGTTGCTTTTCAAATTTACCCATGAATATATTGGCATAAGATGGAGCCATTTTTGTACCCATAGCAGTGCCATTTGTCTGTAAATAGTGTTCTCCTTGGAATGTGATGTTGTTCTTTTTCAAGACCATAGTAAGCATTTCAACTAAGCAATCAGTCGGTGGAATTTTAGGAGATCGAGAGTCCCAAACTTCTCTACATGCTTCAATACCATCCGCATGGGGAATATTCGTATAGAGAGAGGTGACATCCATAGTGACAAGAGTAGTATTGGCAGGTAGAGGGTTTAAATCCTGCATCTTTAGTAAGTAATCTGTAGAATCTTTAATAAAAGATGGCAAGTTTTCTACATGTGGTCGAAGATAGTAATCAACGAATTCGGATATTTTTTCGGTGGGATGACCATTAGCTGAGACGATTGGTCTACCTGGGTTACCAGGTTTATGAATTTTAGGGAGCAGGTAGAATCGCCCAGGTTTTGAATTTTCAGGTTTTAAATATTTGAAAGTATCTATATCAATGATGTTATTGTCACACATTTCCTTTAAACATTCTGTTATTTCCTCGCTGAATTGGAGGGTGGGGTCCGAATTAAGTTTTTTGTAAAACCGGTCATCATCTAATTGGCGAATGGCCTCTTGGACATAGTTAGATTTGTCCATGACGACAACTGCACTCCCTTTGTCTGCAGGTTTAATAACAATGTCGTCATTATCTCTCAAATTTGTCAAAGCCACACGTTCATCAGGTGTTAAATTATCATAGGTCTGATTGTTTATTTTTACATTATCAATATGGGTTCGAATCCCGGCGAGGGAAGAACAAAAAATTTGCAAAAGCAAATTTACAGATCTAACATTGTTGGGTTGATGTTTAGACGAGTTGTATATATATATGCGTTATAAAGTATATATATATACGTTACAAAGCATCCATAGACTAGTTCGTCAATTTAAATACAATGTTTAAGAAAAATTACTTAGGATGTGTCTCATAGTTAACATAAACGATGAATCAATTATAAACATACATATACATATACTTAATTCATATATACATATACTGTTTGTAGATAATGCAGGTTCATGTCAGCAATCATGTGGAATAGTATATATGAATATATATATGCTTTATTTAAAAACAATCCGTCACATTCACATATGCTTTACATGTGAAATAAGAGTTGATAAATAGCAAATGCCTATAAATGATGCATATTTTACTTTTTATTAGACCAAATGTCAAGCTAGATTTGTAGCTTGCAATAATGTATATAATCATACATGTACGAAGATACATAAATCTGACTATTAGTCAATTTAAAGTCTGAGCTTTCCCTTTAACAATGAGGCAAACACAGAATACCAACTTTAAGGCCAGGTATAAAACTTGCGCTGAAAGGAAACAGAAGGCTATCATCAGTTCAACCACATAGTTTAGTATGTAATGTACTTAATATTCCACATGATTGCTGACATGAACCTGCATTATCTACAAACAGCAACGTTATAAAGTATCCATAGACTGGTTCGTCAATTTGAATACAATGTTTAGGAAAACTCACTTAGGATGTGTCTCCTAGTTAACATAAACGATGAATCATTTATAAACATACAGATTTATGATTCACCACTGGCCATATAATATAGAATATTACCTCATGTGTTTTTACCAAGGGACTCACACCTCCTTGTTCTACTAGATATCTTGTAACATGTAAATGTCCTCTCTCAGCAGCCAGATGTAAAGCTGTTTCTCCACGGTTCTATGATAATGCAAAAAAGCATGTAAATATTATTGGCAATACGTAATTAACATTATCACTACCATATATCTTACAGTTGACATTTAAACTTGTCGGTTAAACAGGACAATGTTGTGTAACAAATATATATAAAAAAATATATCACATGAATCGGAGTTAAACTTAATAAAATGACCAGTCATATTTGTATTACTTTATATTCTACAAAAAAAGAATAAAATCAACATGTCTCGTGACAAGATGTCAGAACTTCCATGAAACTTGACATGTAAAACAAAATGTTTAGAATAGTCATATTAATGGATTCAGTAGAAAAAGACAAGGCAAATGACAACTCACATCATGCAAATGTGTGTTGATATAATGATTTAGTCTGTCTCTTTTCCATAAAACCTGTCTGATTAAGAGGCTGTCCATGGACATATCAAGTACTGGTTGGCACGTCAGGGGACTCAGATTGAAATGAAACTTTACATTTAGTTTATTTAAGACTGGAAATAAATAAAAGAAAAGTGTATTTAAAAAGTGTGCACTATAGCAGCCCAGGCATCATCATGTCTGCTTAAAATAACAAACAAAAATACTGATTTTTTCTTCATTTTCAATTTGACATTCTATCTTAACCACAATTAAAGGAATCGAACTGTATTGATACAAAATAATATTCACCTTGTTAGCTTTATTCCATTTAATACTTGTTATAAACTATATTTGGACGTAGAAAAAACACCTAACATGTAAATGCAAATTACCATATTGTTCATTTTGCCAAAATTTGCCATTTTCGACGGCTTCTAGAATTTCATCCATAGTAAATATTGGAAATGTACCATACAGATCTAAGAAATTATCATATTCTTTGATAAGAAGAATAAATAAAATGGTGGGATCAGATACCCGTAAGGCTCACAAAAAAAACCAGCAAGCCCATGTCAGTTAAAACAGTTTTAAACTGTTTTGTTGTGAAGAAATATTTTTATTCATGCATGCACATTTCAGTCAAAACAAGTAAAATTAAGTTTAATGAAAAAGGGATCAGCAACCTAAAAAAATATAACTTCCACCATGTTTTATGTTAATTATCACATCGGTGCAGCATTAATTTTTCATATGCTTAACGTTATACGTTAACTATAGAACTTTCACACAAGCTCACGAAAAAATATGTAGAAATGATTCGATCCCAATATTTTTGGAGTTAAATAGCATTTACTCTTTGTACACTATTTGGCTTTTTAAACATTTTTTGATTCGAGCGTCACTGAAGAGTCTTTTTTTTTAGACAAAACGCGCATCTGGCGTAGATGTAACATTTTGATCCTTACATCTATGATGAGTTTATCTATACAAATATTTAAAAAAAAAAAGATAATTGTAGACCAAAAGAGAAAAGATTTTGAAAAATGCACTTGTACAATGGATACAAAGGGTGAATAGAGACCCCCCTTCTCCAATTTATGCATAATATGGATTTTGCATGGACAGCCTCTCAACAACATGATTTTGTATTGTTAAAGACGGTTATACTGCGGAGATAACATACATTTGTTATATCTTTACATTTGCTGTCAAGGAGAAGTCGAGATACCTCAAGATGTCCTCCGCTGGCAGCTAAAATTAATGCTGAATACCCATTACCCTGAAAAATACAACTGACATCAAAACTTGGCTGATCACTTGAACAATGATGTGAAACAAATTTTAACAAAAATGACCAGTAACGTTAATAAACACTATCTGATCAGCAACATAATTTAGCAATGTTGAGTGCAGAACTCAGTATTATCATTAATTTTACATCATAATGATTTGTTTTAAAGAAATGTGCATAATAATCTCTTGATTCAGTACAACATAAGGAAAATGAGATCAATACCATTTGTTTGAATCTAACAAATATGTGTTGTCCATTAAACTGTATAATCAACAACATGATTTTTTTTTATTAAAAGGAATATAATCAGACTTTAGAGAAACATACTGTTGTGATATCTTTTCTACATCTTCTGTCAAGAAGTAATCGAGCTACTAACAGGTGTCCTTCTTTGGCAGCCAAATTTAAGGCTGTCCATCCTTTAAGCTGCAATGATACAACTGACATCATAGCCTGTCTGATAAACTGGACAATGTTGTATAATAAATGTAACCATAAAATGAACAGTGACATTAAGTAAACTGTCTGATTAACAATATGATTTAGTGTAGATTCGTATTAATCATTTATTGCTGTGTTTTGAGGCAAATTGAAGTAATGTTTATAGTGCTTGTGTACAAGATACCAAATTCGGTTAATGTTTTATCATGTTTATTTACAATCTGGTATGTTCTGTATTGTAAACATCTCCGTTTTAGTTCTCTGTACTAGTATACATGTTTTAAGGGGCCAGCTGAAGGACGCCTACATGTGGGGGAGTTCCTCGCTACATTGAAGACACATTGGTGGCTTTCGGCTGTTGTCTGGTCTATGGTCGGGTTGTTATCGCTCTGACGCATTACCCATTGCCTATCTCAATTTTATTTATACACATAGAAAAAAATATTGAAACACCTTAATTTTTTAAAACTTGAAAAATCAGCCTTTGATTTTGGATAGATATAATAAAATATTTGTAAAATAATATTGAAACATAGTTTATTGTTACATTGGCCTTTAAACGAGCACAATTTTAATAACAAAATGAAGTGTTTTTTGTACAAAAAACTGCATTTTACAACTTTTACTGTAGTCGAACTTTACAATGTCAGACATTTCAAAATTGATCTTAAGATGATAGTTCACATCATGGTTGATCGTTATACGCCAAGGAATAAGTACTTTGTGCGCAGCCTCAATTCAAACGGTTAACCTCTACTTAACGTCTTCTAATTCCTGCCATAAATCGACTAATTTGTTGCTGAGGTAGCAGCAACCATTTCTGATGAAAGGGATTGTTTATTTATCACGTGTTTGGACTGGGGTGTCTTTTCGCGCACACTGCGCTCATTAGTGTCCCATATATGCTCGATATGGTTCAAATCCGGGCTACGATCGGGCCAAGGAAGATACACCGAATTCCATTGGAACAATGGATCTTCCTCCACAATGCTAATTTCCGACTTTGGCGAGCTCTACACTACATTGGATAAGGACAACTGTGTGACTGTTCGTAAGCAAAGGTCCCCGAAATGGTCTTATCGCACGATAACGTGAACCAGTAGCGATGAGTCGATCTCGAATATTTTTTGTTAGAAGGCTCCTGTTTGCCCACCACTTTCATTTTAGGATTGTATTGTATGCAAAGTGTTTCATTCTGACCAAGCGTTATAATGCTTGATTTTCCCTAGCAGATGGCATAGGGGGTCTTTTTGATCTCGGATAGTCTTTAACATCGTTTATTGCCTGATTTTATTCTCAAAACGACTTATAGTAGAATGGTGATGACCAACAATACGTGCGGTTGTCACAGTGACATTCCTGCTTCTCTCATACTGATAATCTGCAATTTTGCTGCGGTAAAGAGTTGTGGAGGACCCATTTCAAGGTTTCAATCAAAGAACTTTATAAACTTGGTTATTTAAAGTGTTGAAAACAATGAGGATAAAAACACCTGTTTTGCTGTTTACGAGTACAGTAGCTGCATGTGCAGATAAGAACTTATCGAGTCGATAATTATTGATCAAACTAAAAATTGATATTTAAAAATGTTTAACTAGCTCTATTTTTACAAATTATATATTTATATATATATATAGCTACCGCTAGCTGTTGAGACGGGACAATATTCTAGACCGCAGATACCATTAAATGATAGACTTAGTAAATTTTGTCATACGAACTCTGTAGAAAACGAAATATATTGAATGGTCTGTCCTTTATATACAGACATCCGATACGAAATTTAAAAAAAATCTCTAGAACTTATTGATGACTTTGACAGAATGAACACAGAGATCAGATTTGTTGCTCTTATGAACTGTAAAAACATACTTTTTTTTAGTTCATACATTGAATAGATTTTTCTTAGAAGAATTTTTTTTATGAAATTATAATTTGAAAACTATAATTTATTTACCATCAGTATTATTTTTTCTTTCTTTGTACATTTTTGTATTTTACATAAAAGGTTACTGTGATAGTCTTCATATAATAAACCAAGTTTAAATACTTTTATTTCCTTTTTACAAGATAAATTAAGAGTGTTTTTTTTTAATTTAAATTTCAATTTGGTGTTGCAATCCTTTTTTCCATGTGTATAGTTGTGTGTTTTTTATACTACAAAATCAAGAAAGGTCTCTGATTTAAAACTTTATCATTTAACGTTCATATAGATCATTTTTTTGAGTGGGTACTTCAAAGTCGTTTCAGTTTCACACGGGTTTAAAGCATATAGTTTTACTTATTCACGATGGTCTAGAACAGAAAACTGTCGTTATGAAGAAATCTATTCAAGGGGTTGGCATGAGAGTAACCCTTCAATCGAATTACTACACCTTACACGAGGGATCAATTTCAAGTGATAAGATGCTTCGTTTTGATGTAAAAACCACTATTTAGAGGGGGCTGGAAAAAAAGGAAAATTTTAAAAGAAAAATATATTTGGGTTACTTGGCGAAAAATATAATAAAGTGGCGAAAAATATATTGTTTTTGCGAAAGAGGTGGCGAAAAATATAATAAAGTGGCGAAAAATATATTGTTTTTGCGAAAGAGGTGGCGAAAAAAATAAGTGATCCAGGGGAAACCCTGGTCATGTATGTGTTATACTGTTCATGTGCCATACGGAGACGATTCATATGAACAATCTGCCGTATTTGAAGTAACTTCCGGTAATGTGTTTTATATAATGTGTTTACAATATCCTGTTTTTAAAGAAACTTGTAGTTTTACACTGTTTGACTTTGCTTTAATTTTCGAAACATGTATTACATTTCTTTAATTGTACACAACCATAAAGCAACGTAACTTCAACTTATTTTGCTCTGAAGTATCAAATCACATTAGTTTTGAATGTTATAATTTTACTTACAGTTTGATGATCAATATCGGCATCATTCTGTAGACATAATGTTATGGCTTCTAAATCTCCATCTCGAGCAGCTCTTATGAGTTTCTGGAAGTATAACATCTAATTGTATCTAATAGCTTGTAATGCAAAATGAATGTCCTTACTGGTTAATTAGGTTATACTAATTTATCATAAACTTAGCATTAATATGATAGCTTTTGTATATGTGTAATGAACGGAAGTACAAATATAAACAAGCCATAATTTCACAACCGGCCTGAAAACCCATAGCACGGCCTTCTCATACAAAACAAAACCATAACAGTGCCTCTCGTGTATGTTTCTTCCGATATATCCGGTACCGTTTCTTCATTTTTCCATTGTGGCGTTAGATATTCTCTATCATGACGTCAACATTTACGGGAACTAATGTAATGTCCAGTAACAGCGGACAAATAACGATAAGGTGTATTGGATCCAGTGGTAAATATGTTTGTTCAGAACCAGCTGTTTAAAAACAGATGTTCACATGGCTAAATCCAATGATACATATTTTCAAAATTATGATAATTTAGCATGTTTAGTACTTGCTAATATGGATCTACAGGAAGTAACAAATGCCATTGACAATGATGAATCATCTCAAAGTATAAAATGTAGTAGTAATGATAACACTACCGAAAAACTGCTTTTCTTCCAGTTTAAAAAAATTCAATGTTTCAAAGTGCCTCTATCATGTCTATAGGAAATGGTACAAAAAATCGATATGGAGGTAGTGATAATATTGTTGGACAATCATAGGGAATCTGTTGGATTCATAATATGTCTGCTTTATAAAGTTTTCTACTGTTTTAATTATAACATTTGGGTATTTGCGTTACATAACAATAGTTGTCGAAAGGATATAATAAAGATATAAATACATGGCCTTTTCCATATCGGCCACGGTATCATCCTGTGACTTATATCAGCACCTTGACTATGTCTCGGGTTTTCACATTTTCAATAGAAAAATTGTTAACATTCAGAACATTTCTTTCATAGAATCATGGTCTAAATTTGGTATATAGTCCTATTTTTTTTCTTCTTGTAGTGTTTTCTCGACTCTGCATTTTTCTGACAAAGATATGTAGTGTTTTCTTTTCTTTCTTTTAATCCTTTACTATCCCTTTTTATACCTTATCGTACTTTTTATTCCTTATATATTACCAGAAAGGTGAAATATCTTTATACCTACGTAAAGAGAAAATCAATAAATGTATGTAGACGAAATGCAATGGGTTTGAATTTTAAATTTATGAGACAGGAGTCTGACAATCATTCCAAGTTTTTGGATTACAATGGTGAGTTGCATCGGTTGTCACTTCACACCTAATTCGATCTGACCGCCACTATTAAGTCTAAAGTTACATTAGACAATGACGAAACACGCGATTGGCGTATTGAATTATAAACCTGGTACATTTGATGATTTGTTTCTGTATTTAAAGACCAAAAGGTAAAATGACAATTGGACTTGAAAGTAAATCTTACCTCATTCCAATTTTCCATCAAATCCTTAAAATAGAAAAAAAATATACTGTTGAGTTATTATTCTAAAGTAAAAGTAAATGAGTCTAATGTAGACGAAACACGCGATCGGCGTATTGAATTATAAACTTGGTACCTTCGATGATTTGTTTCTGTAATTAAAGACCAAAAGGTAAAATGGCAATTAGACTAGATATATAGTTAAAGAGGGACGAACGATACCAAAGGGACAGTCAAACTCGTAAATCTAAAACAAACTGACAACGCCATGGCTAAAAATGAAAAAGACAAACGGAAAAACAATAGCACACATGACAAAACATAGAAAACTAAAGAATAAACAACACGAACCCTTCCAAAAACTAGGGGTGATCTAAGGTGCTCCGAAAGGGTAAGCAGATCCTGCTCCACATGTGGCACCCGTCGTATTGCTTATGAGATTACAAATCCGGTAAATAGTCTAATTCAGTAGGTCACATTCATGAAAATGAAGGGGATTGTAGATTCGACGTAAGGAACATATCCGATATCATTTGTGAAACGGTTATTTCATAACGGTCAACCAACTCGTGATGGCGTCCGTAAAATTTACGAAGGGATGATTTCAACTTCACCATTTGGAACTCTTGGTTTAATAGCTTCGTTGTAAGCATCAACCCTCTATCAAGAAAATCTTGATAGGAAATGCTAGCACGGGAATATCGTATCAATTGGGAGATATATACCCCGTATGCAGATGCTGCTGGAATGTTGCTACTTAGAAAAGTTAACAATTGGAAAGCTGAAATCATCTCTTTTGTCGTAAAGTTTTGTTTTCAACCGACCCTCAATGTCAATTTCTAGATTTAAGTCAAGATATGAAGCCAACTTAACTGTATCTGTAGTATCCTTTATCTCTAGTTCGATGGGATAGATGCGTTCCACATAGTCACCAAATTTTGAACTGTTTAGTCAAAGAACATCATCTATATAGCGGAAAGTAGAGTTAAAGGATATTGCTTACTTCTTATCTTTCTTCCTAAGAAGTTCCTGCATTTAATCAGCCTCATAATAATAAAAAAACAAGTTGGCAAGTAGAGGGGCACAGTTTGTTCCCATTGGAATGCCGACAGTCTGTTGAAAAACATGTCCTCCGAACGTAACAAATATGTTGTCAATCAAGAAATCAAGCATCTTTATAACATCAGTTTCAGAGAATTTTTTGTTTGATCTTACCTCATTCAAATTTTCCATCAAATCCTTAAAATAGAAAGAACATAATTTTGAGTAATTATTGTAAAGTAAAAGTAAATGAGTCTAATGTAGACGAAACACGCGATTGACGTATTGAATTATAAACTTGGTACCTTCGATCATTTGTTTCTGTAATTAAAGACCAAAAGGTAAAATGACAATTAGACTAGATATATAGTTAATCTTACCACATCATGCTCAGTCAAATTTTCCATCATATCCTTAAATAGAAAGAATATACTGTTGAGTTATTATTGAAAAGTATAATACTGAAAAATACTGAACTCCATGGAAAATCCAAACGGAAACTCCTAATCAACATGATCAAATTGCAAAATCAAAAGCCCAATCACATGAAACGAATGGATTTCAACTGTCATATTCCTGACTTGTTACAGACATTTTTTATGTAAAAAATGGTGGATTAAACCTATATTTATAGCTAACTCAACCTCTCAACCTTGTATGTGTTGTATCGAGTCATTGTTACTACTAAGTGAACAATATTTATCCGTTTTGACTTGATTAACTAACAACATTTTTACATATTGATTTCATTCAAATAATATTTATGTTTAAAAATCATTGATTAAATATCTCTAATTTTTTGCAATATTTAAAATTATTTAGATGAACACAAATCATTGAATATATGATCACATACATTACCATGCTACATGCTACACAAATATATTCTGGAAACCATCCAACAAAAGGATATCTCTGGCACTATCGCAGACCTGTAAATGTAAAAGTTTTATTTGCCAACTTAACTATTATTATAACAGCAAGATTAAATTGATCAAAATTGTAGCTTCTCTAAGCACTGTCAACAATTTACCGGAACAATAACATTATAGATACAAATAGTTTTTTCACACCTGTTTGTGCCTGTCCACAATCATGACAATCAGAACCAGTATTGAAATGAAGATGTGCTATTTCTTCTTTTAATGTAGTAGGCTTTTGATTTACTAATTAAATTGATCACATTATCATGCCATGATTTTTCATAAGATGATTACAGTCACAAATGTTTTAAGAGACCACTTAAGAGTGAGAGAAAAACAGTGGTCTCTTAGGACATTTTGTCTTTTAACACAGGTTCAATTTATATGAAATGTACTACAGAGGGATCTTAAATTTATTGACTTTCAACACAGTTTTTTGCTTAAAACAGGTGGTCTCCAAAATCAGGGTTGACTGTTTATTGTATGGGTTCCGCTCAATGTTGAAAGCAGTTGGATGACCAATAATCTTTTTTTTTTTTGTCTTTTGGTCTAGTGAGAATTTGATTATTGTCAATCATACCACAGCTCCTTGTTAAAATATAATATAATGATTCAATGATCACAGATAATCCTTACTTTATATAATTTATGTACGTACAGGATCGAAGATTTAAATTCATTTCATTAAGAAAGTTTGCTTAAAACAATGCAAAGTAATGGACCCTTTAAATTTTTTTTAAGTCAAAATTAAATTCATGGTTCCCGATAAAAGCACCTCCTAAAAGTATTGGAGGCATTTGACCTTTGGGTGTTTTCAAAAATTCATAGGTTCCATCTCAGAAATAAAATATCAAAGATAACTTGAACAATACGAATTAGTATCAATGAGAAGTAAAGCAATGATTTGGCAATTGATCTGCTATATAGACATATTCAAATTTCAGTTTGTTTAGTCTTTAAATAAAAGTCCTGTATGACGAAAAACCACTCCCCTACGTTATGAGACCTTATCTCCGGACAAACAAATAGACCTGCATATTTTTGAAGTAGCGTATTATCTGATCATTTCATAAGACCATTCACCAAGACATAATTCATGAAAAAGTTCTTTGTATAATGATTGTTGTTAAATTTTATACTATTGACACACAGGTATTGATTGCACAGCAGATGTAAAAAAAAATGTTAAAACAATACGGTATAAGATGTTCCTTCAGTAGAAGTCAAAAACAGTTTTTTTTAACATTTTATAACGTGTGTTGATTAATTTGAAACTAGCAGCAAGTAGGAAGTGACTGCATGATAGATGCGAAAATTGAATACACCATACAATTCAATAGTTTTAAGTCGCAGACCAAATATGAAATTATTCCTGTATTCAACGTTTATGCATGTGTTTTATTTGTATGTGTAGTCAAATGTGCTGATAATTTGTAATTTGTTATTTGTTTTGAATATCAAATCGGTTTAGAGGTCTACAGAGCTCATGTTCACTTTGTTGAATTTTACATATCATTCGCGACTATGAATAAAATTTACTACTTACTTACTTACTTACTTACTTTAATACTTACTCCTTTTGATAGAAGCTGACGAAACAATGACAGCTTTCAACCCAAGGTCTCATAATTAAATCTGTTTACATATTTTTTTACATCTGCCATAGTGCTTACCGAAATCACAAAAAAAAGGGTAAACAAGTTTCATTTTAAGGCAATAACGTCAATAAGAAAACAACTACATATTTTGTAACATTTCCATCTATGCTGACATATTTGTAGGTAATGTCTTACTGGTAATTTTTGCTATTCAAAGCAACACGACGGGTGCCACATGTGGAGCAGGATCCGCTTACCCTTCCGGAGCACCTGAGATCACCCCTAGTTTTTGGTGGGGTTTGTGTTGTTTATTCTTTGGTTTTCTATGTTTTGTCATGTGTACTATTGTTTGTCTGTTTGTCTTTTTCATTTTTAGCCATGGCGTTGTCAGTTTGTTTTAGATTTATGAGTTTGACTGTCCCTTTGGTATCTTTCGTCCCTCTTTTCTATTAATCTTTATAACTTTCAAGACAATAACCAGACAGTGGTAAAAATCGTCATGATGATTACTTTTGCATTTGAAAGTTTCTAATTATATAAATTCCTCGACAACAAATAAAGAGTGTATCTGATAAAATCTCAAGCCTACTTTACTGACCATTTCTCTTATGATGAAGTTTAAAAGATAAAAGTTTTTTTTTCTACAGTATCATATACACTTATTTTTTTAAAGATCCATTACACAGAGATCAAGGTCAGATAAAATCTAACAGACAGACAAATACACCTAACAATTATTCCATAAAGCAAATAAAGCTTTAAGTATTTGAAAAACAGACCAAAACACAAAACAATAACAATAACCAATGAACCACTAAAATGAGGTCATGATCAGATGATATCGTCTAGACACACATATATATATCTAACATGCAACATATAAAGCTTGCATTCTGCGTACGTATATTATCTGCGAAATTGACTTAATCACCTAACTTTAACCTTGATCATGAATTGAGTTTCAAGTCAGGTGGACCCTGTTTGACGGACATAAAGGCATAATTGGCATAAAAGTCTATTCTAAGTAAGGAATTCTTATCCCCGAAAAAAGCTCGATAAACATTGAAAATGAGGTCATGGACAATTGACATATATCAGACGAAAACTTTGTAATATTGGGTATCGGTGCAACATTATAATTATTCATCCAAGTCTTCTATCTTCTAGAATATAAAGCTTGATACAAATACTGTTAATACAGCCACCGAACTATAATCGCTATGTCTCAAGTACTGCCAGGCGAGACTAAATGAAACAAGTGTGCACACGCTGAATTTTCTTACCTGCTTTACTGGACAGTGGTGGTGTGTTCAAAGCCGTAAAGATAAAGATTTAATTACAAATCACACTGTTTAAGTTTAAGTTTCAATTCAAACTTCCGTCTTCCTATATGTTACTTTACGTGTATGATGATAGGTTTCCGCTTCTCGGTAATGAAATCGTTGATATATGTCATGAATTGAAATCAAATAAAAATTGATAACTAAACAATGCTTTTGACAATCAGTTTTTGACCAAAATTAGAAATTTCTCAAAACTACAAGCTTAAAGCTTGATGTCAACCTTCCCCGAAAGGAGAGGCTTCATCAAAATAATTCATTCTTTGAGGCTTGGTGGATTTCACACACCTTCTTGTTTTATAGCTTGTATTGGCAAATTGTGGTCAGATGAGGTCTTTGGGATCTTATGGTTGATTCTGGTGTTTAAGCCGGATGCACTGTCGACCAGATGCTCTTAGGGAAACAGTTTAACCGACCAGTTAGAGATTTAACACTCGTATATGAATCATTACGATCGTTATGGTTTGCTTCGTTTTTCAAATGATGTGAGGAAAATGATGGTATTGATGCAATACCAAAGGATGTATGGGTGATGCTGTCCAAATGTCAAGCAAAGTTTTCAGATGAATCGGAATCTTACAAAGATGTACTTAACGAGTTAACGATTCTGTATACCACCCATGTTGTACCATTAACAGTTAGAATCAGGAACTGGGGATATCTTCAGTCCCCGACATTTAAGTACTGGGATATGTTTATGAACGCGGTTGAAGTAATTCATTCAGAACGGGAGGGTTTGTGGTCATTGCATTTACATACTACTACTGATATGCTGCCATACTTCTTCATAAGCAACAGAACAAATTACTCTAGATGGACCCCGGTTTATATGCTTGATCTGTTTGATATCCCTCATAAAGTCCAATCACCAAAAAAAGGGAACTTTTAACGGCATTTGAAGTGACATGGCCACCGAATAATCATTATAAAAGACTCTAAAAGGCATGGGGAGATTGTTGAATTAACCCGCCAAAAATCTGCTTTGATTAGATAGACATTAACGAGATATGTTCTCGGTCATTTTGGTTCAGAAATGCGTGATAGAGCTGGTTTGTCCATAGACAGTGATTTATCTCACGAAGAAATGAAACCAGCAGATACATTTCAGCTCGTATAGATAAGACCGTTTATTGGTTTTCTTTTTGATTGGCTTTACACTTGTCATTTGGGGCCCTTTGTAGCTTGTTATTCAGTGTCGGTATAATATTGAAGGCCGTACGTTGACATTTAATGGTTAATTTTTATAAATTGTGACTTCGAATGGAAACGAGTCTCAATGGCACTCATACCACACCTTATATATCTATAAAAGCCGTTTAAAATGAATTACGACTTAGTGTAAGATTAAATCTAACCTTATGTCAGTTGTCATGTTGAAACAATAATAGAATACATGTACATGTTTATTAAAACATTAATAAAATAACAAATAAAATAATATCTAACAATATTTATATAATATGTAACGATGTATTGTTTCACTATATAAATGACAAATAACAATTAAAAACAACTAGAATCTTATTTCTGTTCCCAATTTTAATTAAAAATTAAGTATCACGATATCCAGTAATACTCATTCTTCAATTCTCTTTGTAAAAACTATCCTGCAATCCGTCATCCTGCAGTTGCGTTTGGAAAACTACTTGAGCGACGACTTGTTTCTTTAAAATCAATTTCAAACAAGCTTTACATGTATATAGAACTTTTTTTATATCCCACGAGAAAAATTATAACTTTTTATATCCCATGAACAAATTATATTTTTTTTGTATCCAATGAACAAAATTATAACTTTTTTATATCCCATGAACAAAATTATAACTTTTAGTTTGCAGATGTCTTAGTCATATTTACTGTTTTGTAATAAGAAATAAACAATAAAGGAAATATTATGGGGTCCACCACTTCCCAACCTATTGACTCGGCAGTTCGGTACGGACGGGGGTTATGGACTCTGCTCTAAACAAATATAGCTAATTGAAAAAAACTACAGCTCGAAAAGAATTTTTTTTTAGGTATGCATTCTAAAAGGCCAAAAAAACATGGAAATAAAGTCAAATTCGATAATTTTGGGACATCCACTTTCCGACCCATTGTCTCAGTAGTTTTGTTTATGGCTAGGGATTATAGACGCTGCCCTAATAGAAACTATTGGATAGTACTACAACGCGAATGTTATGAATTTCTGGGGTATGCAATTATTGGAAAGGCCTAAAATTTCGTCCGCAACATGGAAAAAAAGTGAAATTTGATAAAGTACTATTTTGAGTCAACCACTTCCTACCTAATGCATCGGCAGTTCTGTTTGGCTAGGGATTATAGACTTTGCTCTATTAAATTGCTATTGGATAGTTTACTATTTAAAAGTTATCTAAACCAACAATGTTGCATAGTATTCATCTGTAATATTGTCTATCATGTCTATATACAAACTAAATTTCACAATGAAAATTTATCCTTCTTTTAACATTTTTTCATAGATAAGAACAATGTTTCATGATATATTTTCTTGGGGGACTATGGCATGGTATTGGTTGCAAACATTGGTATTGTAGTTTTTTTTATTCATATGCAATAATTACATCATGGGAAATTCGTTCACGTCATAAAGTCAAAGGAGTAGAGGCAATAAGGCCCTTATTTGGCTAAAAAATTACTGCAAATTTTAAAGTTATCAAAGATATTCTTAAATTACTGAAAACTTGTCTAAGGTATAAGGTACTAAGAAAAACAAAACAAATTTGACATCAAACAAGTTACCATGGCAACAAATCATAACCTAATTTGCATATTTTGTTAAATTTCGTGATTTTCCTTGTTTTTTCATCAAATTTTAAGTATATTGTAGACTGAAAAAGTGTGTGCGCACCCAAGAAACAACTTTATATTTAGTGAGATAATGCCAATAGTTTTAATAAAGCTTTTGTTTAATTATTTTGTTGTTTCTCGGCTGCGCAGGATGTTTCCACAACGGAAATAAAGACTGAAAACTGCATAAATTCTGTATTTTTCATCGTTTTTGTGAAAACAGTACATATTATGACTTAATTGTGACGTCATCAGATAAAAATCGTAATGTTTTCATTTATATTTCTTAATCCTATGCATTTCTAAACATTATGTGCCAATTTGAAATAGTTATGAAACATTTCATTTTCTTAGGCCTTAATGCCCCTACTCCTTTAAAAGTTATCATATGTATTATTAAATAACTGAAAACCGTACTACAGTACAAAGTACTCAGAGAAACTAAACAAATTTGTCATTGAACAAGTTTTCATGGCCACAAATCATGATTTATTTTGCATATTTTGTGAAAATTCGTAATTTTCCTATGTTTTTCATCAAATTTTATGTATACTTTAGATTGAAAAAGTGTGCGCACCCAAGAATCAACTTTATATTTGGTGGGATCATGTAAATAGTGATAATAAAGCTTCTCTTAAATTATTTTGTTGTTTCTTGCCTGCGCACGATGTTTCCATTACAGAAATAAAGATTGAAAAACTGCATAAAAAATGTACTTTTCATTTTTCTTTTTTAAATAGTACATATTATGACGTAATTGTGACGTCATCAGGTAAAAATTTGTATGTTTTTCTTTTATCTTTCTTGAACCTATGCATTTCTAAACATTATGTGCCAATTTGAAGGAGATATCAAACATCTATTTTTTTGGGCCAAAGCCAACGTTTGTGATTGGGCGGTAATATTTTGGATTTCTCCGCTTTCTTTACAAACATGAGTGAACAAGAATTGAAAAACGCTTCAGAATATCGTACTTTAACTAAATCTGGCGTTTGTGCGAGTTCTGTATTGGCTGTTAAAATCTTCTGGTCATAAATATTATTATTTATATTGCAAAATTTTGATGGTCAAAACGTTCGGACCACCACTTTTCAAAAACTTTCAATATGAATCTTTATACAAATATATCGGTTTTTTAAATAGATTAGACACCGTTGTTTTTCTGTGTTTCTTATGACGGTACTTTGTGTCTATAGTCTTAATATTAGTTTTTTTTGGTCTCGTATCGATCTTTTGAGTTAATCTTATTGCAACTGATTAGTGCAGGTTGTTCTTTTAATGTACTGTTACACCACTGTCCCAGCTTCGGGATGAGTTGAGTGCTCTCAAACATGTTGTTGTACTGTTACATCACTGTCCCAGGTTAAGGAGAATATTGGGATCCAGTCAGCATGTTTAACCCCGCCACATTCTCTATGTATGTGCTAGTCACAAGTCAGGAACCTGTAATTCAATGGTTACCGTTTGTTTCTGTGGTATACATATTTGTGATTTGTTTCTTTTTTGTTCATTAATTCGGCCGTTAGTTTTATCCCGTTTAAATTGTTAATACATTTGTGATTTCGGAGCCTTTAATACCTGACTTTTGCGGTGTGGGCTTTGCTTGTTGTCAAATGCCGTACAGTGAATTATAGCTGTTGATTTCTCTGTAATGTGGTCTCTTGTGGTTAATTGTCTCATTTCAAATCATACCACATCTGCGTTTTTATATCAACCGTGTCATATTCTTTATTTACCTGCTTGTCGTTTGTTCATGTCTCGACTCATATTTGGTATTTTGTGAATTGTTTTGTTATGTTTAATTAGGACGTTATTTTTTACGTTTGAATTGTTCACACTTTTCATGTCGGATCTTATATAGACGACTTTACAGTATCAGGTTTGTGTCATTGTTGAAGGCCTTACGATTGTCTATAATTGCTTACATCCACTTCATATTTGAACTCCGGTGGATAGCAATCATATCCCATCTATTCGGTGCTATATTATATATCTGACTTCTAAACTCGTGTTTTCCGAACAAACATGACATATTTGTCACTGGACGTTAAAAATTAGCAACAAAAAATCAACCAATATCATCTTGTGTTTAATAAGTAGACACATTTGATATTTATTTGTTTGTTGGGATAGTGGACAAAAGTATTTCATATATGAATATAGTTGCCTAGTAAGAGCTGAAAAATAGTCATGTTTAGCGACAGATTAAAATGAATAATAATACCCTCTCTTCCTTTCCCCTATAATTCTATATCTTTTAGTTTTTAACAATTCAATCTTTCTTTATCCTTTGATCTCTATTATATTTGTCCTAAACATGCGTGAAATATTTGCCACCGGACATAAGGCAACTAAAATTGATCAACGTATTCTTTATTTTATCATTTATTTATCACCTTTAGGTTAGGTCCCACCCCATATCTATCTTTTGCTCATTATTATCTCTATGTAAATCAAATTCCTGTCCTGAGAAGCTAGATAAATATAGAACTACACCGTCAGACAATAACAGTTGAGGGACGATCACTAGGGAATTATAGAAGCGATCTTTAATCTGAACCTCCCTTCTCCTCAAATACACACAATAACTATACTGCCAATACTCGCATATATACCTCTCTATACAAATATCTAAATCTGAACCCCTCTCCCCTAGACACCGAGGTTTTGGATCCGCTCATGTTAAATTTATCTTATTATATACATTTTGTACGGGTCTAGATGGTAGCTACACGTACAATCCTACAAATTGTTGGATACAAATCCTTATAGATTTGTATCTAATTATATAATATACTCTGTCACAAAATAAAGTTACTTTTATACCACACCTTCTTTTGAAATATGCCCTGCATTCTTATTATTTTTGCAAAGACATATAGTAGTTATTGAAGTACTGTGGGGCTTGAAAAAAATTTATTAAGGGATTCGAAGATAGGAACAGTAACAAAAAGCTCAGCAACGACTCCTAAATGTAAAATAATATGCGGCATAAGACATGAGAGCACATAATTTAGATAATTCAAAATATGAAGTTCACGGCTTTATACTGTTTATCAGGTCTCTTTTTGTGGTTCTCTGGTTCTGCTGTCGTAATAAGGTGATTTTTTTCTATATATTGCATAAAAGATGGGGCTTCGTCCGAATAATTATAACGTCCTAGAAGGCTTTTTATTTTTTGTTTTAATGTTTGCCTTCCTGCGAGGTCTCTGAGGATAAAAAAAAAAGTAAAAAAAAAATATATGACATCAGAGAACGTAGAAGGAGGGGAACTAGCTATGTATTTCTTTTATTTTAATGTGTAGACTGTAGGGGAGTTTCTTTAGAAAAGGTTTTCATTGGAGGCGTTTTTACCATGTCCGCACGGATCTGTTTCTATCAATGAACAGGTTGTGTGTCAAACTATTAATTATTACTTGTCACTCGCATTTTTTGTTGGATCTGGCCATTATTCGCATCAACAGCCAGTGCACGAACTCGCACGAACGCCCATTTTAGTTAGAGGGGCGATATTTCGAACCGTTTTTTTTTTTAATTTTTGGTTACTCATGTTCAAAAAGAAAGTGGAGAATCCAAATAATTACCGAGCAATCAACAATCTTGTTCCAAATTTGATATTGTCACGTCAAAGAATTTCCCATAATGCAATTATTGCATATAAATAAAAAAAAAAATACTATACCAAATGATTAACAACTATTTTTATAGTTCGTTCTTATGTTGTACTGTTATACCACTGTCCCAGGTTAGGGAGAGGCTTTGGATCCTGCTAACATGTTTAACCCCGTCACATTATTTATGTATGTGCCTGTCCCAAGTCAGGAGCCTGTAATTCAGTGGTTGTCGTTTTTTATGTGTTACATATTTGTTTTCCGTTCATTTTTTTTTATATAAATAAGACCGTTAGTTTTATCGTTTGAATTGTTTTACATTGTCTTATCGGGCCTTTTATAGCTGACTATGCGGTATGGGCTTTGCTCATTGTTGAAGGCCGTACGGTGACCTGTAGTTGTTAATGTCTGTGTCATTTTGGTCTCTCGTGGACAGTCGTCTCATTGGCAATCATATCACATCTTCTTTTTTATATATTGCATTAAAATGACAAGTTATACCGATTGAATAAAAAAATATTGCATTTGAATGACAAAATATACCATTTGAAGAAAAAATATTGCGTTTAAATGAAGAAATATACAATTTAAATTAAAAACTATTGCCTTTAGATCACAAATATAAAATTTTTGTAACCAATACCATGCCATAGTGGAGAATATTATGCTTCGCACAGGTACATATTGAAGTTTATGCCACAGTTTCTCGGGATATTATTATCTCCCTCGTTTTTCTGTGTTTTTTTTTCTTCTGAAAATGGCGGTGCATTCACAACCAGCGAATTATCAAAATAACTGACACCCCGATTCCAGATTTTAAAAATCTTCTTGGTCTGAAAATTCTAATTCAATCGATGTAAACACTTTATCATGTGTACGTGACAGATGTTTTCAAACTTTTATAAAACATTATTTTTTTTTTGGTATAGAAACAAAAATACTTATGAAGATTTAAATATGTGTAAAAGTTTAATTGTTACCCTCGGTAAAATATAAGGGTAAGGATGTGTGGGTTGCAAATGAGACAACTATCATAATCAATTAAAGACGGAAATACAAACACCGTTGAATATATTTATACTCTTTGTTGACAAAATGGTTTATCTGAAACTACACGATGGTCTAAGCTTTTGTGAAGCTTTCATAAACATTCCCTCTTGCTTTTAATTTAAGTTAAATAAATATTACCTTTATTGTTTGTCATTTAGCTGCTGAATGTTCAGTAAAACACATTGTAAAAGACAACCTATGTGACAAGAGAGAGAGAGAAAAAAAAATCGACTTACTTCAAGGTAAAGCTTTTCTAACAACCTATCAATAAGAAAATATGATAAGTATGTTATAAATCCTTTCAATTACATCCCATCTTTAATTTTAAAGTCCAATCTACATAGCAGAGAGTTGTATTACCTGGCAATCGGTGACACCTTATTTTCTTATTTGAAGAATTATCGCTTGAAAAGGCATAAAAGGCTCTTTCTTACATTCTATCGAAACTATCTAAAAGAAGTTTATCATGTGTACAAAATTATTTTTTTCTTTTAAATTACATAAATTGCCATACTATAAAGGATACATTGTATTTTGTTCCATATTTCCTAATTAGATGCTTGCTTCTCAACCTTTTCCCGCAATCTTTTGATGAATAAGATTTAATTGAGTAGAATAGTACAAGATTTTGCCCCGCTTAATTGTGTTCGAAAATATCAGATTTGCAAAATATCTAGTTTTTATTTTAACGTGTATTTTTAAGATTATTTGCACTTTATTATGTTAATGTATATCATGTATATGGCCGTATAATTAATCAGTAATTTTGTTGTTGTCAGGATTGATTGTATAATTCAAATACCAGCAATATTGAAACACAATGACTACAAAATTTTGACCGCATCAATTTTGAGTGCCAGCAAGTCCTCTTTTTATTGAAAATATTGACTCTCCTGTTTTTTCTGATATTCGTGTCTCCATGAATAAGGAAGAATATTCATGAATGTTCATGAATATTTTAGTTTCATTCATGATTACTAGCTATGCCAGTGTCAAAATTATTTATAAACAAAAAATAGAATTAAGTCGAATATACATGAAATCTTTATTATTATAACTTTCTTTCCTGATATTCATATATCCCTGAATAAGAAAGAATATTAATGAATGTTCATGAATATTTTAGTTCCATTATGTTTCCTATTCCAGTGTCAAAAATAAACTAGAATGTTCGGACTTAAAAATGCATTCATTACATGAAAAAGAATGAATAATGAGGAATTAAATCTGGACTAAGAATATATCTCCATTGTGTGACACACACGAATAAGCATGAATAAAAATGTAATATGTAAATGACTCGGAATTTTTTTGTGGAAACAATGCAATATTATTGATGAAAAAGAATCAATTGTATTTGTTCTGCGACCTTTTAGTGTATTTGGACTGCAATGTTTATGCTAAAGAAGATATCCCAGAGTTTATTGAAAAAAAAATGATTATCATTTTACATGTTTTAGTACTAGATGAAATCCTCCCAGAAAACAGGAAAAGGTATTTAAAACGATATATTAACATCAAATTCTACACAAAAGTAAAAAAAAAAAAATAGATATAAACTTTTATGAATTTTAAACTTGCACTTGAACTTTACAAGTTTAGATTCTACTATTGCAGGTAAAGGATTGCAGAACTGTAAGTAGTAGGATATGGCGGCGGTAAATTTAAATTTAATGTTGGCTAAGCTGAAATTACAATAAGTGTAGGATTTCGAAATGGTGACTTTTCCTTTGTTACAGACTGTTCAAATGTGGAATCCTACAGCTGCTATTTTTGACAAAAACAATTAAGATCATTGTTATAAAAACTGTATAATAAGATAGCTATTATTTGGAAAACAATTTTGTAATTGTTAACACAATTTTACATCAAGTAAAGATTAGAAGCCTATCAATTTAAATTCATCTTTTGTTTATTACTGTTAGGACATACGATACAGTAAAGATCCCACAATTAGATTTTCTTAAACTTGTAATGAAAGTTATATTTTATGTGCACGTTTGGAATAGGCAAAGAAAAATATACCCTCAAGATTTACTTTTCGAGATATTTCAGGATGAATTCTGCATGTTGTAATTTCAAACAAAAACACAATAATGTATATTTCGATAATGTTTCAATAAAATTAGATAACTTTCAAACGGAAATAGATACTTCGAATAGCTTTTTTTCAATTGTATCTTATTTTTAGAATTTTCATTGATTTCAAGAATAAAAACTAAACCCTATATTTTTTTTGGTAAAATCATACAGCAGAATATCACATAAAAAGCCGATTACAATTTGCTGTCCTCTATAATAGCAGGTAAAACATTTTCTTTCGATTAGTGTTCTTGCAAATTCTTCCAATTTTAAGTCAATTTAAAAAAAAATGATAAGAAATTGGGGTTCATGTGCAATTTTGTAAAATATCTGTGTCGCTTTCTTTTACGGTTACGGAGGAGATATCACCACAATGAAAACAGTGTTTGGAGAGATGCCTATTAAAAGACAAATGTTTCGAATAAATAGGGTCAGTCCGAAAAGTGCAAGAGCTGTTCGATTTCAAATGCAAAAATCTAAGCGGCATCTTGCAAATCCACAAAACACGTTTAATATTTGGCGGAAGAAGGAAAAAACATCATCAGAACGAATCCGATGTGTCTTTCCACAGAATAGGGGAAGACCTAATAAGACGAATAGTTGTATTGTCAATCATGACGTCCATGAAGAGCTGAATAGTTAATATTCTTGCCATTCTTTACATAAAATCAGTATCTAGCAGTCTTCATTGGTTTGTTTACATTAAGGTATAAAGAGTAAAAGCATTTTCAATTGTTAATTTTTGGTCATCGGCATGGTATATATGAAAACAAAATCTTTCACATTAATAGATTGTATAACTTATTGTTCATGGGAATCTGAATCACGACTCAGGATGCGAGATTTCCTAGCTGCGTTAATGTCCTATTACATAGGTGGCATTGGGCTGTGTCCTGTTCTTTAATTTACCGCGTCCATTTTTCATAGTTCATTATTCAAAATTCAATAATAAATAATGAATTAGTTCACTATTCACTATTCAATGTTTTAAAAATGAATAATGAAATAATTTATGTTCCATTATCAACTTAAAGCGGTGAAAAGTGAAATAAAAATAATAAAAATTGACTGTTATCCCGTTTTTTTAAATTCGTATTTTTGGTGTTATCTAATAAATATTCAAATTAGTATAAGAAAAAAATAAATAAAAACACTCTTTAAATATTAATTTTCACTGGACCTTTGCTATTCTTCATTCTCTAATACATTATAGCTAAAAAAACAAGTCGATTGTGCCGCAATGACCATTAGAAGAGAAAAGAAGGACCTAAATATCGAAATACGTTTGAACATTAAGAAATAGCTTATTTTGAATAATGGAATGGACTGCTGCAACCCTTCAGTCCTTAATCAAGGCAAAATTTATATACCAAATTCAAGCTTATTGATAAAGGAATAAACTAAGTATAAACGATATGTGCCACAATGACCATTAGAGGGGTTACGGAGGACCTAAATGCCAAAATACACATGAAAATTAAGAAATAGCCAATTTTTGAATAATGAAATGGATATTTTGAATAATGGAATGAACTGCTGCAACCCTTTCGCCCCTAATTATAGATATACCTTAAACCCCATTCGAAAGATTATTACGAGAGGAAAAAAATGTATATATTCAATGTGTTCCGCAACGATTATTAGAGGAGTAACGAAGGATTCAAATATCGAAATGCGCTTGAATATTGAGAAATAGCTTATTTTGAATAATGGAATGGACTGCTGCAATCCTTCAGTCCCTTATCAAGGCAAAATTTATACACCAAATTAAAGCTTATTGAAAGAGGAATAAACTGATTAGAAAAGATATGTGTCGAAATGACCATTAGAGGGGTTACGGAGGACATAAATGCCAAAATACGCATGAAAATTAAGAAATAGCCAATTTTGAATAATGAAATGGATATTTTGAATAATGGAATAGACTGCTGCGACCCTTTAGTCCCTAATTATAGATATATCTTATACCTCATTCGAAAGATGTTTACGAGAGGAAAAAAATGTATATATTCAATATGTTCCACAACGAATATTAGAGGAGAAACAAAGGATTTAAATATACGCTTGAACATTGAGAATAGCTTATTTTGTATAATGGAATGGACAACTGCAACCCTTCAGTCCCTAATCAAGGCAAAATTTATACACCAAATTAAAGCTTATTGAAAGAAAAATAAACTGAGTATAAATGATATGTACCGCAATGACCCTTAGAGGAGTTACGGAGGACATAAATGCCAAATTACGCACGAAAATTAAGAAATAGACAATTTTGAATGATGAAATGGATATTTTGAATAATAGAATGGACTCCTGCGACCCTTTAGCCACGAATTAAAGATATACCTTATACCCCATTCGAACAATTATTACGAAAAACATGTATATAGTCAATATGTTCCACAACGAATATTAGAGGAGTAACGAAGGATTTAAATATCGAAATACGCTTTAATATTGAGAAATAGCTTATTTTGAATAATGAAATTGACTGCTGCAACCCTTCAGTCCCTTATCAAGGCAAAATTTATACACCAAATTAAAGCTTATTGATAGAGGAATAAACTGAGTATAAATGATATGTGCCGCAATGACCCTTAGAGGAGTTACGGAGGACATAAATGCCAAATTACGCATGAAAATTAAGAAATAGACAATTTTGAATGATGAAATGGATATTTTGAATAATGGAATGGACTGCTGCGACCCTTTAGCACCTAATTATAGATATACCTTATACCCCATTCGAAAGATTATAACGAAAAACATGTATATAGTCAATATGTTCCACAACGAATATTAGAGGAGTAACGAAGGATTTAAATATCTAAAAGCGCTTAAACATTGAGAAATAGCTTATTTTGAATAATGGAATGGCCTGCTGCAACCCTTCAGTCCTTAATCAAGGCAAGATGTATAGACCAAATTAAGGCTTATTGATAGAGGAATAAACTGAGTATAAATGATATGTGCCGCAATGACCATTAGACGGGTTACGGAGGACCTAAATGCCAAAATACGCATGAAAACTAAGAAATAGCCAATTTTGAATAATGAAATAGATATTTTGAATTATGGAATGGAATGCTGCTACCCTTTAGCCCTAATTATAGATAAACTTTATAATTCGTATGAAAGCTTATTACAAGAGGAATAAAAGGTATGTAGTCAACATATTCCGCAACGCATATTAGAGGAGTAACGACGGACCTAAATATCGTAATACGCTGGAACATTAAGAAATAGCTTATTTTGAATAATGGAATGGACTGCTGCAACCCTTCAGTCCTTAATCAAGACAAAATGTATACACCAAATTAAAGCTGATTGATAGAGTAATAAACTGATTATAAACAATATGTTCCGCAATGACCATTAGAGGGGTTACGGAGGACCTAAATGCCAAAATACGCTTGAAAATTAAGTAATAGCCAATTTTGAATAATGAAATAGATATTTTGAATAATGGAATGACCCAATATGAATACATTTATATAAATATAAAAGATAACTATGAATTAGAAAAAAACCCAACTTCAACCAAGGACAAAATAGTGTTAAATAAGGAAACGTATATATATATAGAGGTTAAATTACATATATTGATTTGGTTGTGATGAGTATACTTTTTTTTTAAATAATTTTGTTGTTCTAATAAAAGGAGGCTAATACTGAGACGATACAAACATTTCACAGTTCGAGTACAGTAGAGTGTTACTCCTCTGCTCACAATGAGAGGATATTACATTGTAGCATGACATGTTTAAAAGTTTGAAAAATTGTAAAATATGATATATATAAAAAACTTTTAAAATATAAAGATAAGATAAGGTGGTATGAATGACAATGATACAACTATCTACCAATTTGAAAGTTCAAATGAATTGATGCAAGCAATCAGCAAGTTCGTTAACCATTTTTGCTCACCTAACCCCAAGGGCAAAGTGAGTTTTTCTCATCACTTTGCGTCCGTCGTCCGTCGTCGTCCGTCGTCGTCGTCGTTAACTTTTTACATTTTGAACTTCTTCTAGAGA
The DNA here is from genome assembly GCA_019925275.1 of Mytilus edulis. Classification (NCBI taxonomy): domain Eukaryota; kingdom Metazoa; phylum Mollusca; class Bivalvia; order Mytilida; family Mytilidae; genus Mytilus; species Mytilus edulis. The sequence continues at coordinate 40,323,476 of CM034362.1, forward strand.
ACCACTGAATGGAATGAAACCAAACATGGCATGAATGTTCCTTATGAGGTGCTGACTAAGTGTTGTTACTTTGTAGCTGATCCATTATCCAAGATGGCCGCCAGCGGGGGACTTAGTTTAACATAGGACCCTATGGGAAATGCATACAAATGACTTCTTTTAGAGAACCATTTAATGGCATGAAACCAAACATGGCATAAATGTTTCTTATGAGGTGTTGACCAAGTGTTGTTACTTTGTAGCCGATCCATCATCCAAGATGGCCGCCATCAGAACTTAGTTTAACATAGGACCCTATGGGAAATATATCCAAATGTCTTCTTTTAGAGAACCACTTAATGGAATGAAACCAAACATGGCATGAATGTTCCTTATGAGGTGCTGACCAAGTGTTGTTACTTGGTAGCCGATCCAACATCCAAGATGACCGCCAGCATGGGGACTTAGTTTAACATGGGACTCTATGGGAAATGCATACACATGACTTCTTTTAGAGAACCACTAAATGGAATAAAACAAAACATAGCATGAATGTTCCTTATGAGGTGCTGACCAAGTGTTGTTACTTGGTAGACGATACATTATCCAAGATGTTCGCCAACGGGGGACTTAGTTTAACATAGGAACCTACGTGAAATACATACAAATGTCTTCTTTTAGTGAAACACTAAATGGGTTGAAACCAAACATAGCATGAATGTTCTTAATGAGATACTGACCAAGAGTTGTTACTTTTTCGCCATTGCAACATCCAAGATGGCCGCCAGTGGGGGGGGGGGGGGGGGGCTTAGCTTAACATAGGTCCCTATGGGAAATGCATACAAAAGTCGTCTTCTAAAGAACCACTGAATTGAATGAAATCAAACATAGCATAAATGTACCTTTCCTTATGAGGTTCTGGCCAAGTGTTGTTACTTGTAGCCAAATTTTATATTTTTTTATATGATTTCAAAAACCCAAGTAGAATCAGGTGAGCGATACACGCTCTTGAGAGCCTCTAGTTTATTTTAAAACAGTGATGCACTTTGCTGTACATGTGAACAACAGGCAAAGTAGAGGAATGTTGATTTACCACTCATAAAAATACTATACACTACAGCGAACCTCAGCTATTTGCTGGAAACATCTTTTTCAGGTAGTCTATGATATGAATCGAAAAGTCCATAATCACATGACAAAATAAAATGACAAAACACATAAAAAATGAATGGACAAGAACTGTCATATTCCTGACTTGGTACAGGCATTTTCAAATGTAGCAAATGGTGAATTAAACCTGGTTTTAAAGCGCTTAAACTCTCACTTTGATAACAGTCCTATCAAATTCTTTTATATTTATAATGATGCGTGAACTAAACAGACATAACAATAGTACACCAGAAACTAACATTGAAAACCTAAGACTGAGAAACATGTTGCTCATTTAAGTAACCACTCGGTAATTAGTATATTTTGGTAGTATAAATTCGAGGAAAGGGGACGAAAGTGTAATTACGACAATTGGAAAATATCCATCGATATCTGATATAACTTAACTGTCAATCAACTCTAAATAGCGACCGTAAAATGACAAAGGAATGATTTCAACTTCACCACTTGGAGCTCCTGATTTATCAGCTTCTTTATGCGCAGCAACACTCTATCAAGGTAATCTTGTACTACAAGAACTGGACTATCGTATCACCTATGAGATATATCCTTCGTGGAGGGAGCGCTACTGGTTTGTTGACCACAGAAATAAATGATTAGTTTTACCATTGGGAAGCTAAACTAACCTCTTTCGTCATTAAGATAAGACTTTCAACCGACCTTATTGTCAATTTCTAAGTCAAGATATGATGCATTCTAAACTGTATTTGTAGTACCCTTTATCACGAGTTCAATTGGATAGATACGTTCATCGTAGTCAACAATGTTTAATGAGAGAACATCATTCAAAGATATATTTAAATCTAGTCAAAAGACCTTACAAATTTTGGTCTTTTGACAGGTTCAGCTTTAGTTTATGAAATGACAAAAGAATTCGTTTATCAGCTTCCTCAGCAGATAGTTTGGAACATATTGAATATGTTGAACAAAATGCTGTTTGTTTTAGGGTGGTCAGAACAGACCCTTTTTCATGAATTAAATGTCCTCCCTAACCCTCTAGATATATGGTGATTAAACCACGGAGAGGGTATTAAAAGTACAATGAAACACGTAAATACCGGGAACTATAATTTGTGCTGGATTCAGTTCAATACTACAAAACTTGAGAGAGCCTAGTAACGCCATATGTCACCGATGCCATCTGGAATTTCGAGTAAATGTAAGTCTTGTTAACTTAAAGGTGTACTACTCGTTCAGAAGACCATCAACCAGATCCAGTTGACGATGTGCATACATGTTTCATTTTGATCAAGAGTCAACTTTATCTGTCTTAAGAGAGATAATGACAATAAAACTAAACCAACGACTAGTGGATTGTGCAACAGTTCTTCAGGATAAACAAGCGTTGGCAAAGCAGAGTAGTGGTTGTTTTATAGCACAAGAGATGAAATATCAATCGTCTTGTCTCGCAGCTGTATACAACAGAGAAAGATTAAAGAAGAGACAAACTGAGATCGAAAGCAGTTGTACACATGAGAAAAATAATAATGAAAAAAACTGCGTTATCTCTGAAGAGTCGGTGCTGACCTGGCAAACATATACGCATAAATGTTGACACAGCTTGGTTCTTCTTCGGCACAGGTACATTCTACATGCCTGAAGGATAAGACTTTGTATGAGATGCCAGTACTAGAAGCACACACAAAAACAGAGATGCACGTTTGATGTTTGAAAAAGATATAGGACCAGCTATCTCGTTTGCTTGTGATTAAGACACCATGCATACGACAGAGACAGCCGGAATGATTCGTTGCCAGATAGCTACTAAGAAGAAAATATTTCCTCGATCCTTGGTCTCTAACGATATCGATGATAGCATACCCCTCCTTTGTTAGAGTTATTAAATCAAAGTTAGACAACGTTTCTACAAAGTCTGACCTAGCTCTGGCCCAACTTTATAGTTTAATTATTATCCATACAGCCAAAAGGTTACAGTACAACAACGACATTCAGCTGAACGTTAGACACCATTTTGTGTGTATTTTGGACTGTTATTTGGTTGACCGTAATGGAATAATCGTTTCACAAATGATATCGGATATTTTCCATACGTCATAACTACAATCCCCTCCCTTTCATGAATGTGCCCTACCGAATTAGACTATTTACCATATTTGTTATAACATAAGCAACACGACGGGGGCCACATGTGGAGCAGGATCTGCTTACCCTTTCGGAGCATCTTAGATTACCCTTAGCTTTTGGTGGAGTTCGTGTTGTTTATTCTTTAGTTTTCTATGTTGTGTAGTGTGTGCTGTTGTTTGTTTGTCTTTTTCATTTTTAGCAATGGCGTTGTCAGTTTATTTTCGAGTTATGAGTTTGACTGTCCCTCTGATATCTTTCGTCCCTCTTTTACCCTTAAAAAAAACCCAGAAAGAGACAGCTAATAGAAACATTATATCAACGTGGGTAATGTCCTTTTTACGATCGGGTACTGGGAATATCAACTTAACTAGGTGACGCTGTTGTTGAACGTTTTTTAAATGAAGGTGTGGTATGTCCGCCTTTATTAAGGACAAAGCGCTTACCACCGCTGCAGTCGACAACATAGACCACAACCCTAGCTCAACATGGGACTGGAATCACTTTTTTTCAACATCAAACGAAAGATAATATTGGCGGTAGAAGGTATAAGTTAATATAACCTACAAATAAACCAAACTCTAAAAAGGTACCTAAACTCCGTGCTGCTTATATGAATATGAAACCTGCATTTTGTAAAACAAAACCAGAACCTATCATTATACCTGACGATGCAACTAATATACTTAACCACGACTATTCATTCATGAGTTTTCAAATAGAGTATGAGTGGTTAAATACGGCGAGGTTAAAGAGTGAAGATATTACGTCCGAAGTAATTTCATGGTCGTCATTTGATTCTACAAAGAGACGTGGACCAATTGTGGATGTGAGTCTTACCTGCTTAGTGCCATTCTTTCTAAAACAAGCTAACTTAGTTGCTACCATGAAACATTCGATGGATAAGGTCTTGATGTTGTGTCATTTTTAATAAGTAATTACAGCAGACCAAACGCTATTTGTTTTGACAAATCAAATTCAATGGGAATGGCCGAATGAATACGGTGAAAATAAATTGGTTGTTATGTTCGGTGGATTACATATTGTGATGACATGTTTTGGGTGATCTATTGTGGGATAGTGGTGGGATCGAAGCTTTGTCAGAAGCAGGTGTTGCGTCCCCCGGAACTGCAGAATTGTTCTTTACAAGTTCTTATACCCTTAAAACTATACTAACCATCAAGTAACCGCATGTGTATTGTTTGATATTATTATGTCTGCTTATGTTCATTACTTTAGACTTACCGAATTAGACTATTTACCGGATTTTATATTACATAAGCAACACGACGGGTGCCACATGTGGAGCAGGATCTGCTAACCCTTCCAGAGCACCTGAGATCATCACCCCTAGTGTTTTGGTGGGGTTCGTGTTGTTTATTCTTTAGTGTTCTATATTGTGTCGTGTGTGCTGTTGTTTGTTTGTCTTTTTCATTTTTAGGTATGGCGTTGTCAGTTTGTTTTAGATTTATGAGTTTGACTGTCCCTTTGGTATCTTTCGTCCCTCTTTTATGAATATTTATCAAAAAGTAGTGTTTCAATATTCATCCCCATTCTTCTATTTAGTCAGCCGTCAGTCGCTACCCTGATATACCCTATCTTTTTTTTCTTTCGGGTAATTAATACGGATAGCGTTTGACATCTTTAGCCGAGCAGATTTATCATTTTAACATAATTTAATTTTCTGTATGCTGGTTCATATTCTGCAGGCAAGTCTTTGCTCCTTTTTAATATAATTCACAAACAAAACTACAAGTATGAAGCTTGGAAAAATATTAAATACTTAACTTGTTCAAAGGGTATATACATGTCTCAACCTTCAAAATCGCTTATCTTAAGATACTACTATCGCTAAGATTTTTAACAATGAAAATCGTTGTTATCCTTCTATCGATAAGTGTTGTGCCAAAAAATGACTTACGTGTCCCGTCTTTCCACCTACAATACGGTAAGGTCCACGTTTAACGGTCGCAAATTTTCTTTTGAAACTGATATAACATGAAAAGAAAACAGTATTTTATTTATTTACTCACATGAAACAAACCGGGATGTGGTATTCAGTACGTAAGTGAAACTGGACGATATTTATCTAAACGCACTCAAGAACACCTGCATCGTTTTAAAAGACCAAATATATTCAAAAGTATCATTTATCAACACCTTAAAAAGGACAACCATCCTATTAAATATTTAGCAGTTCAACTTTTAGAAGTAGTTAATAAGCAGCCTGGTGAATCTGATTCAAAATTTGTACGATCACGGAAAATAATTGAATTCAATTCGATTAGAAAATTACAGACAGTCTACCCTCTCGATCTAAATAATTGGGCATTGGTACAAATGTAATGTATCACGAACCGATTGTGTTAGCATTTTGGATATCGTTTATAAACCTGTTCGTAAAAACCGTTCTACGGCCTTAAAAAAATCGCAATCAGAGAAAATTTCGAACCAATCATACCAATATTTCGGACCTATTTTCTATTTACAAAAGCAATGGCAGACATTATCTGTTAACAAAGCTCTGTTCATTACCGGTTAGAGGATAGCAACACAATTTCATATAGCAGTCCTAAGTATTAAATCTTTTAAATTATAATGGCATATTGTTATTCTAAACTGTTTCCCAAAATTGATCGCTCTGAAGATCATAAAAAAAACATTTTATTAGAATAAAGTATGTCAATAAAAATTTTGATTTTGTAAATGTTGCCGGAATTTTAAAGACCATTCTGTTAAAGAACAAATTCCTGGATACTTAGCTTCCTCTTATTTGTTATATTTACAAGAAATCTACCCGGAAATTTGTGTTTAATTATAGCCAATTGTGTAAAGATGTTAATATTAGTGAAAATACACCTACTTCAAGTAAATGCAGTAATTCCGAATACATTTATGGACCCATTTCCCATGTTATAGCAGGAGATCTTTACATCGTTCAAGACCGAGATTTAAAATCATTCCTCAGTAAAGGACCTGTGAATATCGTCCCCCTTCAATTATTAATTGGAATGAGTGTCTTAGTATCATTCACTACTCACCCAGTACTTACTGTTTAAAATGGATAAAACGGGGAAAAACTGACAAAAAATCTTTGGACTCTTTTTCTGATTTAGTATTAAACATAGTTGATATACGTATTCAACGTTTTAAAGAAAATTTTACTCTTAACAATAACCACAATAAACCTATTTCTCGTATCAAACATAAACTAAAAGAACTAGCCATGAAAGTTGTTTTGTCCCGGCGGATAATGCTGCTTATGATATTATTATTTTGACGTAAATTTTACATTGAGGTTCTGAAAAAAAGAAATCACCAATTCAACAACATTCCAACTGACTCCATTTCCAGAAAACGACATATGTAAGCAGCTACCGCTTTACAAGCTGAACCAGATACAATGAAAGTCCCAACTATGTATTGGGTTCTAAAGCTACACAAAACACTTAACTAATATAGATTTATTTCGTCTTCCAGCCATTGTTCCACTACTAAATTGTCTACACCAAGTACACTTGGTAAAATCAAAAACCTGATAATAAATTATTTAAATAAGACCTTCGAAAATAGTGGAATTAATTACTTTTGGAGTGTCAAAAACACTTTGGAAGTACTTGATAACTGCATGCTTATATTGGTGATTTTGAATCCGTTCAAAATTTTGATTTGTCTACCCTATATACCTCATTGCCTCACATTCTCATTAAGAAAAAATTCACACACCTAATTAAATGGGCATTTAAAAATGTGAATATATATGTTCAAACTCTTTCATGCCATTTTTAGTAGCAATAAACAGTAAAAAAATATTTTCAATTGGACATACTTTGATACTATATATGTCCTTGAATTTTTACTAGATAACAATTTTGTTTTCTTTGGAGATTCCGTATATCGTCAGGTTATTGACGGGAACTAACTGTGCACCACTTATTGCGGACCTTTTTTTGTATTGCTATGAGTTACTATTTATGACAAAAAATCAGCAAAGACCCATCAAAACAACATCTGATACACAAATTTAATAATACTTCTAGATATTCGGATGATATTTGTGCTCTCAATAATGACGACTTCAGTATGTATACTAAAGAAATTTATCCTGTTGAACTTACTTAAAATAAAGCTAATACTAGCAATGACCACTGTCCTTTCCTCGATCTTGATATCTACATCAATAACGGAAAGCTTATTTCTAAAATGTATGGTGAAAGAGATGATTTTTCATTTCTTATCGTTAACTATCCATTTGTAGATTGTGACATACCCTTGTCACCATCTTACGGTGTTTATGTATCTCAACTTGTACGAATCGCTCGTGTATGTAACAACGTTTTAGACTTTAACGAGAGAAATTTATGTTTTACTGAAAAGTTGATACATCAGGGTTTTCGATATCATAAATTAGTCAAAACATTTACTAAATTTTAACATCGGTATAAGGACATCATTCGTAAATATAGCTCAACATGCAGACTTCTTATACGTTCAGGTATTTGACATTTAATATTTTATGGAAATATTCTTTATAAAGCACAAACATGTCAGTATTTTTCTTAGAAGCTAACGAAACCTTTTAATAGACTTATTAAGAAGGGAAATAGTTACGATACTGTTGTCAGGTCATTAAAGATTGCATATTTTGGCGTTAATATTGATTCACTTATAGGGTCTTTGAATTCGAAAAAAATAAATTTAAGTAAAAACCAGTTGTTGGCTTGACACGGGTTATGTTCTTCTCATATATGTGATGATGGTATGATACTAAATCCCTAACGGGAAGGATTGTGATGTCCGTTAACTGCTAGTAGTCTGTTGTTATTTATGTATTATTGTCATTTTGTTTATTTTCTTTGGTTACATCTTCTGACATCAGACACGGACTTCTCTTGAACTGAATTTTAATGTGCGTTTACTTTTCTACATTGGCTAGAGGTATAGGAGGAGGGTTGAGATCTCATAAACATGTTTAACCTCGCCGCATTTTTGCGCCTGTACCAAGTCATGAGACTCTGGCCTTTGTTAGCCTTGTATTATTTTTAATTTTAGTTTCATGTGTACAATTTGGAGTTTAGTATGGCGTTCATTTTGACTGAACTTGTAAACGGACATTTTTGTCGCATATCCTTACCTCGAGTGTATGAACTTTGACGACCCTAACCGGTATGGTGATTTATTTTTACAATTGCTGTTTGTTTGACATATTTTTATGTCGTTTTATTGTATTTCCAATAGTTGTCATGACCTATATTACATTGAAAATAGTTAGAATGGGGTTTCAATTTCCACTATTGAGCAAAATGATGTCAATGTTCAATTCAACATGTTGGCAACCCCTCTAATAAGATAAAGTACACCCCAAAGAACTTCTGTGCCAAATCCTATGCTTGTATCACCATTTGCATTATTTCGTCAAATTTCGATACTAAGCCGCTCCTCTACTTTACGATACAAAACTTTATACATGGGGTCATAATGACATTACCTAAAAGAAGGGTTTGTCATACATCATCCTTTATTTAAGGTGACCTTTGGTTTTTGTGTTACATAAGTCTTCACAAAGGGGCAATTGGGTAACCTAACATTCCAGTGCATCATCACCCTTTGTTTCTTTCTTTAAATTTGATACAAGGTTTGAACATAAGAAAACTACTGTCGCCTTAGTCTGTCCTGTCATTGACACTGTCAGTTCAACCCTAACGCCACTTTACCCAAATTGAACCGAGTACCTAAATTGCACCTATTTATCAAAATAGCAGCAGAAATTTTACAAGATTTCCTAGAGATCAAACAATTTGTATTTTTATGATTTTATACTATTCACGTCTTTCAACATGTTAAAACAATATCTAGTTATTCTCAAAACGTTCATAGTATTTATCAATAGATGAAGTGATGACTGAAAAAGCAAAATGTATGGAAACGTTGCCATGCGACGTGATCAAAACGTCATCTTTTTAGAATTAGCAAACACAATATGTTGCGAGTATCCATTTCTTAAAAAATGAAGAGTAAGTTTGTACTGATATCCTATTGTTCAAAATATTTGAAGAATTTAAACAAAAGCTTTGTTATTCGACTTTTGACGCTGCGAATTTAAGCATGGATGCAATTTGGGTACTCATCATTACAGAATCATTAATGGTTTGGAGGCCAGTTCAGACCAATTTTGCTATGATTCCATTTGGATCTATCATTAAATTGGTGAAACAATATATTAAATAATGATACATTTACAAAATGAACACAGAATGAAAACTTTTGTCTGAAGCATAAATAAACGTAGTTCAAAAACTGTTAATTTGAGCATGTTGAGTACCCTTACGTTAGAGCAGTTTCGAAAGTTCAACCCTAGATTTGATTCTAACAATTTTATCCCCTGACAGTTTTATCAGTTCATCAAGTAGTAATCTATGAATTTATTTATTCTTGTTTATTTCTTCATTTTTTCATTCATACCTTTCTTCATTGATGTATTCATTTATGTATTTGTTATGTATTGGGCCTCGAGAAAAATGATAAAGAAATTGTAAAGAACAAGTTATCTAAAAACCCGTAATAGTTGTTTTAGGGATATATACAATTGATTAAACATTACCATATAAAGGGTACGTAACATGCAAAATAATTGTAAATTAATGGGCATTACCAAAAATTATTAGTTGTGTTATTGTTAGCGTTTTTAAACATCTACATGTTTTTAAATTAGAAAAGAGATTTAGATGATGCTTTTAACATACAATAAAAAAAAATGTTGTTCAGTGGTTGCCGTTTGTTAATGTGGTTAATAAGTATTTCTTGTTTCATTTTATATATATATATATATATATATATATATTAATACATGTATGTATATTGTCAACGATAATTCGTATTTGAAATGTAATGTAAAGCTGACATGAGGGGTTACATGAAACTTTGAACAGGTGTTTTCTTCAGATCTCATATAAACAATGTTAATATGATCAATATGAAAAAGGATGTTTGGTAATGGTATCAAACCAAAATGGTTACGACGAATATACATGAATGTACATTAATTTACATGAATTTATTATAAAATGTTTTAAAACCCGAACCTGAAATTTACGTGATGTTAGGATTTTGATAATATGTACAAAGATTAAATGTACGTACACTACATTCCTTTAAAAATTTACACATACCATTTTTATTTGTTTAAAAGAATTACCAAAATATATTTACCTTTAATTAAATTTTAACACCGACTGCCTAAATGGAGCAACAATGGCATTATTTTAAAATATTTGCTCAATCGATATAAAGCGGTCTCGGTTATAAATTAACTCCGTGTAGAACAAACCAGACGAAACATTAACTTAATGACAGGTGTGACTCAGTTGGGGTTGTCCAGGTCAAAGAAACTTTGAAACAGGACTTATTTCGAAATAACCATCGGTACTTAGCCTGTCAACAGTTACCTATTTTGGATATCATTAAACACAAATCTCACTACCAAGTATGCCTTTTATGCTTAAACTTGACTTTGGTTCTTGGACCGGACAAGACATTCATAGCAGGAAAACATTTACTTTGTTAAAGTTATTGAGGCTATTGCAAGGACAACGTGGTGTCAACTAAGCTATGAAACTGATCTATGTATCTACAAAGCGTTAATACTAACTATTCAGTTAAATTTCAAAAGTCAAATACATACACTAGCTATTCATCTACAGTATTGTCAACCAGTATGTTAACTTAGAATAATTGTCTGATTGGTTGCTAACGGGAATTTTTGAAAGTTTATTAAACATATTCTATATATTAATATATTTCGTAGAAGGGTACACTGAAAATATGAAAATGAAGACTTATTTTCATGATATACATACGTATATGTTACACACACTTTACATTTTAAAAAATCGGAACTTAAAATTGTTTTTTTAAATCCGATTGTAAAGTCTGTTACCAAGGGCTTTTTGTAAAACTAAAAAAAGTTTGAAGCGAACAGTATGTCCGACTATCTTGTCTCGAAAAGAAATGACTATAACAGTGTTAACATGCATTTCAATTATATGGTTTCCTGTTTACACAAATAAGAATTGCTTGAATAACCAAGGATCATTTCAATCCCAGGTATAGACAATCTGAGCCGTATATGGCATAACCTTTTGAAGTTGTTGGTCCTCAATGCTTTTCAACTTTGTACTTGTTTAGCTTTGTAACTATTTTGAACTGAGCGTCACTGACGGGTCTTGTATAGACGAAATGGGCGTATGGCGTTTTGAATTATAAACCTGGTACTTTTGATATATATATCCCTTAATTCTAAGTAAAAATGAGTGAGCAAAATGAAAAATGAAAAAAACAACACTATTTTGTTTAAAGTACAGCCGTATTAAATGTACCAGCAGCAATTTTAATCTTTGACCAGGCAGTTCTGTATACCTGTGAAAGTTTTAAAGCATGGTGGTACCTCGAAAAACGAAATTTCGGTGCAGTCTCAATATCAGAATATTTAAAACTTTACTGATATTGTCACATATATTTTATTGGTTTTTGAAGTTACCACAATAAACTACAAAATGTGAGTTATGCCAAATGTAAGAGCAAGTCTTTTTTTATTTACGTTTATTCGTTTGATAAACCAAAAAACAAATTTAAACTTATTAAAATAAAACATTAACCTTTTTATTCGTAATCGGTTGATTTTTAGCAATAGATTATAAACTTGGGGACATAGTTTGTGTTATTTTTGTAAATAGGGGATTTCAATTTAATTTGAGATAACTGACTTATGAATTACAGATTAGTGCTTTCATAATTTCGTACATACTGTATTCATAAATGGACCTGTCATAAAGTTAACTTGTCTGGCATTTGAAAAAAATATCCTGGGACCAACGTCTAATTTTGCATGTTCTTTTTATGTATGTCAAAAGAACAATCATAATCAGCATAAATCCGGTCCCAAGTTAACTTTCAACAACTTTAAAGGCGGGTCATTAAGTTCCTTAACTGCACAGGTTAGGATTGTGTCCATCTGTAAGAAACGGCAAAGAATGAACAGATTTTCAAATTATCTTATTTATTTTCTAAAGTATGCAATACAAAAATTATTTTACATTTTTACATGTTCTTATAGTGGATAGATAAAGAAATGAAATCATTTATGAATCAATGTATAACTAAGATAACTAGGGAGGTTTAAACATCGCAGTAAAGATTATACAACAATTTTTCTTATGCGGAAGGTTGGGCATCAACCTTGCAGACATACCCTTAAAAGAAATGACAAGTTACAAAAAATGGATTGCAATGACAAACAATTATACAAATGGTTTTAGGATGAACTAATAATTTTACATCAAATAGAAATAAGAAAATGTTATCTAGTTGCCAATTAAACAACTCTCCACAAGAGATTAAATTACATATAAGTTCACAATACGGCTTCTATAATGAGCAAAACTATTTCTGCATTATCAGTTATTAAGTGACCCGAAATAAAAAAAAATGTAAAACAATTTAAATGAAAACCTACAAACTGCTTAGAGTCTTAAAAGATCAAAGTTTATGTTCGACTATAAGATCGATATAAAATTATCTGTTAATGAAACAACCAACTCTCCACAAGAGAACAAATCACAGAAATTAACAATTATATGTAACCGTACGGCCTTCATCAATGAGCAAAACCCATACCTCATAGCCAGAAATAAAAGGCCCCGAATTGACAAATTTAAAACAATTCAAACGATAAAACTAATGGCATAATTTATGTACAAAAAATAACGAAAACAATGTGTAACACATTAACAAAAGGCAATAGACACATACATGCAGAATGTGGTCGGATCCCAACCCTCCCCTAACCGCGGACAGTGGTGTCTCCGTAAAACCTCAGAACAAGCTATATAAATAAGTTAAAAAAACTTAACTTATAAGATGGATACACATATAATTACATTGATAAAAAACACAGAGTGGGCGTGGTACTTGTTTATCCCAACAACAAAAGACACTCGCAGTTAATGACACTATTTCAAAGCCACTAACAACTTATAAAAACAATCATGCATCTAAGACTATATGCACACATATTCAATTGACAAGACTCGACACTATCTTGACAGTACTTAAATGTGCTTAACTATGCTCGACGTTGGTCTCGACGTTTCATGATAAATCTGATTGAGTATTTGATAATCTTCGTATAGCCTGAATATTGTAACAACAAATGTCCGACCAGTCTCGACTGGGTCTTGACCAGTATGGAGTAAACTGACCAAGATTTTACCATTAATTGCATAATAATTGTTTACATATGATTTAAAGCAAAAATATTGCGTTCATTTAAAGATTAATCTTTTATCTATATATTTATGCCTTTTTTATTCATTTATATGAAGTAAAAAGAAAGTAACAGCATTTTAAAGGTTGGAGATTGGAAGCTAACAAATCTTTGTATTATGCTACCTTAAATCAAAATAAAAAATAAATACAAAGTCACATCTTTCATCATTTGTATAAAATACAGAATGACGGAGTGTTTGGTAGTTCATTGCTGTCAAATTAATTTTTTTATCATTTTATTTCAAAACACTGCACACTTTGTTAGAGATTTAAGTAAATGCCTTTAACAGAACACGTATTACGTTTATGCAGAAATGTATTTCAATGTGATTTTATCTATGCAAGTTTCAAAATAAAATATAACCCCTAGAAGCAGTTGTCTTGTTACAATTTGTCTTAAAGATATATTTTGTGTCTAATCGACGATATAATTTTCTTAAACTTCTGTTAAACTTCAGGATCAATTTACTTTCAACTTTCAATATAAAAGGCGATTCTTACCGACGTTCTTGTCTTCGTAAACATGTATTGACATTAATGAAATCATAGTTATTTTATATGGATTAAATTAAAGGAATCTTTTTTCCTGATAAAAAAAAATTAACGATCAGATTTGTTAATAACCATTTCCAATAGTTATCAAAGGTACCAGGATTGTCTTTTCATACGCCGCCAGACGCACGTTCGTCTACAAAAGACTCATCAGTAACGCTCAGATCAAAATAGTTGTAAAGCCAAACAAGTATATATATAGTTGAAGTCCAAAATATCAAATTGCATAGGAAGTTCTGAGTTTTAATTTCCTGAAAGTGAAAAAAAAATAACATGCCCTTTAAAATTAAATAATTATTAGCAATTCTCTGTAGCCACCAACCAAGTTGCGGCAAGCATAGTCTCAGATTTTCTTGAAACTTGGTCTGTTGGTAGCTATCGATAATCTAACAAGAAAAATGTTTACAAAAACTTTGTTTATGCCCCCGTTGCCATGGTTACGGGTCCCCTTGGATTTTACCTCAAAAATGCATATTTTGAGGATAAAAAATTACCCATTTTAAGCAGTTATTATGCATACATTTCAAGTTTTATGAATATTTTGACTATAATTCATTAAAATATAACACTTTATGAGTAAGATGAAAGATAAAAATTATTTCTGACAAAAGGGGAGGAAGGGGGCAGCACTGGTTCAAATAATGGAATTTTCAATGTATTCAAAAAGGCAAATTATAGGCATTTTGCATGACATAATTTTACACTTTTGCATCCACAATCAATTATACTAAAGTGATAAATGTAACTTATGACTGTTGCCTAGGAATAATTTATCATCAAAGGTTTGGGAAATAGGCTGCTAGGGTGGTTGCTATGGGAACATAAAAGTGTCATTTTTGGTATTTTGAAGAAATATTTTGACATTGTTATTTGAATAGTTTAAAAACAGTGACAAATACAAAATAAAAATCACTTGGGACATGTTGTGCATTCAATGACCTAAACGTTTATCTCAAGGTCAAAGTTTATTTATGACCTTGAATTTGACCTTCGGTCTTTTTTTTATTTAATTGTGTTAGAAATTTTATCAAATAAACCCAAAAAGTATTTAGAAAAATTTGCTTACATTTCGTTAGAAAGCAAAACGGCAGAGGTCAAGGTCATATTAAAAGTTCTTAGCAACGACCCTTACTTGATATAAAAGTACCTAGCAACCATACATAGTTGGGTTCAGAACTATGATATACATCCTAATTAAAAGTTGAGGGGTCAAAATTTTCAACATAAACTTTATCAGCCATTCTCATATAATCAGAAAATGCATAGCAACCATCCTTGTATTGGTGCTTTACTAAAGTTGTAATTCATTCTTCCATTTAGACTCTCAAATTTCTTTAAAGAACAGGTATTGTGTATCTTAAATAGTTCACGTACATGAGTTTACTCATGTAAATTTCAGTTAATCGCAAGCAACTTTGTTTCCTGTTCTTACTTGAATTACAAATGCTGTTTTTTCCAAAGTATTTTATCAATTTTACGAAAAAATACCAGTTGAATCATTAATTCATTAACTATGGGACTCGTGTTTTACTTTTATATTCTTAATCTTGAATTTTCAACGCATGTAAAAAAGTAATGTAACAAAACATTATTTTTATTGAAACTTATATGGATAAATGAACTATTTAATAGTAAAAATTACCAACAAACCTCAATCATTTAATCAAAATATTCGAAAATTTCATTTTACTCCATATAGGTGTTTTGCCTTTTAATAAATACAAGTATTAAAGGAGAAAATTTCAAATAACAGCATTTTCTTTTGTTTCCTTATCCCAATTATTTACTCTTCTTTAGTTACGCTTTTAGCTATACATAGCTTATTCTATATTGATATATTTATGTTAATACTAAATTGACTTTAAAGGGTATTTACTCTTATTAGGGGTTGTCAAGTAAATTTAAGGTAGATTCATGGTATACCACCATCTTGGATTGCACAATCACAGTACAAATTGGTCTACTTATTTGCCTAAATCGGCAAAGGAGAAGGTACCTATGCATCTATGAAAAGGGGAGTTTTGGCCCTCTCTCAAAAGAAGTCTTAATTCATACCATTGCTAGCCTCAGTATAGAAACTTAAAAAAAAAAATGATATTTTTTTTGTTCCGGTAAAAAGAAGGTTGTCTTGCAACCATTTTTACTACATAATATAATTAGCACATACGAATTGATGTGTCTGTACAAATAACCATATTTTCCAGATAAGATGGTTGGTTTGAGAAAAACTTGAAGTTACAAATGAATAGTCACTTCAATTTGAGTTCACAAATTGCTTAGCAACTACTTAGAAACGGTTAATAAAGGGTGATGTGTGTCCTCTGAAGTATGAATCTAGCAACATAAATTTCATAAAAGACAATTGTCCTTATTTTTATAACTAGAATTTTTCTTTTCAAATGAGCTCTTTTAATGTTTTCAAGATAATAGGCAAAAAAACATAAATGGGGAATGTGTCCGTGGAACACAGATAATGCCCCCTCCCCCTCGCTTGCATATCATATTTATAAAATTATAAAGGGACATAACCAAAGAATTGTAAAAGTTCAATTATTATTATGTTTATAAAGGCATATAACTCCAAACGATAAAGGTGACGCCACCCAATTTTCAAATTGACATGTTTTATGTGGCAATAAGCATGGTAAGGTTAAAACAATATTTGGCTAAGGCAAACTAAAATAAGAGAACGGATACCAACTTTTGGGAAATACGGACGGACGAACGTACAAACAGATGGAAAGGTAACACTTAATGCCACGTCTGCTTCATTGGGGCATAAAAAGGTTAACATTCATCCTTTCAGGCCAGAAATTCCCCTGTAAATAGATAGTAGGTAGACCCTTTCACTCGGAATATTAAAGGTCCTTTCAGGGTTTTCTATTTATAACAATTTTTATGATGATGGACAATTTAAACTTGCATTTTATACCTTTATTCTATTTAAGCCATGTAAGTCATCATAGGATACATTTTGAAAGTATATTATTACTCTAATGATAATTGTGTCCAAATCTGGTCTGTGGAGATGTCCGGTTAAAAGATATTTTTTTCCAAAAATGTTACATTTTAGACACTTTAAAAAGTGTGTACTTCACTTGAATCAATCAGTTTGTGTTAAAGATTTGAACTGATTTGATCATTACAAATACTTAAATTCCAAGTTCAAATATGGAAATAAATCAAATTTGCTATTACATTTCATTTTTAGAATGATATTAGTCTTAAATGGAAGTTGTCGAATTCATGTCTTGTCTCATCATTTGTATAAATAAGTGCTCAATTTCTTAACGCTTGTTTCACTGTGTTGTCAAAGACGATTCATATTTATCTAACACACACGCTTTCTACTTTCTTATAAATAGCGTTAGAGTTTACTTTTTAAGCAAATGTAATAATTCTATATTTTGGGGCCAAAAGGGGTCCTGATTGGCCTAGTCTGTTCGATTACTAAATCTCAATTGGCACTAAGACTCTGTTAAAATAACTTTTGCTAAACAAACAAAGTATTTTTTAATATATTTTTTTTAATCTTCCACTGTTGATATACAAAAATAGCAATGGATAGATGCAGGGTAGTTATATTTGTTAGGAAAGAGCATTTTATCTTTTATAATGGGGATGATGGAAGTTTAACGAAATGAATGTGATAGTGTCTTGATCTGAAGATAAATAATATTGCCTAAAACATGCTAAACACAAATTTCTGTACATTTAGATGCACATCAAAAACTATTTAAAATACAAAAACAGTGTGTACGCAATGAAAAACAATTTCGATGAAAAATATGAAATAATCAAGCCTTATAAGTTATAACGAGTGAAAATGAATATATTGTCTATGCATAACTTCTTTACTTGAAAGGCCAACTCCAACCAAAATAAACTGGTCGATCACTTAACAGTTATATTCCTTTTCTATTCTTCTTGTAGATATAAATAGTTTGTTTTTAAATAACATTTGGTTGTCTTCTGGAGAGTTGTCTCATCAGACGACATCTTTTAAATTTTTGTATATATGTGTAATCAGTCTAATGAAATTAAATTTGCTATATTATTTACTTTTCCGGATTAAACATGTGTTTTTAATATTATTTTTTTTCTAATTTGTGTCCAAATGAAATATAAAATAAACTGTTGCTATGCAGTTTTTCTAAGTAATTAATTGGTTGCTATGCACTTTTTCAATATAAATCGATGGTTGCTAGGCATTTTCCTAATATAAAAAACGGTTGCTAGGCAGTTTTACACTTTAAATGAATGATTGTTTACAACTAATGTGATGACACCCTCTAGACCTTTGAAGTTAGGTCTGTGTAATACATGTAGTGTATATAGTCCTGAATGAAATCATGTATGGTTGCTATGTACATTTTTATCAAATAAGGGTGGTTGCTAAGCACTTTTGACATGACCTTGACTCTTTATTTTTCATATGCTGATAAAAAGTGGCTTAAAACATCCTGATAATTTTCTCCATGTATAGTAGCCTCCTTCTGTTATATTTCCTTTCAAAATTCAATTAATATACACAAGGTCAAAGGTCAAGGTCATCAATGACCTTTGACCTTTGGACAAATTTATGGTAATTTAATTGCCAATAGTTTGCACATCATAGTCATTCAATAATAATTACTTTTTGTGGATTATTTTAATAAAATGGCTACATTTTAGTGGTAAAAAGTCAAAAATGACACATTTTTGTTTCAATAGCAACCATCCTAGAACCTAATTCCCCAAACATTTTGTTATATTTTTTTGATTAGAAACATTGATACTTTTCATTTATAACCACAAGTTAAATGGAGGTGGATGTAAAAATGTCTATTTTGTTCATACAAAATGTGTAAAATTTGTCTTCTGAACTATATTAAAAAATGACCTCTGCTTCTGCGGTTGTGACAATATTCAGCCAAAATATTTTTTATATATGACATTACTATTTTGTTTGTTAAGTTTCATGTTTCTAAAAAATATTTACAAATATCATTAAATAAAACCTAGTTTTGATTACGAATGACTGTAAAGTAGTTGTTTTTTCGATGCTAAATTCCTCAAAATTTGCGGGAAATCTCATTTACTTGGTTGCCATGGCAACCATGACCTAGCAACATTTGGGTGGGCATTTTTCTTAATTTTTTACATGATCACATGTTTGGCTAAGTTTCATGAAAATCGGTGACTATGCGTGCCGGCACCCCTATATAAAATGGTTGGTGGTTACAGAGAATTGCTCTTATTGTCTGCCCTTAATTTTTAAAAGATTTATTCTTTAAAGTTTAAATGAAGATGTTTCTCGGGTAATTATTTATTTTATTATTACACAATATGTCATCAACCAGACAAGTATTTCTAATGTTGCTAGTTGTGTGGTTAAATTGATTGTTTCCAAAAGCCAGTTAACTTTTCAGATTCTTTTTTTTTTTTGGAGGAATATGTCTTGTGTCAATTTAAAAAAAAATTTAAAATCTTTACTAAATGTATTTTTATATTATGATTGATGTATAAGAATCAAAACGTTCGGTTTCGTATCCCTAATATGGCACATCAAATCATACTTTATGGTCTTGCATGGTGTTTTTCGACCTTAACCACCCTCGATGTAAAAAAAAAAATGTACCATCGTTCGTGCTCTAAGTTATACACCTGAAGCCACAACTGTAGTAATATCAAAGCAGAATTTACAATAGATTTGTTGAAGCAACCCACTAAACATTTAAAGCAAATGACCTATGTGTGTCAAGCATTCATGTTGAATCTATCTACCATGTTTCAAATTGGAATTTTTCTTTCCTTTTTTTGGTAAAAAAAATCTAAAAAAAATCTATATATAATCAGCTATAAAAAGCCCAGAGAAGAAAAATTTTGAAACAATCTAAACCTAAACAAAACAAAAAAAGATAACTATCATTTACATAAACAACAAACACAAATTTACAAATAAAACAGAAACAGCGACCAATGACAATCACTGAAATGTATGATCATGAATTTGAAAAGACACATACAGAATTTGGAGAATTTCAAAATTGCAGACCCTGTGCGGAATGATATAACAACACAACATAAGAACAACCTGAATAAAAATCTGACTAGAAATTATCAAATACATCGAATCGTCAACCGCAACTTACATGAAGACAAAAGACACAAAGTATAGATCAAAACGTACTCGCCGTTCTAGTACGATAATTTTCGTGGAAAAGGTGAGGAAAGGGACTGACAGTACTCGTTTTCATCCTGTCATGTGCAAACTGATTGTTTCATTTCCTTCATGGACAATTTATTTATATAAAAGTATTCCCTTTTTCATCCGCTTTTTGAAATTAAATGGTCGTCCCATTACTAAAAGCTAATGAGAGGATGTCATCAATAGTCTGAAAAAAGTTAATCATAAACATAATAACAATAAAAAAATAGGATTCTACTGCACAGCGTGGTGCTTTACTAAATGACTGAATTATGTCAAAAGTCTTAGAGAACAGTATTATGCATTATTTATATGCCTGTCTTAAGTCAGGATCGAGCCGGTATTTGAGCGGTTATCGTTGGTTCATATTTGTGTTTCGTAAATTGTTTTGTTTAAAGTTATGCTGTTAGTTTTTTCAATGACTTGTTTCATATTTTTCATATAGAGGTCTTTTAATGCCGGTACGGTACAGATTTTTCTCATATTTGCCTATAATTTCTTACTTTCTCTTTCTTTGAACTTTAATACATAGTTGTCTCATTGACATTTATACCACATCTTCTTTTATAATATACAACAATTATTACATAAAATTGACATTATAAATGTTATTTGTAGACGAGGTAAGGTCAGATAAGTTCTGCCACATGTACACCTTGCTTTCATTCAATACAAAATATACATTTGAACCTCTATTTATTGAATCTTATACACGGGCTTCACGGGTACATGAAATGAGACAGAGGTCAGCTGAACCATGTCTGATTAATATGAAGACTTTGCAATGTTATAACGAATGTATCTATGCATCCTGTAGGACTTACGATAAGTGCGACATTTTAGGAGGTAGATCTAGGTTAAGGGAAAGAACTCTTATAATCATCAGTATGTTTATATTAACCTTTTTCATAAATGTGTTCTAAATTTCTAGGTTACATAGATTATTTTCAATAATTTTCAATTAAATGCTTAAAAGATATTGATTAAACTTGACTTTTACAAGCGCATAACTGACTACAAGAGTGATCCCCAAAGTCTACACCCTTTAAAGAAGAAATACATTACAGAGTTTTTTAACAGTCACCGACCCATTAAAATGAAGTTATAGACAATAACTATATGAGAGAGAGGAACTCCTTAACACAATAACATCGAACGCAAGTTAAAAATGAAGAACTGAAATGAGCTATCTGACCTAATCCTGGTAGACAACGATATAGGTCCTAACGTTTCTATGGAACAAGAGACGATCACACTGTTACTGCACTTGATCTAGCTTTATATTGATTTAAAATAAAAATAAATTATTGTCTAAATAGCTTGACAAAATTGAACATTGGATCCTGTGGCAATATGAATTCCTTTTTGGAATAAAAATGCCTTTACATATATATATACTTCTTGCTGGCCAAATGATATATCTGATAAGTAAACGTTTGTCTTATCGAAAAGCTTGGATCAATTTTCCCTTTTAAGTCTGATTCTTGTAAAAATGCATATTATCCTTAATTTACAACACTGAATTGTTAAATTTACAGTAATGAAATGTTGAAGACAAAGTATGTGATGAAAAGAAAAAGAAAATTTTCTCACCTGAAGCTCGTTATAACATTCCTTCAAATATTTAAATCTAAGTAATACATTTTAAAACGTTTCAATTACACTCTATGAAATTAAAGGCCAACCTACATGACTGAGCTTTGTTGGAAGCACTCACTGACACACAATTGATTTTCGTTTAAATAATTCTAGTTTGAATAAAAACATAAAATCCTCTTGCTATAGTGTGCATGAAGTATGTAAAAGAAGTATATCACGTATCGGTACAGGTGTAAAATCTTTTTTTTTTATCTCAAATTGTACATATTGTCATACTGTTTATGACAATGATTTCTATATTTCGTGTTTTATAATTGTATGTTAGCGAATGTAACTTTTTACAAATTGAGGAACGAACTTCCTAACCTTAATCGTAATTTTGTTTACTATGGGGATAGTATTTGGTGGATTATCAAATTTCTACGTTACATGTACATGCAGACCTTCATTTTCGCTTAATTTTGTTTAAATTTATTAGTTTTGTCAGGTAGCTGTCAATCGTACGTTTAGTTTTATTGAACGTCTATAATTAAGATTTGAAATTAATTCAACGTGGATATCAAGTTTACATTAGTTAGTAGTAGTTTACAGAAAGTGAGATCTCAAATCCAGTTGTAAAGATACAAATAAAAGCTGACGGAATCAAAATAACTTCAGAGATCGCTATACTAGGTGCGGCATTTGAATAAGTGTCACATTCAATGCATGGATCACCCGCCATGCCAATTCATATTTCAAACAAACACACCAAATATATCAGTCTAACATTTGGAACGCCCGACGCTTTGTTAACATAAATTTCATCATTAGCGCTCGATTCTAAACAGTTTCCCCTCGAAATAAAATAAAAAATGTATTTTAAGATCAAACAAAACCCCGAGAATAGTAAACAATTGAAACAAAATATCAAGCAATACTTATCACATGTCAACATAATCGGGAAAAGACGACTGTTAAATAATTGAGACCACAAACAGTGAGTTCAGACCGAGACTCTTCATTTATGATGGTGGCCGTACAACATTTGTAGTGTCGATTTCAATTGTTCTTCTTCATGCCTCTTATAGAAAAATTTTCAATAAAAAGCACTCTTCAAGTATTGAAGTTCTTATAAAGTGATTATTTCCGATCAAAACTTATCAATTTAAATATGGAAACAACATAAAATGAAGCAGACGTAATGTAACTGCTGAAAATTGAAAATTTAAATCTTGAAAATTTAAATGCTCATGAATCATAGATTCTAGTTTGAAGTTGTCCATCTGTGTCATTATCGAGGCAAAGATCAATATATACATAAAGAAACTATAGCTATTTGTTTCGATATTATCATTAAACCTCATTCCAGTTAACTTAATATGTAATGTTGGTTATTGAGTGAAAAGACATTTTCAATTATGCATATTTTATAAGATGCTATTTCCTTTTATCGTTGAAAATTTTTGTTTGAAGTTGGCTTCATATCAGTACAAAAACAAGTCGGTCAATTGTGTTAAACAGCTACAATGAATAAGTATCCCCCGGAATATCAACTGTCTGTTGAAAAAATTAATTCACTAAACTCAACTATATTTTAAAATGTTTTATGGCATATTCCTCAACTGTATTTTTCTTTTGACGACATCATGTGCAATGTCAAGTTCAACAATTAAAATATGAACAGAGGGAATATTTCAGATTCCATTAAATCTGTTTTACTAAAACTATGCGGGCAAAGATCACAAAACACGCCCCTGAATTGCTTAAAAATTGCATTTACTATCATGTGATAAGAAAATACACAACAACGTACAATACATCATATAAGTATGGCAGTTTGTGTAATTCAAATGAAAAATGTTACCACCTAATAAACGTATTTTACTTGCTAATGGTATTCTCTAACAAAGAGCCTTTTGTGTTTTTTTTCAAGCGATGATTCTTTGATAAAAAATTAAGCGTCACCGATTGTTTGGTTACCTAACACTCTATAATGTAAAGTGGACTTTAAATTTAAAAGTTGGGTGTAATTTTTTATTAAGTATTAATCAGAGATTTCTATTTGAAGGATGTAACAGAGAGCTTGAGCTTGGTACGTAGAGTTTTATTTATCTCTTCGTCACATATATTGTCTTTTACAATTTAGAAAAGGTTAAATAGCTATGTTTGATTTTTATTACTAGTAGTTCATATCTCATCACATTACTATTTTCATCCGAAGCATTAATTGACAGTCAAATTAGCTATCATTATATGTTTTTTTTAGTTATGCCCTCTGGAAAATCTATCCGTAGATTTCTTATCCAAAACCTTTCCCGTGCAAGTCTGTCGGCCCATGACCAACCCTCGTTATTGTCTATAAATGTGATGGTAAGGTTTCGAGGATCAGCTTGGGTATGACTCTTATAGTTCTAAGGATTTTTAAAATTATACCAGATTAAATCATAGGTTTTACAGAAGAGGGACGAAAGATACCAAAGGGACAGTCAAACTCATAAATCTAAAACAAACTGACAACGGCATGGCTAAAAATGAAAAAGACAAACTTAAAAGCAATAGTACACATGACACAACATAGAAAACTAAAGAATAAACAACACGAACCCCACCAAAAACTAGGGGTGATCTTAGGTGCTCCGGAAGGGTAAGCAGATCCTGCTCCTCATGTGGCACCCGTCGTGTTGCTTATGTGATTACAAATCCGGTAAATAGTTTAATTCGGTAGGTCACATCCATGAAAGGGAAGGGGATTGTAGTTACGACGTAAGGAACATATCCGATATCATTTGTGAAACGGTTATTTCATAACGGTCAACCAACTCGTGATGGCGTCCGTAAAATTTACGAAGGGATGATTTCAACTTCACCATTTGGGACTCTTGGTTTGATAGCTTTCTTGTGAGCAGTAACCCTCTATCAAGAAAATCATGATAGGAAATGCAAGCACGGGAATATCGTATCAATTGGGAGATATATACCCCGTATGCAGGTGCTGCTGGAATGTTGGTCCTTTGAAATGGAAAGTTCACAATTGGAAAGCTGAAATCATCTCTTTTGTCGTAAAGTTTTGTTTTCAACCGACCCTCACGAAATCGTTGTTCTGAAATCTTAACTGTCGTCACCTTTGACATTTTTAAAAAGTTTTACTAGATCATAACTTATTACTTTTTTTCATTTGAAGCATTGCTTTACAGTCAAACATGGCTACATAATCTACGCCATTTTGAAATATTAAAATTGGACTCGCGTCTCTAGTCGACCTCTATGCTGTTTGGTTTAAACAATTTTATTGTATCACTTTCAAGATTATTATAGTTTAATCAGAATAGATTCACATGATTCATTTTACATTATTATCATACTGATTAAGGATATATCTTATCTGAAAAATCTAACATTTGTCAATCTAATTATTATTGTTTGGTGATGTTGTACCATTTGTTGTATATAATCATTTGTGGTGTATTGTATCATTATTATATGATCTATCGCCCCATAAGATTTATTGTTGGCCATTATTCAAGCATTTAATATACACAGTTTTATATATACATTATGCATAGGCGTTTATACTAAAAAGGAGTTCATCTCAAAATTGTACCGCAACTTAGTTAATTTTCACACCTTATGCATGAAGGAAACAAAATGCCCATCAAAATCTAAAAGAGATTTTATCTTTCTGAAACACAAAATGCATTTACCTTTTATATATCTAGTGGAAGCTAGGCATTAAAACTTTTCCAAATTCACAAGTACGTCTGTACTTAGAGTAATTTTGGCATGTACAAATGTAAATACATTGGTTACATCTTCTGGCATCAGACTCGGACTTCTCTTGAACTGAATTGTAATGTGCGTATTGTTATTCATTTACTTTTCTACATTGGTTAGAGGTATAGGTGGAGGGTTGAGATCTCACAAACATGTTTAACCCCGCCGCAGTTTTGCGCCTGTCCCAAGTCAGGAGCCTCTGGCCTTTGTTAGTCTTGTATTATTTTAATTTTAGTTTCTTGTTTACAATTTGGAAATTAGTATGGCGTTCATTATCACTGGACTAATATATATTTGTTTAGGGGCCAGCGGAAGGACGCCTCCGGTTGAGGGAATTTCTCGCTACATTGAAGACCTGTTGGTGACCCTCTGCTGTTGTTTTTTATTTGGTCGGGTTGTTGTCTCTTTGACACATTCCCCATTTCCATTCTCAATTTTATTTTTAACAAATTTGTCCGTTTGTGATGATGAACCTTTAAGGACAGTATTGTGAATTGTATTCAGTCATCAATATTTAACATTAATAGGCCTTACTAAAATGTCAATTTTAGACCTGGAGATGCAAGCAAAATATGAATAAAGAATGAACATAACGTTTTTCTTTTTGTCAGAAAAAAATTTATGCTATGATTTTCACTTACCTGCGGCGAAGATGACATTTTACATTTTCGTCATTGCATGGCGTAATCATTCAAGGCAGGGAGAATTGGATTTTAGAGATGCAACTAAAGATAGTGGTTAATTTCTTATTAAGTTAAGTTCCTTTTTATAATTAATCCTTAAATCTCATTACTTAAATTCAGAGCAGGTAACCATGCGTTGTTTAGAGAAAAATGGATATGACAAAACATTGGAGCAGTGAAAAAATATTACCCCGCTGATATAAAGATGATTATTTCAAAATTATTTGTTTAGCTGTTAAAAAGCTGACACACATTATTCATTGTAAATATCCAAATAGATGATTCAGTAGCATGCACAATCATACCACATCTCCTTTTTTTTATATAAAACATTTTTGTACCTTTCATTTTATTGTGTTTCTATTAATATTGCTTTTTTCTCAAAAAACTTATACACATGTAATATTTTTTACCAATCGTACATCTAAATCTGTTTTATATACATCGCCCTGATAAACTTGGGTCTTAAACATTTAAACCACGGCATACAAAAATATGGGTTAATATAGGTTAAAACTATAAACAGACCTAAAAAAAAAATGTAGATGTTTCTTTTAATATTTCAATTTCATTCGTGTACATTTTTTGCATTTGTAATGCAAAGCTCTAATATTTGATTGCTTCATATCAGTCATGTTAGTATGAAATTAAAAGAAAAGAACAAACAAAATCAAAACAGTACATTCATAGTGTTCCTTATAAAAAACGACATTGATC
The DNA here is from genome assembly GCA_019925275.1 of Mytilus edulis. Classification (NCBI taxonomy): domain Eukaryota; kingdom Metazoa; phylum Mollusca; class Bivalvia; order Mytilida; family Mytilidae; genus Mytilus; species Mytilus edulis. The sequence goes on from CM034362.1 coordinate 40,350,521, forward strand.
ACTGTACACTAGTATTTTTTTCCTGAGTTTCACACAAAACAGTTATCAAAGGTACCAGGATTATACTTTAGTACGCCAGACGCGCGTTTCGTCTACATAAGACTCATCAGTGACGCTCATATCAAAATATTTATAAAGCCAAACAAGTACAAAGTTGAAGAGCATTGAGGATCCAAAATTCCAAAAAGTTGTGACAAATACGGCTAAGGTAATCTATGTCTGGGATAAGAAAATCCTTAGTTTTTCGAAAAACTCAAACTTTTGTAAACAGGAAATTTATAAAAATGACCACATTATTGATATTCATGTCAACACCGAAGTGTTGACTACTGGGCTGGTGATACCCTCGGGGACATTTAGAAAAAAATAAAAAGTGTGAAAAAAAAATCTCGCTGATGTTACATTTCAACCTTTTGTGTCGATATTAACAAAATAACTTTGACCCCACTATCTGGAATTCAGGCAACGACACAGCATTAAAAACAAATTTATTTAATTCTTTTTACGTTCGTAGTTACATAGTATATTCCATTAACACCCACCGGTGTCAAATCACGTGCATACTACAATTGTTCATGTATTTAAATCTTTCGGCTAATGAAATGAGAAGTTTCAAGTTATTTGTTTGTGATACGCAAAATATGTATCATTAATTACCAAGCGCTAAACCCGACTGAAATCCAGTGTAATAACAAAATTAGAATATGCCTGTTAAACAGATATATATTTTATTTTAAAAATTTAGAACAGGGACACATTAAAAAACTGTATGAAGCAATGAAACAATAAATAACAAAACGACTACGAAATTTACTTGATATTCTGAAACTGCTATCTATTGTTGATATATAATTGTATTGAATAGTATTTAGAGTTATGTATTTATTCAAAAAGTCTTCCTTTTTATAATCGCCTAAAATCTGTTGAAATAACAACATGGAACTCACTCAAAATCACCGACTTTTCCCAATACCAATATGGTAAATGCTATGTAAATAACGATATTGAAAATATAAGATCAAGGATAACTGAACATGAACCTTACCACCAACATTTGTTTTAATCACTAGTAGGTAGATTATGGTGAATCAGTATATCTTGAGGCAGTTAAAAGTCATTTTGGTATTTTATTTCAACAGTGTTGTTTACAAACCGAATCTTACTTAAAACATGCAAAATGGGAGGTACAGTCCTTGAATAGTGTAAACTTCCAACTAACAACTTACACTATTACACCATTCGCCAACCACCATTTCACAATACACCTTGTCCCATTACACCATACACGTTACACCCTATTCTATCTACACCATCCGAAATTACCCATAATCCAATCTAATCTCAAAGAAAGCTTGCGACTACAAAATTATTTATTTTAAAAAAAAAAATCTAATTTTTATCACAATATTGTAAATTAATTTATAAAACTAAAAATCAGTTCTTATCAATATTTTCCATAGTTTTAAACTTTGATAACCACACTTTATATACACGTTACACAATTACACAATTCCTCATACACCATAACACCATTCTGCTTATGTCATACACCTTTTACCAGTGCACCATATGCCATACACCATTACACAATACACGTTTTTGTAAGATGTATACATCACCCAAAGGCTGTATAAAAGAATGATTTTCAACACGTCAATATTTTGAACTGTAAGTTTTAACATTATTGTGTCTTCTAGTTTTTTAAATGACACATCATGTCGTTTAACAGTTTAAAAAGGCACAATTCTTCCATTTCGATTTCCTATTAACTTACGCATGAATAGAATAATTAAAGACTAGAATGATTCACCTCTGAGAAATATTTTGAAAGAATTTGTCATCTGTATATTTGTAATAAGAGAAGTTTAAGAAATCTCGAGTAATGATTAAGTTGAACACCGATTTCTTATTGTTACGTTTCGTGTTGGTTCTTTTATAAATCAGGCATACTACATAAAGAAGTGAATTCTTATAGAATAAAACTCGTTATCCTAATATTTCGTCCGTCCGTCCGTCCGTCTGTCCCGCTTCATGTTAAAGTTTTTGGTCAAGGTAGTTTTTGATGAAGCTGAAGTCCAAACAACTTGAAACTTAGTACACTTGTTGCTTATGGTAAGATCTTTCTCATTGTAATGCCAAATTAAAGTTTTGAACCCAATTGTATGGAACACTAAATATAAAAAATGATCATGCCAAGTTCAGGTTAAAGTTTTGGTTAAAGTTTTTGGTCATGGTAGTGTTTGATGAAGTTGAAGTCACATTAACGTGAAACTTAATACACATGTTCCCTTTGATATGATCTTTCTAATTTTCGATCCAAATTAAAGTTTTGACTCCAATTTCACGGTACACCGAACATAGAAAATGATAGTGCAAGTGGGGCATCCGTGTCCTATGGACACATTCTTGTTTCTAAAGCCTTCAGGGAAACATTTTAAATATTCATGTACCACATGCACAACTTTGAATAATCTACCTACCAGCTGAAGTAATCAGTTTACATAAATGACTGTATTTGGTAACAATCAGTCACTTTGCTTGGTAAAATATAGATATTTGTCGGGCTGGTAACATTATTTTTAATAGTCTATTTAAAAAAAAAAACAGCAAAAGTTTTTCTTTGGTTGTTTTATATTTTTTTTTTAAACTGAATTGATTTTTTTTTCTTATGTTAGTTTTTATGACTACTTTTAACTTTCTGTAGATTTAAAAACAATTATTTTTCTGATAAACTGAAATATATACTATATATTACCAATGTTATTTCAACTGATCGGGCGGAGCTTACGTTTTAATTTGCATAAGGACAGTCTATTTGGAGATGTGTGTGATAAGGATGATTGCCGTTATAATCATAACTGATTTCTAGTCACCTATCAGTGTCATCAAAGGAATTTACAAAAGAATGACTGGGCACTTCATTGATGAGTATATTCTAAAACACTAAAACAACTATCTATAGATGGACTGGTTTATTATGAGCGAACCGTTTAAACTCCACCCAGTCAAGTGAAATAAATTGAGTAATACAACTACCAGTCAGCAAGTTAAATCTCTATGTTACTTTATCATGTTCATGAAACAGTCTATGGAACAGAGGACAGATGACACTTGAGGTTATTTGTTGTGTATACTGTTTTTTATATGCAAGTGTAAATGTCATCGTGATATTGTTGTTATAGCATGTTATTGTCATGCATTCGACCCTCTTATGGGTGTAATTTGTGCTTCAATACAGTATTGTTATTTACATTACACATGTCCAAACTATGACGAGTTTGTACACAATGTCACGCTTGACACGACTGTTTTGGATGGACTCATATCTAAGTGCTTCATAACGATTGAAGACAGGGAAGAGATAATGAGTCAGCGACGCCAGTCAGAACGAAACAGGATGATCCTGAACATTCTTATGGCCAGACCATACAGTACATTTCAAACCTTTATAGAAGAACTTATAGAATTTGATCGAAGTAAGATGGATATTGTGTCAAAATTGAAGGACTACGAATGTGATGGTAATGAAAATCAACCTTTCTTTAAAAGTAATATCACTACGTTATTACTTGATCACTTGATCTTCTATATTTTTGTTGGTTGCTGCTTTGATTTTGAGCGAAAATATATTTTAAAGTTGCAAAATCTTTTGGGTAGCTAAAATATTGCATAAACACATAAGAAGCGAGTCTTACAATTCCGAGAATTGTTTATATAATTACCTTTTGTTATTGTTTGTTTGTGTTTTGCTTTTTTGTGATTAAGCTTGGAAAGCGGAGTTTTTATTGGGAGGCGTGAAATTGTGTAATAGCTTTTAGAAGGCACTTATTATATTTCGATAAAAACTTTGCTATCACTGTGAGTTTTTCAATTTTATTAAGTCTTTCCACTTTTCCGTGGAAAGACTTATTGTATTTCTTCTGTTTCTTCCGCCAAATTTTGTTCTTGCGATAAATGTTTGTTTCGCAATATGTTGCTTTGATATTTCTCATATGGTATCGTATAGTTTATGCGCTTTTAAATTTCACCCTGCTAAGGCAAACCATTTTCTTTGTAAGAGTTATCTCCCTATTCACTGTTTATCATCTGTGTGCATCTCCTTCCTAACAAAAAAAGATAGCGACAAAATTCTTTTTACAACTTGTTCGTTACATCCGCAGGATTCGATGACATTGTATAGGAGTTATCTACCCTTACACAATAAATTTGTTGGTATGTGTTTTCAACTCATCACCGTTAACGGTATAAGTCTGGGATATTTTTATTTGAGGCCCCTAGGTCCTAACTTAGAAAATGAGGTCAAGGTCAGAGGTCATGGTCAAGTTCTCAATAGTGACTTTTGCTTGTTTTTGCATTTTCTCTGACACTTTGAAATATACATATAAAAGAACAAGTGCAAAATGTCTGCTTTATTGTTATGAAGATATGCTACATTAAGTCTGATACAATTTAATGGCATCTTATAGGCGTTAGTGCCCCTGAAATGTCTTAATATGAAGTTATTTGATTATAACTTCAACTAAGTTTATTATAAAGACATTTGATCTTGTACAAAAGTTTAGGTGACAAATGACCTTGAAAAATGACTACCGGAAGTGACCTTGAGAAACCGGAAGTAGCATTTTTTGCAATTTTTTTACATAAAATTACTCAAAATCAATATATTTTGTCATATATAAACATAAACTGATTACTGAAGACTAAAAATGACTTCAAACAACCGGAAGTAGCCAGTTATCTCCCTTTCTATATACAAAAGTATATAGAAACTATATATGTTTGGAATCAGTGTGGAAGAAGCCAGTGATCTGGAAGGATTTTTTCTCTATGGGCCCAGGGCCCCCAAAAATAAATTTAATGGGCCATTTAAAAAAAAATAGGCCATGTTGTCAAATGAGTGAGCCATTTGAATTTACTACAGTAAAAAAATATAAAATTAAAAACTTCGGCAAAGAGGTGGTGGTACTTACCATTATGATTTTAAATAATATCATGGATATTGTTCCTGTAATTTCAATTTCAATGAATATACAATAACTTCTTCCAAACCGGACAATGTTTAAGATAACCTTTATTAACAATGTTTAAACTGGTACTGTTGCCTTGTTTATGTTCATGTTTTTTTTTATATTAAATTTGGGTCTTTGTCGATACCATACTTATTCCAGACGTTTCGTTTAAGAGAACTTTTCTGGCATTTCCTCTGCACTTGTATTATTGTTACGTCACCACGATGACAAGAATAACAGTAGAGGGTATCATTAATTGATAGACCAGAATAACAATTCGATGAAGGCATGTTTACAAAATGTCAAAACGCGCCAAAGACCAGAAAATGACAAGAACAGTTAGCGCCTTTTATGGAGACAAAAACTATATTCCTAAAAAGGCTTTGGGATATTTCAATCGAAATAATAGCAAGCTAAACCAATTAAAAGAATACAATAAGAGATAAATATCGTCTGTACTAGCCAAATTTCACAAATTTAAAGTTGTTTATAAAAACTTGTATCATGAATGATGGTCAATTACGTTTTTTGGGTGATCAGATATACTGCATGGTTCTTTTATTAACATAGGAAAACACCCGAAACGTCCCAAAAATATATAGCATTGGAGGAACATTACACAGTTGTGTACATACACATGGCGGCACGGAACAATATCTGAAATCCATTTGACAATATCTAAACGTTTTAAAATAAAGTGAAAAATATCTTGCACCAAGCGGACGCTTACATTTGTCACTCTATGCGCTATTTTTGGTCGATATGTGCTATAGGCTCAGGGCGCACATACTTCCTGATCACTGGAAGCTTTGATATGGGACCGAAAGTGACATTCATTTTACCGGAAGTAGCATATTATCTCCCTTACATCACTCAAAAATATAATTAAAACATTATTTATCGCATAAGTATGACGAAACTATCATCTTATCAAAATTTCTTTGATGTGGAAAGACTTTCAATTGTTCTCTGAACAATTGGTTTTTAATATATACTTTATGTTCACACTGGTTTAAGTTCATAACGTGAAAAAAAAACTAGGGTGAACCAGTATTCAGTACAGCCTCTCAAGCAAAATACTAAAAGCCTAAAATACCAGCCCATTTATCTATTTGTTACGTCTATCGAGTCGCTAATGACTACTCTCGTATTTATAATGTTTTGATATGCCATACTTTTCAATATCATAGTGACTACGCCTTTAATGTTTATATTCGTAGCTATTAAGAGCATATGTCTTTGAAGAAATGTATTGCTTTAATTTTAAACATAAAAATACATAAGTTTCTGTATTAAAGATAATTAACTATCAAATGCAAGTTTAAAACGACTTATTATCGATTGAAATATGTTTGATTTCTTGGTACACCACTGGCATCACCTCACAGATTCACACTAAAAATGTTCCATGCCCCGTTGGCATAAATAAAAGCCCTTCATCGCTTATGCATGTCTTTGATGATATCCTGCTGTCAAATAAAATTACATTCTCTAAACAATTATCAAAGGTACTAGGACTATAATACAGTACGCCAGATGCACGTCTCGTCCATACAAGACTCACCAGTGACGCTCACATAAAAGCATCCACAAAGCCAAACAAGTACAAAGCCGAAGAGTAGGGCAAATTCATATTCCTGTTAAGTAAGAGTTATTCAGTTCGTGGTTCTTTCGAATCCTAATGTGTTAAATTCCAAACTTATTCACTTGGATCAAGATCAGCCGATTAATTTGGTATAGAAAAGCTATTGTTGATTTCTTACCTTGTAACTTGATACTAGTAATGTAAGTCGAGTGGTATGTTGCTTAGCATTGTCATGTTTTTAAACGAACCGTTATTCTGTTTTTTTTTATACTTTGTGCATACTGTAATTACAATAAGATTGTGTATTCCTAGTTTGACTACACACCAACAAATATATTTCTTATATGTGAAAGACTCCTTGCAAAACAATCAACCTACCATTACCGTAAGTGGCATAACAAACCCGTCCAAAAGTCGGCACACATCTGAAAACGACACTATCCTGCAGCTTCGATGCATATGCAGATTAGCCAAACCAATTAAGGTCTAATGTGATATGCAGTACATGAAGATTAATTACTGGTAGTCCTCTACACCCCCCATTCCCCCATATACTGTATATTCAGGAAATTATGTTTTTGCCAAACTGTGATGTGGTGGCGAACATTAGCATTTATCGAAATTCAATATTACATATGCATTTATCACCCAATCGCATTATTCGCATTAATAAAAACTTCACAATCATTTCTGAATTTACAGTATATAGTTCTTAATAAAGATAATGTTTTCTGTGCCGTCAAATTTTAACTAAACACAATATGTACTCAGAACAAATTTGTGTTAAACGCCAACTGGAAGTACAGGTTTACCAGTAGCAATGTAAATTTCTTGTGTTCAGAAATTGGCGTTACATCACTCAGACAAGTATAAAAATGTTTGCAACGATATTTTTACTAAAATAATTTTGAATAAGAATATATGTCGCCAAACCGTAAATACTTGTTAACTGCAAAATTGTTATAGATGTAATGCAGTTTTTTGGTAATTTTAGTTATGGATTTAAGCAGTCATACAATCAAACTGCAAAAGAATTTTAAGATATTGGTCAAGGAATTAGGCACTATAAATACAATAGTAGATAATCTCATAAGTAACGAAGTATTGTGCATTGAGGATCAGACTGAGATTTGTGCATCAGACATCACAAAAGAACAAAGCAATAGGCTGCTTTTAACGAAGCTGATGTACAAGAACGCTGATGCTTTCACACATTTCCTTTCTGCTTTGAAAGAGGATACTTGCTATGAACAACTTGCAAGATGCATAGAGAACACTGTTGTTACAGAAGAGGACAACATAAAGATTCATATTGGTAATTTTGTTTAGAATGTTTGGCATCCTGAAAGTGCGAGACAGTTTTATATTTCGAATGAAATTAACTTATTATTGAAAAATCGTAACGCTGCTCTGTTTGTTTGCTCTTCAGTGCCATATAGGCTTATTATCAATGTGTTCGTTTTGCGTATGTTAAAGATATTTGTTATTAAAAAATTATCTAGAAACCGCTTGCCAGAAATTAACCAACGACATCCACTAATTTATAGGCCTCAGGCCGTACGGTTGACTATAATTGCTTACATCCACTTCATTTGGACTTTGATGGATAGTTGTCTCATTGGCAATCATACATTTCTCCTTATTTCTATATTTGACCAAGGCCAAGGTACATACACATACAGTATATGCTGAAGTTTTTGTTTACGATAATCCCATATGCTAATCATTTACCAGTTAAGGTAATATGGGTGTATTCTGCAAACTGGAACTGTAAAATAGCCGAAAACAAGCGCTTGTTTTCGGCTATTTTACCCTCATAAGACAAATATGAAGAAAAAAATGAATGTAATAAAATGTACAAATTTTGAGAGAAGAATATAATAAATCAATTATCATATTCTTATTACTGTTTTGTACAAATACAAAACATTCTTTGTTTAAATCATTTGTTTTTTCTTCATATTTGTCTTATGAGGGGCCATAGCTCAGAAAATGTAACTATTTTGAAGGATAGTGTTAAATGTATGAATGTTGTTTTAGCAAGAATACGAGTCATGTGGCCTGATTTCTTTAAAGTATTTTATAAGAAGTATGCGTTTATGATGTATCTAAAGACTCTTCCTCTTTTTTTTTTTTTTTTCGAGTATTATCTTTACAAAATCTGATAATTTTTCACAATCTGAAGGTTAAAAATTCTCCTTGACCTATGCTTTTAATCATATTTTTAAGGCACTGTACAAACTGCATTTTTACTATTTTGCAATTAAGACACCCATCTTCCTCAAACATAAGTTACATTCATCAAAATCTAGAATGTCACTGCAGACATAAATATAAGGAAGAGATGGGGAAATGACAAGGGGGTAAGTTTGGCCATATAGTGGGATTTATAACAATACAAGAACACGTTTGCAAATCAAGCATCTCAATTTATTTCCATAGGTGAACAATATCAAAACTTGAAAATCGCATTGCACTAACATTGCATTTACAGCTTAAATTTACCATGAAAGTTTCAAAATGTACACCGATAATATTTACGTTTAAGGATATTTTTCATGGCGTAATAACTTTCTTTTTGTACGAATATATGCCTTAGAGAGACATAAAATCAATTAAACAGAATTGAAAGTGTGTAATTAATATTTAACAAGAACACAACCACGAAATCGCGGGCATTAAGAGTTGGTTTAAAGTATGTAAACTGTTGTAGGATGAATTTTTGTAAACGATTTTTTATCTGCAGACTACAGAAAGGTACCAAAAGCCCTCCCCTTTTTCCAAAGTCCGTTATTTGTTTCTTTTCTGTTAAAATCAATTATTTTCGCGTTTCTTGCATCAAACCCAGATGCTCATTTTATAACAAATCCGGTTATAATCTAATTCGGTAGGTCACATTCATGAAGGGAAGGGGATCGTAGTTATGAAATAAATGAGACTGATTATAGACCTTTTTTTCTTTTAATAAAATATGCTTCTAGGACCACCCGTTAGTGCTTTTTCTTTTGAGAGCCCTTTTAACATGCCAAATGTAGGATTTTTATTTGAATAAATGACTAAGGCTAATGTGTACCCTACTTTCATTTTTACCAAACCACTACTTTCATTGTGGTCTGAAGACTTCTGAATATTATGAACATATGTTTATTATAAATAAAGCGTATTTGCTATTAACTATCAATTTAAAGTTTCTTCTTAACGGCGATCACTGCTATAATTATAAAGAGTTTCTCTATATAGTATATAAGTATAATCATTGTAAACATATCGATAAACGCGAAAATAATTGTCCTCTCTCTGAGTACAAAAAAACATGTATAAGTTAAACCCGGAAGTCTTATGTATGACTTAAATGTCGGTCTGATGACGGGAACAATATTCGGACTCCTTTTTTTCCGTCCCCCCCCCCAAATAAATCAATCTGGATAATCATGAATTTGAGATAAATCACAAAGTGTTGCCATGTATGCCAAGGTAATATGCTGGTTTTTTTTTGTTAATTGTTTTTGCAATGATATCCACCCTTTAGTAAAATTTCATAATTTTCCATTATAACGACATACATTAAAAGCACATTCAAGAACAACAAAATAAATTGTAGAGCTGTGTAATTATTTTCTGCACAGTTTTTTAAGAACAAGAATCTTTTAATGTATTACTATTTAATGAGAAAGTGCTGCATCACACATCATAAATTAAAAACCTTCATCAATTTTGTATTTTATAGGGAGAACAACAGCAAAGAAAAATAAAGAAAAATGTACAAGAGGTAATATTTTATTCAAAATAGTGCAATGATTTTTTTAAGGATACCAGGAAAAGCGACATAGTGTATAACCACATATACTGCAATCAACCATACTAAACCAGTGACAACTTAAATATGAGCACGTCTGAACCAGTGAGAACTCTATAACCTATTTTGGATGCAGACGCTAAGAATAAAAGAACGCTAATGCAACAAGCTATGAAGTTGTTGAAAAATATTGATATTTTCAATAAAGTCAAAATGCTTGCAAAATACAATTTAAGAATATACAGAAAGAACATTGAATGCCATTTTCCTATAACATTATTTACATAATTAAGTACTATATAAACTAAAGATTTTCACTCAGTAAATACGTAATATATGGACCTGTTAGATTATATTGACACTCGGCATTCGTCCTCAGTCAATATAATTTGGCTTATATCTCTGAAACCATATCATTTAGAGGAAACCGTTATTAGGTTGCTGCTCCTGAATCAATAATTTTAAGGCAATTTTGTGTTTTATTTGTTCTTACTTTGAATATTAATATAGATAGAGATAAACTGTAAACAGTAATATTGTTCAGCAAAGTAAGATCTACAAATAAGTCAACATTTCCAAAATGGTCAGTTGACCCCTTTATGAGTAATGGCTGTTAATAGTCAGTCTTAAACAATTTTTCGTTAAATTTTTTAAATCTTTTAAAAAAATCTTCTTCTCTGAAACTACTTAGACAAATTTAACCAAACTTGTCCACAATCATCATTAGGGAAGTTAGTTTTCAAAATTTGTCTGATGACCCCGCCCGCGATCCAAGATGGCCGACATGATTAAAAATAGTACGAAAGGTAAAATACAGTTTTTGGCTCATATCTCTGAAACCAATTGAATATCTTATATATCACAAAATTTAAGAGTCAACCATTCCCATTGAGATATATTGACATGATTGCCCTTTGCCTTTGTACTAAGGCATTGTTAATTGGTCGAGTGAGGTTCTTGATTAAATGTAAACACATTCATTTTAAATCACAAATGTAATGTACTATCAAAACAATCTCAATTAAGTCCCAAAGCATATTATTCCACTGCATGTTGATTTTGATAGCGAAATCAACATTTGATTGGTTGAAACTTTCACATGTGACATAAAAAAAAACCTTCATATTCACCTCTGAGTATTATATTTCCCTTTGACATGTCGGGACTAAATTATGCGGCTTTACGAGCTGTTATTGTAAATAACGTCTTAAAATTCATATTTTTTTAAATAGCTTTTATTAGCAAATATCCTTATCTTTTTCAAATTTATTTTACACGTTAAAAAAAAAAAGACTAATTAAATAATTTATATTTTATCCGTACTGTTTATCAATGTTTATGTCGTGTTAAGTAAAAAAAAAAACAAGCGGATAAGAGAAAATACCGGTATGCAAACTAATATATATAATATACATAAAAGTTTAGATGTATACAAAGCTTAGGCTGTGGAATAAAACTTTCATTTCTCTTGGCCTTGGATATGTGAAGATTTGTTCACCCTCAAAATATCATATTGCTCTCGGGTAGATCCCCGGTAAAATATAAGTACTCTTGGGTGAAGAATTCTTCATATCTCCCTCAGGCACGGGAAATAAATGTATTATATCTTACTTAGACCTAAAAATACATTGTCTGCATTTACATATGTAAATAAATAGTGTACCATCAATCATTTCAAACGTGGTGATTGAAAAAAAAAACAATTACAACGAAACGCTCGTCTTGCGTACTAAATTATAATCCTGGTACCTTTGATAACTATTCATATCAATATAATTAAGTCTTTCCACTTTTCTGTGGAAAGACTTATTGTTTTTCTTCTGATTATTATTATTATTATTATTATTATTATTATTATTTTTTTTTTTTTTTTCTTCCGCCAAATTTTGTTCTTGCGATAAATGTTTGTTTCGCAATATGTCGCTTAGATATTTCTCATATGGTATCGTATAGTTTATGCGCTTTTGAATTTCACCCTGCTAAGGCGAACCATTTTCTATGTAAGAGTTATCTCCCTTTTCACTGTTTACACTCTGTGTGCATCTCCTTTGTAACAAAACAAGATAGCGACAAAATTCTTTTTACAAATTGTTCGTTACATCCTCAGTAATTTTTGGCGTATTTGGATCGAAGCGATTCGATGAAATTTTATAGGAGTTATCTACCTTTACAAAATAAATTTGTCGGTATGTGTATTTAACTCATAAACAGTTAACCGTATAACCCTGGAATGTTTTTATTTGAGTCCCCTAGGTCCTAACTTAGAAAATGAGGTCAAGGTCAAAGGTCAAGGTCAAGTTCTCAATTGTGACTTTTGCTTGTTTTTGCATTTTTTCTGACACTTTGAAAGATACATATTAAAGAACAAGTGCAAAATGTCAGCTTTATTGTAATGAAGATATGCTACATTTAGTCTTATACAATTAAATGGCATCTTATAGGAGTTGTTGCCCCTGAAATGTCTTGATATGAGGTTATTTGATTATAACTTCAATAAGGTTCATTATAAAGACATTTGAACTCATACAAAAGGTTAAGTGACAAATGACCTTGAACAATGGCCACCGGAAGTGACCTTAAGAAAACCGGAAGTAGTTTTTTTTTGCAATTTTTTCACCTATAAGTACCCAGAATCCATATATTTTGTTCTATAGATACATAAAACAGATAACTGAAGACTAAAAATGACTTCCAACAAACCGGAAGTGGCCAATTATCTCCCATTCTACATACAAAAGTATATAGAAACTATATATTTTTGGAATCAGTGTGAAAGAAGCTATCATATGAGATCGGATGTAACATTCATTTTACCGGAAGTAGCATATTATCTCCCTTATATCACTCAAAAAGATAATCAAACCATCATTTATCGCATCAGTATCAAAAACTATCTTCTTATGAAAATTTCTTTGGTGTGGAAAGACTTTCAATTGTTCTCTGAACAATTGGTTTTTAATTGTGTATGCTTTGCAAAATCTGTTCACATAACTTGGGGTCTGTATATATCATTTGGAAGAAATCAATTTATTTCATGTCTTAAGGACTATGTATTTGTTTGTTTGTAGAAATGCAGAAATGTGAACATACTGAAAACATAATACCAAAGAACATACAAGGTATTCTTTAACATGATTATTTATATGCGACTTAAAGTGAGTCGACAACCACATTTGTTTTGGTCAAACTGTATTCAAAAATGACAATTTAGGCCTCAGATAATACCTTGTAGAAAAAGGGAAAACATAACCTTGTTAAATTTACTCGAAGGCTTTAAATAAAGCATACAAATAAATAACTGTTTTGACGAATAAACCCGGAAAATCATAGCTGATTAAAACAGTTCAAAAGCTACAATTGTGCTCCAGAAATCATTTCTATAGATTAAGCATATTTTATTTATAAGATGACGTCTAAATGTTATGTTCTGCTTTCCATTTTGTACAGTGATGTTATAAATTAGTATATATAAATGTTAGCAATCTAAAGAACAATCCCTTCAAACTTAACGCAAATTAAAAAAAAAAAAACTCCGGATCCGGGACGGGACGCCTTCGGGTGCGGGAGTTTCTCGCTATATTGAAGACTCATTGGTGACCTTCGGCAGTTGTCTGCTCCATGGTCGGGTTTTTGTCGCTTTGACACATTCCCCATTTCCTTTTTCAATTTTAACTATAGCAAAGCTGTAGTCCGTGATGTCCACTTTTGGAGAAAAAAAAAGAAAGATACCAATAGTCTTCAAAACGCCTTACAGTATGTACACGTAGATGCTCTTGTTTCTGCTCCATGAATAAACGAATGTAATAAATACGTTTGATGCTTCATATGTTGTGACCAGAAATCGTACAAGATAGTGAATATCTCCTCGATAACCTTTTGATATAGCGAAAAATCACAAACCATCGGAATATGTAAGCATATACAGATACTGCAGGAATACAAATAAATATTCCTGCTTAAATATCTAAGAATTGTTTATTTTCAAATTAATTAACGGTTTGATCAGCTCTTCATTTTTTTTTATAAGATTTGGATTGAATTGTCGAAATGATGCAGTAAATTGGTTCCGAGGATGTTATTTAAAAAAACATGAAATATCCTGATTTTTGGATGATGATGATAGGAAAACATTCGCATCGAATATTATCACATTAATTTTTTGAAACATGTTTCTTCTTTATAAAAATCTCCCTTACTTTTCTTTAATCAAAACATAAAGTAAATGGACATTCACAAAATTTTGCCAGCAGATTAACGCCAATTGATCTTATATCCATCTATAAATCACGGCCGACACTCGGCTAACCGAGAGTTTGGTCGGTTAATCTATATTGAGTATGCGGCTATATCGGCGGTTGGTCTGTTAATCGGGTTGGCTAAAGTCTGTTAATCAGGTGTTATCGAGAAAATCATTGCAAGGTCAGTATGTTTCATTGTATAACTTTTTAATTATATTTATATCATAAAAACTATTCATGTCTGACAAAACGATTTGGAGTACTGAATCCAGTGGTGTAATTAATTTTTTTCTAGCTTCAATAAACGATCTATAAAATGAAAAGGCGAGTTACTCATCAGTAAATTTATACACATTTTACACACACAAAATGTACACAAAAATGACAAGTTGGTTGAGTTTACTTGCATGCAATATTTTGAACATCGAAAAAAGACAGGCATTACGTTTGTTTACCATATTAACATCAATATGTAAAAAATCTACACGAAAAACTGTATTTTGGTGACATAAATCAATTTTTAATAAAAATGTGGTCTGTTAATGGGTCGGATGTATAAAACTCGGTCTGTTAATTGGTCTGTTAAGAGTTATGAATGACATTACAAGCATATTCGGGAATTTCTCGCTACATTGAAGACCTGTTGGTGACCCTCTGTTGTTGTTTTTTATTTGGTCGGGTTGTTGTCTCTTTGACACATTCCCCATTTCCATTCTCAATTTTATAATTTAATTGCTATATGGGGTGTTATCTGAATAAAGGGATAGACTCAAGATTAGTGGCTAGAAAATATGGAAACAACACATGAAAAATGAAACATAAGTTTAGACAATGGAATCTGAAAATTGATAGAAATGGTTTCAAAAAGTGTAATATCAAAGTAATATTAATTTCAAAAGACAATACATACTGGAAATAAACTCCTCATAGATACAAGGATTGAAATTTTATATTTACGCCTTATATTTACGCCAGACACGCGTTTCGTCTACGAAAAACTCATCAGTGACGAAAAAAATGTTTAAAAGGCCAAATAAAATACGAAGTTGAAAAGCATTGAGGAAACACAACCAATACCGGCGTAACACATCAGCGTATAGCACTGGCGTGTTCAAAATCATTTACGCTGCCAATACGCTAGTAATTTTGGATGCATTTAACCTGTCAATCATATTTGTAACGTGTGCAAAACGAGCTTTAAGCGTGTATTGGGCGTACTAGAAACGTATGTTGGCGTATGTTGTATGTTTTTTATGCTGCATACAAATTTCCTGTGATTGTAGCGTTCATCAAGCGTATTTACTTTCCTTCATTGGCTAGAGGAATAGGGGAGGGTTGATATCTCATAAACATGTTTATCCCCGCCGCAATTTTGCGCCTGTCCCAAGTCAGGAGCCTCTGGCCTTTGTTAGTCTTGTGTGATCTAGTATACATATCTTTTAAAGGGCCAGCTGAAGGACGCATACGGGTGCGGGAGTTTCTCTCTACATTGAAGACCCATTGGTGGCCTTGCCCTGCTCTATGGTCGGGTTGTTGTCGCTTTGAAACATTCCCCATTTCCTTTCTCAATTTTGCCTTTGTATTTCGACGTACTAAAAACTTATGCAACGCGCTTTGAACTATTGCTAAGCGTTCCAATGGCATGCAACTAACGTTTACCGACTTTGTTAATTTTCTCTGTACGTTTGGTGCACGCCGGTCTATACGCCAATGTGTGACGCCGGCATAAGGTAATCTATTCCTAAGGTAGAAAAGCCTTAATATTTCAAAGAAAACGCATGGAATTTAACCAGCTGCATTGCAACACATGACAGATTCATAGATGTTACAGACTTTGAACAGACAAAAAAAAAATAAGGCTGATTGATTACTTGGCGTAAATAATAAATTCGTGCGAATTCGAGCGGCCAATCAGTCCATATAACGCTATATTGAAGTGACACACCCTTCAATGAAATGCAAAGAAATAAAATTAAAATAAAAGTTCTCTTTCTATAAGTATACTGTTGCACCGTATTGTAATTTTTTCGTCACAAGTACATCTCATTTTTTTCAATGTGAAAATATAAACTAAAGGTAGTAAGACTATTGTCGTGGCTAAACAACTCTTAACTGACACAATTTAAATTGTCCAACCCATTAACAGACTGTATTCCCCTAATATTCATTAAAATGTGGTATTACTCAACTTATATAACAATTATGAAATATTTATCAATGACAATTATTTTTTTAGAACCAAAGTACTATTTTGTGTCCTTTAAATCATATATAAAAATGTTTTTTAGCCTTTTATCCAAAATATTGCTATGCGTACAAGCATAAAAACCACATACTTACGAGACGCCTTTTCGTTTTACTTAAAACTGCGCAGGCTATGCATTTTTTTTACTGGTGGAAAATGTTCTATGATAGATATCATTTTGTCATACACTTTTCTTTTTTTGATGTGGTTCTCATAATATGGCAAAAATCTGTATATTTAACAGAGTTTAACATTAAATTGTGAGTTATACTCTTAACAGACGTATAACCAACCCGATTAACAGACCAACCGCCGATATAGCCGCATACTCAATATAGATTAACCGACCAAACTCTCGGTTAGCCGAGTGTCGGCCGTGTAAATGTAATTTCCTCTCAAATAATCCTATGATCATGAAGTATTTAATAAGGCATTTGGTACAAAATTCGTGTCCACCAATTTAACTGAAACTCTCAAAATTGATTTGTAAAATAGTTACTTAAACGAATATATGATCTAAAATAATAAATATAATCACGTAAAGTAGTAAGATAACGCTTGCTCTTTTTCTCTTTCATTTCAATTCATTAATAAAGAATAACATTATCAGGTACATCATTATTTAACTTGGAACCATTGAAAAGGTGGAAATGCATTTAGGTAAAGGAATGTAAAGACAGTTATTTCTATTGAATAACATAAAATAATTCAGAAAAGGGTTTATAGTTCAATGGGTAATCATGCGTGATTATAAATTACTTGTATCACATATTTGTTACGAAAACATTGGGTTTTGTATATGCAAAAACCGTAATATTCCTGCTCGGGGTAATCAACCATTATTATAGTCCTGTTTGACGTCATACGCACAAGTAACAACGATGATGAACGAAGAACGCCGACTACTGTTGTGGAGCTGCGAATTGATGAAATTATTTCAATGATGCAAATTATCATGTTTGATTTTGCCAGTGGGATAGATATAATTTGCTCTACTTTTTTAAGCATTTGTATATAGTATGTCACACATAGATTATAATTGGTTATTTTAAAATGTATATACGGGCTTTCTGTATCACCCGTCAACCCATATGAGCCCTCGCCTATCCCTTCAGCTGATATTTGAGTATCGGGATTATATTTTCTTTGATATTTCCTTTTTCATCTTTTTTTATTAATTCATTAATTTCATTTAGTCTAATATATAAATTTATAATTGTAACATTTTCTTTTCCTTGTCGGCCATTTATATTGTTTTCTTTAACAATTCCGTTGGTATGTTTATAGGTGTTCCTCGTTCGGAATTGTTGTTACGAATGTTTGTGACGTCATAACAGGGATAAATTATGACTAGGGCAAACTTGCAATTATTGCATAGGTTTATCCAATGTTTTCGCAACAAAAAAAGTGATAATAGCTAGTTGATCATTTTACAGAGCATCACTTTGGCATCATAGAGCAGTGGATAAAAGATGACGAGGTATTTGTTTGCACAAGAGCAGTAGACGAAGTTCATACACGCATTAGGAATAATACAAGCGTTATCGTTTCCGGAAATTCAGGCGTTGGTAAGACAGCTGTTATGCGACACGTAGCTCTCTTGTTGAAGAACGAAGGATATCGTATTATTCCTACATGTATTCCCGAAGACTTAAGAAATTTTTCCCAAAAAGGGGTTAAAACTCTTTTTGTTATCGATGACATATGCGGTCATTTTACTCTTAAAGAGCAGCAGGTAGATAAGTGGGAAGAAATATTAGAATACATGCAACCATTGTTGGAACAAAATCTCTTCAAGATTATTGCTACGTGTAGATTGCAAGTGTTTAAAGATCCAAAATTTAAAACCTTGGCCCTTTTTCATTTAAGCGAATGTAATCTTAATTCGGAGACAATAAAGCTCACCACAGAGGAAAGATCCAGATTAGCCGTAATGTACTTAAAAGAACATGCTGATAAAGTAAAAGTTTTTTCAGATCAGTTTGACTTTTCCCCCTTATTATGCAAGTTATATCAGATAAGCAATTGTGATGATATAAATAATTTTTTTCAAAACCCTTTCAAATTTTACCGAAAGGAAATTGAGCGCTTGCAAATCGAAGGAGAAGGGGGCAAGCTTAAATATTGTTTTCTTGTCCTGTGTGTGTTATTCAACAACAGAATCGATGAAAATGTACTGAAAATGACCAAAATGCAGGAACGTATTGAAAAAACTTTCATTGAGTGCAAATTAAACAAAGGCACATCGGTTGAATGTTTAAAGGAATCTTTTCAAACACTTGAAGATACATTTCTTACGAAAGTAGATGGAACCTACAGAGCAATTCATGACAAACTATTTGATTTTCTTGCCCAAATTATTGTTCCGAAAAATATAGATTTATGTATAAGATATTGTAAAAGCGACTTTATACGTGAACGATTCCTTTGGAAGCCGGCTTTTACCTCTAAAAATGATTCAACTCTCTCAATAGCATTGTTAAAAGAGCATGCTGATATCTATATAGATCGATTAATACAAGATTGGTCTGACGGTATGATTGTCAGTGTTTTTGGCAATATAAATATGAAAAACCCTAAATTTGTTGACATATTATTAAAGTGCTTAAACAAAGTAGATACATCCGGAAAAAAAAACAAGCACTAGCAAACAAAACTGACATTGAAAGCAATGATAGTCCATTTTTGCTAAGTAGTTTCATTGGAACTGTTTCTCTTACGGAATGGGTACTAGAGAACGCAGGATGTTCTGCTAAAAGTAAAAACATGAGAAAAGTCGAGTCGCGTGAGAATAGAAAACACTATTTTTATCTAAACATAAATATGCCACGGAAAAATGGTTCAACCTCTTTATACATTGCTTGCGAACATGGTCATCTTCAGCTTGTAAAATTGCTTTTAAAATATGGAGCTGATGCTACTATAAAGAAAAATGGTGATTCGCCTCTCTCTGTAGCATGTGACAATGGACATACGCATATTGTTAATGAAATCCTCGGGAACACCGAAAAAGACAAAGATTACCAAAATAAAAGTGGATATTCGCCGTTGTATTTTGCTTGTCAGAAAGGACATGATCTAATCGTGCATGTGTTGTTGAAATACAAAGCCAATATCAATTTATGTTCGCGTTTAGGGGTTTCTCCACTGTTTATCGCATGCGAAAAGGGTTACTTATCTATAGTGAAATATTTGTTAATTAATGGGGCTGATATTCATTTGAAAAATACTGATGGACAGGTACCCTTACATGCAGCATGCCTTAGCAACCATTTAGAAGTTGTTCGTGTATTATTGGAGAAGGACAGCATGTCTGTTAACTTACTCGATAACAAAGATATTTCGCCTTTGTATGCAACATGCCAGTGCTCGAAAGGCCATTTTGAAGTCATGGAACAACTATTGCACCACAATGCCGATGTTAATATTGGAAAGCCGGCTCTTACTATGACATGTGCTAACGGTCACACGGAAATGTCCAAAAAATTGATAGAACGTAAAGCAGATGTTAATTTATGTCTCAGTAATGGGATTTCGCCTCTGTTTATGGCGTGTCAATATAGTCGTTATGATACTCTGAGCTTGCTCTTGAAAATGAATGCAGACCCAAATGTACATCGTGAAAATTGTGCATCGCCACTTATGATTGCAAGCCAAAATGGCGATTTAAAGATCGTTGAAAAACTTTTGAAACATGGATGCAACATCAACAGCTGCACAGCTGATGGCGTATCTTCCCTTTATCTTGCTTCACAAAACGGTCATTTGGCTGTAGTTTGTCATTTGATTGAAGCTGGTGCTAATTTAGATATGTCAGACTCATACGGCAAAACAGCTCTATTCAAAGCTAGTCAAAACGGTCATCGGGATATTGTTTCAAAGTTGTTACACTGCAATGCAGATGCAAATCTGTGCATGATAAACAATGTTACACCTATGGAGATTGCTTCAAAAAAACAGCATGCAGAGGTAGTGAGCGTTTTTCAGAAACATGAACAAATGACATTTTTTGATACATTCATGTAAAGAGAAACATGCCGTGAAAACAACCTAACACAAAACAAAGTTCGTTTTTTGTTTTGCATCTGTAGATGTTCCATTCTATTTCATAGAGAGAACTTTGGCACGATGTTTCATCGGTAGAAATTTAAAAAAAGAGGTTACAGTTTCTGATTTTCTACCTTATGTTTTACGTGTTTGTTTAATGATTCTATAGTTTTGTAGATGTTTGTTTAGATTAGAAATTATTATGGTTTTGTTTGCGTTCCCTGTCGTTTTTCGTTTTACATTCCATGTGTCGTTAGAAAAGCGTAAGGATACAACAAGGAATGAATCCCAACCTGATTCGTCAATTATGAGAGTATCATAAATCAATGTTATGCATTTGGCACATATACGTGATCTTAAATCTTTTCCTGCTTTGGAACTGTTCATATTCATGTTTGGAGTCCGATAAGTTCCACACCCTACAAATGTACACAGCTGTTGCTAATTTGCGGTTTTCATACTTTTATTCATGCAATAAATATTGTTTGTATGTGTGGACCTTTATTTTTTTTTTGCTTTGTTTTCATCATTTCTTTCTTTTTTACCTTAGACTTACATTCAGTGGTTGCTTCTCGGAGGCTTCTTTCTGTTATTGTAGACGTTAATTTAAAGTGTGTTTAATATTTTAACCAATTAGGACATTGCGTATGTTTATTGACTATTTGTTGACCCACCTTTTTATTAAAATGGACATGGCTAATCTACCACAATCAACGTATATGAATAACCTTGACATTTACTTAATATGGTTCATCCGGTCGCACATTGAGTGTAAACTAAAATTATTTTATACTAGGCAAATCTCAATATTTAAATACGGTTCATTGGTTGGAAAGCTAACGAGTTAACACCCCATTCCTATGCCTTAATGGGGGAATATTTCTCATAAATTAACAGGATTAAAGTAACCAATGCTGACCAGCTTTCATCTTTTGACTACTAAAGTCTTTAAATACTATTTAACCAAATTATTGAGACACAGGTAGTTGAAGGCGAACGTGAGTTCGATTAAATTACAGCAAATAAGAATTATGTCTGTATCAATTATATAATTCAAAGCTATAATATCTTGGAATACTAACTTTGAGTACGATTCTTCCATGTACGGTTCAACGAGTACGCCTAGTTATGCCCGCATCTCACGGAAGTCTATATTCGGAAAAATCAATCACTGAGCAATATGATTTCTGACATGCCAAACAATTTGCTTCCCCTTTCATGAGTGTCTGCGAGTTGTGATGGATAATTTAGGAATGCTTGCGATTGGCTACATGTTGGTGATCCATAAAGCTCGTAAGAAAAGTCCGTGGATGTTAAGGGATCAATAAAATAAAAAGCTAGTTTTCGTATTTGTCAGTAATGACATTAGTCATTTAGTAATTTGTGTAATTGTGTTATTTTCAAGTTGCATTCAATAAAATTTCGATATATGGATGAATGGTTATCTAAACCAAGACTACATTTAGAATACTTAACTGAACCATGTATATTTTAAATATTCCTATGTGTGTTGATTTTTAACAACCACATGATGAATGAACACAACTTATATCTAACATGTCTAACTTGTAATTTACGTATATCCTATGTACATGATGTAGCTGATTTACATGTCTTATGCGTTACTAATTTGCCATTAGACATGGCTCTGGGCCATTATTAACGTTTCTGTAATTGTGATTTTTCTATTTTATTAAGCAGAACTCATTGTATAACTTTGACAACACATTATAGTTTTGTAGTCATGAAAGATTATCATGACTTATTACAAATTCATCAATACCAAATAATTTGAGCAGAGCCCATCAATACATATTTTAAATTCATATGTGTCTAGCTTTGGCTACCAACTGCCACTAACATTTTGATTACATATGAGTAATTTGATTTGAAAGGCATCTCATAATCTGAATGTTTTGAAATATTAAGAACCTTTTCTTTCTAAATTTAATATACTCCCTATATCATATATATATTTCATATTTTATAAGAATTAATTCTAATTTTTGCACGAAAAAAAAAAACCCACAAAAGGAGTAGGTCCGGTAAGGACCGATTTTGGCCTCAAATTTCAGGTTCATCTGACGAAAGATGTTGACCACTTTTTAAACACTTAAGTGTCTATTTCATTTGAATTAATTAGTTTATGTAAAAGATTTTAACAGCTTTAGTCATTTAAGACGATCCGATTCAAGCTCAGATATGAAAAATCTACCTAATATGCCGAAAAATGTCACTTTTCAGATGATTTTTGGTAAAAATGAAAGTGGCAGCATCCGTGTTCATCCTCAACCTTTATATATGTTATGTATTATCATAAAATACAACTTACCTTTCAATATTAAGGATGAACACGAATGCGGCCACTTCCGTTTTACACGAAAACCGTCTAAAATTTAACTAAAATGCTAGAATTATGAGGATTTCAGTAATTTAGCATGACTTAATGGTGCTAGTACCGGATATATGTGCATTGTATTGTCAAAAACAGCCCATATTTATGTAGCAGAAGCATTTTACTGTCCAATAAATGACTAAAGGTTTACATTTTAACAATTTTGTAAAACTGCTATATTTTGGGGCCAAAAAAAGGTCTTAATGAACCTACTCCTTTGAAAACATGCAAGATAGAGCACTGCGATAAGTGTATGATAACTACAACTGCGCATATTTAGAACTTGTAGATAAGGAAGACTAAGGTCTCAACTCTTCGTCTTCGTCGTATTAATATGCAACATTTACACTGTCTAACAGTCTTTCCAACTATTTCGGACGGAAAACAGTGTGTTTCAAATTAAAAATTTAAAAGTTTTCGCTGTAATACTACAAGCTATGCACATGATGCAACTCATTTTTTTTTTATTTCGTTTTTAACATATACTGCTTTCCAGTTTTTTTTATATACTCAAATTGTAAGCTTATGTAAATATATAGCACTCATTTTAAATTATTATTTTAATGTATTCAATATTGATAGATATTGTGAAATTGTAGTTGCCGCAAAGCTTTATTAAGGAGGATCGCGGGTACAAACATTTCGCCAAAAAATTAAACATTTGTTTTTTCATTACAAATTTTATTTATTACATTTAGTCTATTAGTTATTACTTTGATATAGTACAAAAATCAACCGAAATAAAATTCGGTTTGGCCTCAGATGACTTTTAATTTTTTTTTTAAAGCTCCAAATTATTTCCCTTTGGTGCAACAATGCAATTGTTTGGCATTAAAATGGAAATATCTTCTTTAACTCATCAGTGACCTATATTTTTTTATTATTGTTTTCAAATAAGCTTTACACAAACTAAAGAATTGATAAATTTGAGCGATTTCTGTAATTTAATTTCTTTTTTATTTCGATATTACCTTTATTTCTCCTATTAGTTTAACAGAAAAAAAAGTACATTAACAAAAAAGTATGATTCTTTCGAAGGCCGATTGTGAGCTTAAATGAAAGGTGACCCAATATTTTTATTTCATGTTTCTTTCGAGTATATGATAAAGTTCATTTATGAAAAAATATAAAGAAATCCTATATTATGAAAAAAATTTGATTTAGACCCGCGAGCCCCCTTAGGCTGCTGCGTATCCTATAATCCAGAGTGCTTTGTTTTATTTGCATTGTATTCGTTTGTATAGTCGGTACATATTTCATCAGAGCTTATGCATGTTATGGTTGAATGTTTTATGCCATGCAGAATCAAATTACAATTTTCTATACTATTTTATTCGGAACAATTCCTCCATGACCCGGTACCAAACTCTAAATTAATTAAATTACATCATAACAAATCTATATGTACGAGAGACACGCGTAAGCGTAAAGTATGAATTACTGAACGTTGAAATCAAAAATGAGTAAATCACATTTGTTTCCACTATTTTCGTACATTAAGGAAACGACCCCCCTTATTCTCATTTTGTGAAACACAATTTGTCAAATCAGTTATTAGTAATTTTAGACTATGTGCGCAGTCCATAGCAAATGATAGGGGCAACACCCATGCTTATCGTTAGCTTGTAACAGAGAAGATATTGTTAACATTTATTTTCAGACTATTCATACCTTATTGAGAGTTACTTATGGAACGCCACAGCTGTCTTATGTGAAACTCTGATATTGCTTTATGTTGTTTTAATATTACTTAATGGTATTTTGTCTTTACTTAATATGGTTTTGACATTACGTAAAGATGTTTTAATATAACTCAATATAGAATAGTCATTACTTAATGATATTTCGATATTACACGATGTGGTTTTGTATTGACTTGATAAAGTTTTGTCATAACTCGATGTGGTTTGACATGGCTGTGTCATTAATCAATGTGGTTTAACATTTTTTAATGTGTATGTGACTCAACGTAATGTAGTTGTTTCATTACATGATGTAGTTTTGTTATTTCGTAATGATGATTTGTCTATTCTTTATATGGTTTTAACATTACGTAATGATATACCAAAATTTGACGATTTTACACTACCTGATGTGTTTGTTTCATTATTTGATGTGGTCTTGTCATTCCTTGATGTGGTCCTGTCATTCTTTGATGAGGTTATCACATTACTTGATGAGGTAAAACCACGTGACCAATTCGGAAAAATCTGTGCTATTTTTAGATAGATTTCCATGTTGGACTTAGAGTTTGAGTCACATTTAAAAGAGAAGTTCTAGATACAACTTTGAATTTGAGTCCCTTCTTGATGTAGAGTTTGAGTAAGATTCGAATTTAAGTCTCATTTAGATTAATTAAAATTTCGTTGAAAGTCGTATTTATATGTCTTTTTGAGTTCGTTATTAAATTTATTATCGCGGAACAAGTGCTTTTGCTCGGGCTTTGAAAAAGAGGGCTTCTGAATATGCGTATTAAATAAACAATGTTGCAGTATACAAAACGCAACATAGGAGTTGAAATAAAGTTAGATGTGGTGTGGTTGCCAATGAGACAACTATCAAGCAGACTTTAAATGCAGTGGATGTAAGAAATCATATAAAGGCAACCGTACATGTACAGCCTTTAACACTCCGTATAGTCAGCTACAAATGACCACCATGCACTATGTGAACAAAAATCTATTTTTTAACAGGTTTCAATATGTCGTTTGTTTAATCTGCTTTGGATGGGTATCGCCAAAGTTAAAGTTCAAATTAAAGATCGAGTGGTTGTTTAGAGTTATTTGGTACATTTGTATGAAAAAGTGGAACTGCAGACAATAATAAAAATAATCAAATCCTGAAAACTTTACAGTATTTCGGACATAATTGGGATATCTCTAAACCACTTGGTCCTGTTGTATTTGATCCGAAGTTGTCAAATAGAATCAGTATTATACTAAATTTGTAAAATAGTCCACGGAAAGCTGTGTCTCGCATGATATTGCTGATTTCAGTGTAAAAGCGTAATGTTGATCGGCTGTACATTCATCGGTCAAAAAAATAGAACCAAATGTTTTACTGTAAATGTTTTTTCTTGATATTGAGGGAAAACTCCTATACAAGTTTTAAAACACTTCATGGAGGTAATAAATTCATCATGTCAAAACAGTTTAATTCGCTTTTATTTCACTAAAACAAAACTGTATGGTTTTCAACAATGAGCAAAATCCATACCCCTTAGTAAGCTATAAAAGGCCCCGAAATTACGCAACTTTCGACGACGTTGTTGTGTCTCACTGCCGCTCATTGATGTCGCAGGCTCGACACAAATCAAAAGACTTACTAGTATACATTTTTGTTAACAAATGAGACACTTCAAATCAACTCACACTTAAGTCACAGGAAAATCGGGGGAGGGAGCTTGAACTAAGCGACAAAGCATCAATACTATAAAATTGAAAAATAAACTTTTTGTAATATCTGTTTCACATGTGACGACGAACATGTTTCAGTTGACGAAACCATAATACCTTCATTTGTAACTCGAATGTGAACGTCCAAATAAACCAAATCACTCGGTATGTAATTGTGGTGTCTCATTTGTTAACAAAAATGTATTAGTCTTTTGATTTGTGTCGAGCTTGCGACATCAATGTAGCGTCCAACTGTAAGACGTTTCCAGATAGCTCCTCCCAAAGTTTAAATGCTAGGAATTTATCATTCTGCTAGCTGTTTGTACAGGTATTATTGGTGTTCATGTAGTCAGGGTTTTTTCTTTTTATTATTTTTCCTCTTTTAGGAGAAAAATTTAAATTTGTTCTTTTTGGGGTACAAGCGGTAAAATGAGTGGAATGCGGGGGCATCACTTTGTCTAGTTTACGTTTTTGTTTCTCGTGTTGTGCTGTTACACTACTGTTACAGTCCCATGTTCGCTCACATACACGTGCACTTTCTTAATGTACCTGCCCCAAGTCAGGAGCATGAAGTTCAATTGTTGTCGTTGTATACATATGTGTCATATTTGGTTTTTTTATTTATAAAAAGACCGTTAGTTTTTTCGTTTATTTTTTTTTTTTTTCACAAAGTGTATGGTGGTCTTTTGTAGCTGACTATACGTAGTGTTGAAGGCTGTACGTAAAATAACAACTGGTGAGACTTTATTAAAGTATTTGTCTTGTCTTGACTTGTAATAAAAAAATCACTTGTTTAATCTATACGAAATTGCATTCAGTAATATAATTGAATCATATGTCAACATTGTTGAGCAGCAGCTCGCAAGTCATTGTATTAAGAATATTTGAAAAAATTACACTAAGTATTTGTCTCTCATTTAGACACATGTCTAAATTTTCAGTACGTTGATATGTTTGTACATAAGAATCAATGATTAATACAGAGCGGGCAAATATTTGTGGTTATTTGTAATTATGTACTTATGTATTTTTATATTCTGAAATAAAAGCCACTGTTTTTGTATGTTCTATCTCATGTAGCTGTCTTGTTGTTTGTATTCAATCACGATTAATAAACTTATTGTAAAATATGTTTGTGCTAATCAATAGTATCTAATAAAAGTGTCTATAAAATCAACATTTAAAGTAATATACAATGCATACTCACAGACTAGTTTTACTTTAAACGAGTGAGTTTCGCCCTTGCTTTCGCTAACGTTTAGAGGCATATATTCCATGAATATTAAAGACCATAAAAAATTAAAACAAAATCTTAAGTTTACAGAAAGTAAAGTATATTTGCAGTGTTCATACTGCTATCAATTAATATGTTTAGTACATTTGCCTCACCGATATCACGCTCTTTTAGCATAACTAGTACACTCAGACAAAACCAAGTAAGAACAAAATAGTATTTTCCAAACATAAACATATCTCTAATTCCTTGTCCCGTTTTTGTTGTTTCATAAGACAAAAAAAATATCAGGGTAGCGTTTTGCTGAGTCACATGAAAGCGCGTTCAAAGTTATAATTCAAACCCTCTTATGATGTTTTAATAAAAAAATATTTTCTTATATCATATTATAAGAGCCTTGTGTAATAAAAATCATGCTATTAAGAAAAGAGTGAAAGTCTGCATTAAAGTGTGAAGTATACCAACCAGTCCAGTGGATTCCATTTTTATTTATTTTACTGTAAATTTGATATATTTTCGTTTTTGTTGTTAAATTGGGAGTCACTTTGTTATCAAATTAGATATTCCAGTGCGTAAAAAGGATAGTAAGTTTTTCAGTAGAAGATAATTATCTTCAAAAGGTCAATGACAGTTGTGTCATGTGTACTATTGTTTGTCTGTTTGTCTTTTTCATTTTTAGCCATGGCGTTGTCAGTTTATTTTCGATTTATCAGTTTGACTGTCCCTCTGGTACAAATGTATCTTTCGTTACTCTCTTTTAATAGATGACAAAATAATTTTTCCAAATGAAGGTTCTGATCATGCATGAAATACTTACCTCTGACCGTTAAGCAACAAACTTCAATGAACTATCCAAATATATGTGATAACATTATTGACGAAAGTTTTTATATCGTTTAGAAACCACCCACATGCACTGTTTGTCAATTGTAGAATGTTGATTTAAAATATTTCAAATCTTTTTAGATTGAGTTATTTGCTGGATAGCGGTAAAGCTTGCTAAAGCCATGTGTTTGTTAAGATATGTATAAATAAGCAGTCATGTGCATTTGAATAGGAACGTTAAATTGTGTGCATCTTGCTGGGTCAGTGCTACCCGCTCTTCGTAGATTAGCTGATTCATGCAATATATTAAGAAGAATTGTGGGTGTGGTGACAAATCATTAAACTTTGCACAATTGTAAATATATATTTGGTAGTTAGTTACAAATAAAGAAAGATAAGAAGTTAGCTTTATCCATTAAGTCTACTTTCCGCTATATAGATGATGTTCTTCCAATAAATAATTCAAAATCTGAAGACTATGTTGAACGCATCTATCCCATCGAACTAGAGATAAAGGATACAACAGATACAGTTAAGTCGGCCTCATATCTTGACTCACATCTAGAAATTGACAAGGAGGGTCGGTTAAAAACAAAACTTTACGACAAAAGTGATGATTTCCGCTTTCCAATTGAGAACTTTCCATATCTTAGTAACAATGTTCCAGCAGCACCTGCATACGGTGTATATATCTCCCAATGGATACGATATTCCCGTGCTTCCATTTGCATTTCCTATCATGATTTTCTTGGTAGAGGACTACTGATCATAAGAAAGCTATTAAACCAAGAGTTCCAAATGGTGCAGTTTAAATCATCACTTTGTAAATTTTACGGACGCAATCACGAGTTGGTTGACCGTTATGGAATAACTGTTTCACAAATTATATCGGATATGCTCCTAACGTCGTAACTACAATCCCCTTCCCTTTCATGAATGTAACTTACCGAATTAGACTATTTACCGGATTTGTAATCACATAAGCAACACGACGGGTGCCACATGTGGAGCAGGATCTGCTTACCCTTCCGGAGCACCTAAGAGCACCCCTAATTTTAGTGGGTTTCGTGTTGTTTATTCTTTAGTTATCTATGTTGTGTCATGTGTACTACTGTTTGTCTGTTTGCCTTTTTTCATTTTTAGCCATGGCGTTGTCAGTTAATTTTCAATTTTTGAGTTTGACTGTCGCTCTGGTATCTTTTGTACCTCATTTATAGCTATGGACATGATGGAACCATTCGAAAACAAATCCAATATGACCGCCATTTTAGAGATATCTGCTAATTAGTCCACATTACAAAACCGTGTAAAATTTAATGCACATATATGAAATGTAAACCCACGCTTTTAGTTTGTCATGATGCTATATTAGACTTACAATTTTTTTTAAATCGCAACAAATTTAAAAGATGTACGCCAAAATGTTAAAATAAACAAAATTAAGACAAGGCTTTGCTGACTATAATTCTATTGAATTGCATTTTGAGGTTCAAACTATATTCGACGGATTTTTTGCAAGACATTTAATTAAGGTAGAACCTAACACTTCAGGGAGATAACTCTGTAATATCAGCTAAACGTTTTAATTACGTTGCGTTGTGAATGCAATATAAACCTTCTCAATGATCAAATTTAGTGTTTGTCAAACTGCTATATAACCAGTGTAATTTTTCTGATAAAACGTTTGGTTCAATTTTTTTGATTTTTTTATATATTTGTTAAAGGTTCAAAGTTAATACTTTGTTAAAATTTTATGAAAATTAAACGATCCAAATTGATTTTAGTGAAAGTGTTGGGTACCACCTTAAAGATCAAATACATTCACAATTTCAATTTTTTTTCAATAGATATAAACAATTCACCAAAGTTTCTTGTAAATTGATGAAGTGTTTTTGGGGTATAGTACAAAAAAAAGGAAAATCCCCCTTTTGAATGAAAAAAAATCTAAAAATGTAGCTCAAATCAATAGATGTAAACAATTCAGCAAAGTTTCATGCGAACTAGTTGAATCGTTTTTGAGTTATCGTCGAATATTTTGACGAAGAAGAGACGAATGAAAGGACGGACAGACAAACGTTTTAAAGAGGTTCAGCACAGATTTTATCATTTGAAATAAAATTTGTATTTTATTGAATAATATAAAGACACAATATTAAGGAAATAAAACAACTTAGAACACATAGGTACCACCAGAGACAAGAAAATAATTAAAAATCATTTTCTAAAAGGTGCAATGTATAACAAACGTATGAGACGCGAATAAGGAACGAATAAGTAACAGGATAACAGTGTAGCGCTGAAACGGTTACATAGGCGCTAATAGGGGTTTTCCCCTCTTAAAACACATAGGTACCACCGGAGACAAGAAAACAATTGAAAATCATTTTGTAAAAGGTGCAACGTATAACAAACGTATTAGACGCGAATAAGAAACGAATAAGTAACAGGGTAACAGCCGAGCGCTGAAACGGGTACATACGCGATTATAGGGTTAAATCACCCCTTAGAACCCAAATTTACCACTAGTGACTAGAAAACAATTGAAAATCATTTTTTTTAAATGTGTAACGTATAACACACGTATTATACGCGAATAATGAACGAATAAGTAACAGGGTATCAGTCGAGCGCTGAAACTGTTACATACGCGCTGATAGGGTTATATCACCTCTTAGAAACGCAATCTACCACTAGAAACAGGAACACAATTTAAAATCCTTTTTTTAAAAGGTGCAACGTATACCACGCGTATTGAAAGCAATTAAGGAACGAATAAGTAACAGGATACAAATTAAACCGAGCGCTGGAACGGGTACATACGTGCTAATAGGGTGATTTCATCTCGCAGAACACATAGTTACCGCCAGAGACAAGAACACACTTGAAAATCATTTTCTAAAAGGTGCAACGTATACTACGCGTGTTATAAACAAGGTATTAGTTAAGCTCCGAAACGATGCACAACCCGCTAACATGTTTTATAGCTGACCATGCAGTATGTACTTTGCTTATTGTTGAAGGCCATATCGTGACCTGTAGTTGTTAATTTCTGTGTCATTTTGGTCTATTGTGGTGAGTTGTCTCATTGGCGATCATACCACATTTTCATTTTTATACAAGCGCTAAAAGGTGATTTCACCTCTTCGAACCATGAACCATATCTTCAAACATACGAATATAAAACATTAAAAGGGTAGAACGTATAAAAATCAAAATAAGAAACAAATAAGTATCGAACATAAATCAACAGGATCAGTGGAGCAGAAACACATATAAATAGGTCATAAAAAGGTTATTTTACCTCAACAAATTTAGAACTATCACCGGAAATAAGAATATAAACAATTAAAAAGAGGGAAGGATATCAAAAATCGAATACGTAACGAATAAGGAATAACTAATAAGTAACGAATATGGAATAGGGAATAGGTAACGAATAGGTAACGAATAGGGAATAGAAAAAAGGTAACGAATAGGTAACGAATAGGGAATAGGGAATTAGTAACGAATAAGCAATAGGAAATTAGTAACGAATAGGGAACTAATAGGGCATAGGGAATTAGTAACGAATATGTAACGATTAGGGAATAGGGAATAGGTAACGAATAGGGAATAGGGAATATGTAACGAAAAGGGAACGAATAGGGAATAGTAAATTAGTAACGAATAGGTAACGAATAGGGAAGAGGGAATTAGTAACGAATAGGGAATAGGGAATAGGTAACGAATAGGAAATAGGGAATAGGTAACGAATAGGCAACGAATAGGGAAAATGGAATAGGTAACGAATAGGTAACGAATATGGAATAGGGAATAGGTAACGAATAGGTAACGAATAGGGAATATGGAATAGGTAACGAATAGGTACATGTAACGAATAGGGAATAGTAAATTAGTAACGAATAGGTAACGAATAGGTAACGAATAGGAAATAGGGAATTTGTAACGAATAGGGAATAAGGAATAGATAACGAATAGGGAATAGGTAACGAATAGGAAACATTAGTATGGACATTTTGTTACAATAATTGATTTTGTCAGTTTTTATGGACTTCCCGTTTGTTTTATTTAAGAATTGAATATTGAAAAAAGAACCTTAATCAAGTATCTTCTATTGAGCTGTTTTTAAACAACGACAGCACTGTTTTATGAATTAATCGTCCCATTTTGATTTTTTATAAACAAATAATGCATTGGTTTATTTATTTCTATTTGCATTACACTACATAGACTACGTGATGCAATCGAATTGATCTTAATTCATTTTGTACTTTCTGCGCTTAGATTAAATAAACGCGAATATATATATACGAAAACGTTTCAAAATGATTCCAATTCTAAACTTAAATTTACTTTGATTTGATATGTTTTTGCAATTAAACGGCTGTTATGGTAATTTGGATACCTGATTTTGTTTTAAAGATGTTCGTGTCTTTTCTTCACACCAATTTCAACTATTAATTGCATATATGTAACAGTAACATAATATTTTATTACGGAAGTTATTATCAATTTATCTGTCAACATCATAGGTTTTTCTTTTTTTTTGAACCGCATGTGATTGACATATTTTAATGGCATTGACTTGCTTTTGTGTAGTTTGAAATATTTGAAATATCTCCGTTCATAACTATTACTAGTATATTAAATGTGCGAATCGAGAAAACCGTTTCTTATGTAGATTTGCGATATTTGTTTAACAACATGATTCATTTTGGGAAATAACATATACATATTGACATTTGTAGGAATCACTAAATCTGCATTTGCATAAGATAAAACACTAGGTGAACGATCTTTAATTTTGAGATGTCCAAATACTTCGACAAGCATGTACCAAAGACAGTAGAATGGCTATTGGATGTATTCGATTCGATTTCATTCGACGCCATTAGCACCTGTAATCGAATAATGATGCTATATTTATATTATACGAGTGCGACGTTTTCCTAATGGAAAAGCAATATGCTTTTATAATGCGATATATTTCTAATATAAATGCGATACTTTTTGTCAAATCAAAAATATTCAATATTATATATGGGCTTCTTGGACTCGTATCGAAAGTGAATAGAAACAAAAAATAGTTTAAGCATCCCATAGATTCACAGTATTATACACATTAAAATAGAAATAACACACAATTACATCAATAAAACATTGATATGGAACAATACATTCAGACAAAGTAGAAATATCGACAATTACATGAATTATTCATGACAGGCAAAATACCACTGACATTTTTGTGTACGTTCATATCAAACCAATAATACCATGCTAAAGTAGTAGACAAGATGTTAATATCCACAGCGCGTCGATCAATTACAGGCTTTTCTAAACTCCGCAATATCTATTGCATCATAGATCATGCATTCAATAGCCATACTGACATAAAAATATTATTTCTTAAGGTAAAGTAAAATTCCTATACACAATTCATTGTAATCCATGTTCTAATAAAACATGAAAAGGAATAAAAAAATGAAAACAATATTATCCTAAACAAATATAGACGCACCGTTATCGTTGTCCCCGACTTGTAAGATACAATCCCTCAAGTTACAAGAATCTTTAATCAAATATAGACAGTCCGACAGATCAGTTTCAGTCAGTTAAAAAAACCTGCTGATTAAAGTTGTATCACAGGGAGGGCATTTATGTTTGTATCTTCCAATAACCTGGTTCTTATGATATGCAGAACCAGGTCTTCTCCTAAAAGTTTTCAAGCGGTGGCTACTAGTTAAGCCTCATTCGTGTTTGATTTTCTGGTAATCTCTAAGAAGCGATTCGATTTGTCTAGATAGATATTAAAATAAAGATTTTGGTCCAATCGCTTCTGAACGAAAAAATGCTTGCTTACCGTATACTAATGACTAGTGACTAGTTTGCTTCATTCTCTAAATTGTGAATTGTTGATCCCACCGCTCAATTTTGAGACTAACCACTAATGTATGGGTGAAACATACATGACCCTAAACACAATACTCAATACTAAATGTAAAATATGATATAAAAAAAAGATTATAATTTAATACGCCAGTCGCGCGTTTCGTCAACATTTCATATGTCTATCCCTTCATATGTATAAGCCTGCAAACAAAATGTTTTGAATTGTGTTTAGAATCTGTAGACTAATTGTAGAGTGTACATGGAGAAAGGGACCATTTTTACACTGCTTCAGGAGAAAGGATATCGGAAATGCGGTTTTTGAACATGACAACTTGATATTTTAGTTCAAATTACTAGGTATATGTTAGTTGGTACCGGATGCACTTATATACAAATTTATATGGAAATAGCTGACCCCCTAAATTACTTTTAAGCATGAAATCAGTGGGAATCTTAATATTCCAAATCTACTCTGTAAAAGTCTACTACGTACATTGTAATAACTGTTTTCGCTTGCGAGACAATAAATATTTTATACCAAAAAAGTTTTGCTTATCGTAAATCACATTTTGAATTTGTACTGTTATCAAAAGTCTTAACTCCTAAATTTGAAGCTTTCCACTATCTGTGTTCACGGTGTCAATTCAAACGCACTTAAACATGGTGTGATTCACCTTTAAGATATACAATAAACACATTATGTACATGTCATACTGTGAAACTTAATACTTCTAAACATTTTTCAATTCTGGTCCAAATTACCTTATATAAATGTTAAAAAAAAGAAGATACAAATGTACTTTTATATAATTATAGCAAATAAACAAATTCACAATCCAATCAACTAGACACATTTACCATAACTCTGCATCAGATGCAATCGGAAAAGTGACGGATATTTTTCTCATGAAGTGTTTCTGTTTACCATACATGTATTGACATTGTAATGTCGGGGTATTTACAAGTAAATTGGCTACACGGGTATATGCTCTAAGGTCCAACTGTAAAATGTGTTGCTTTGATGGATAATAATTTATCAAATATGGCCCTAATAAGGTACTCAGGTATAGTACCTACAAATTGGCTAATGTTGATCTGTGGTTAAAAAATTTTCTGGCTAATAAATGAAGTGCAAGTTTGATTATCAAAATATTATTGTAGCTACTGAACATTTTTATAACTATATAAAAAAGATGATGTATGAGACAAATCTGTGCAAGATACCAAATGACACAGCAATTATAAAAATACAGTTAAAGAAATAGAACATTAAATTTCTTAAATAATACCAAGTAAAAAAAATGGGGTTACATTATCAAATCATATAATGTCATGTTCAATCAGGTCGACTTCTTATGATCAAGATAAGATGACAATGTCGCGTGATTCCACACATCTTAAGCCTTTGAGAAAATATTATTCTTTAAAAAATAGTTCCTGGTAATATAATAATGACGATTAGATAGTTTCTAAACAATGCCAGTAATGTTATTTCACAAATAATAGTATAGTTATTATGTTAGACACGAACATTTCTACATGACTGGAAACGGACACTTTTATGAGGCTTACAACAAAGAAAAGTGTCTGGGTATTAAATTTGTAGGATAAAATTTCTCATCAATTAAGAATAACCCGAGATGAAATAAACACACCTGCAGATCTAGTTTTAGAACCATTACGACGTTGACTGATTTAAAGACGGTCAAAAATAAACATGACATGACTTTTTGAAGTACACAGATAGTTCATACGTTTTTAAATATAAACAGTAGTACTGATAATAGTTTATGAATAAAAGATTCACAAAGCATGTAAATGTCGTTAAACCTGACACTTAATTCTGCAATACGATTATAATGATTATAACAGGAAAATAAATGCCACGTCATCAAAATATGGTATTATATCTAAAATAATACAAAGGTAAAATATTGGGTTAAATAATATATACCACTACATGTATTCGTGTCAATGATTATGGTTGATAGACATTTGAAAGAGTTAAATACAAAAAAATACCGAACTTTTAGGAAAATTCTAAACGGAAAGTCTCTAAGTAAATAGCAAAATAAAAATCTCAAACCCATCTATCGAATTGATTACAAGTGTCCTTTTCTAGACTTGGAACATGAAACTTTTTATGTAGGAGAGCAGCGAAAGATAACAGAGGGACATTCAAACTCATAGATCAGAGATAAACTGACAACGTCATGGCTAAAAAGAAAAAAGACAAACAGACAAATAATAGTACACACAAGACCCAATATAGAAAACTAACGATTGAGCAATACAACATGGTGGATTCAAGCTGACCATAAAACTAGACAAATTCCCCAACCACGTGACACCCGCACAAGACTCCATTTACTGAACACGTTTGTGAATAAAACAAACGGACAAAACAGACAAAATGTCAAAAATAGGGGTGCAGCAGTCAACACAGACAAAGCACATCAGCATAAATTCATCCGAACAAAAAAGGATGTTTAGATTCACAAGCCTGAAATATTATGTAATTCATTGAAAGAATAACTACCCTTTATCATGTTTATTCAGTATAATCATTGCCCTGACTAAACGTAGATATGTATAGTAATAAAAAAAAAGAAACATAACACTAGACAATGTATTTTTCATCTATAATGAAAATGGAAACAATATACCAAGTTAAATAATTGCCCAATTGGTCTCATATTTATACAGTGTTATGTTCCACTCATAGCCACAGCAAATTAAACATCTTTAACCCCGCCGCATTTTGAAGTCAGGAGCCTCTGGCCTTTGTTAGTTTTGTATGATTTTTAATTTTAGTTTTTTGTGTATAATTCGGAGTTTGGTATGACGTCCATTATCATTGAACTAGTATATATATTTGTTTAGGGGCCAGCTGAAGGAATCCTCCGGGTGCAGGAGTTTCTCGCTGCATTGAAGACCCAATGGTGGACTTTGGCTGTTATCTGTTCTATGGTCGGATTGTTGAATCGTTGACACATTCCAAATTTGCATTCTCAATTTTATTCTGCTTACAATATTAAATCTATTTGGAGATATTTTAATACTTAATTCCCATCTACGAAATTAAGGGCTGACTTTTATTATTTTCCGCAAAATGTATTTGATCCCTGTGTTCAATAACATGAGATTGTTTAACGTTTCTATTACAAATGAATGTTTTTCGTTGGATGATTTAACAGTTTTTTCTTTTTATTATATTATATGATCAAAATATTATTGTAGCTACCGAACATTTTTATAACCATATGAAAGAAGATGATGTATGAGAAAAATCTGCGCAAAATACCAAATGACACCAGCAATTATAAAAATACAGTAAAAGAAATATAACATTAATATAATAAAATATGAAGACAGCTATATTACAAGAAAAATGACTAGTGACTAGTTTGCTTCATTCTCTAAATTGTGAATTGTTGATCCCACCGCTCAATTTTAAGACTAACCCCTAATGTATGGGCAAAACATACATGACCCTAAACACAATACTCAATACTAAATGTAAAATATGTTACAAAATAGTTATCAAAGGTACCAGGATTATAATTTAATACGCCAGTCGCGCGTTTCGTCAAAATTTCATGTGTTTATCCCTTAATATGTATAAGCCTGCAAACAAAATGTTTTGAATTGTGTTTAGAATCTGTAGACTAATTGTAGAGTGTACATGGAGAAAAGGACCATTTGTACACTGCTTCAGGAGAAAGGATATCGGAAATGCGGTTTTTGAACATGACAACTTGATATTTTAGTTCAAATTACTAGGTATATGTTAGTTGGTACCGGATGCACTTATATACAAAGTTTATGGAAATAGCTGTCCCCCTAAATTACTTTTAAGCATGAAATCAGTGGGAATCTTAACATTCCAAATCTACTCTGTAAAAGTCTACTACAATGTAATAACTGTTTTCGCTTGCAAGACAATAAATATTTTATACCAAAAAAGTTTTGCTTATCGTAAATCACATTTTGAATTTGTACTGTTATCAAAAGTCTTAACTCCTAAATTTGAAGCTTTCCACTATCTGTGTTCACGGTGTCAATCCAAACGCACTTAAACATGGTGTGATTCACCTTGAAGATATACAATAAACACATTATGTACATGTCATACTGTGAAACTTAATACTTCTAAACATTTTTCAATTGAAATTTGCAATATCTATTTTTTTCAAAATATTTAATTACTAACAAACTACATAAACAAATGTCATTGCTCAGACTGTGAGAAAATAAACATTTTAAACACAGAATAATGATTTAACATTTAAAAAAAGGCAATGGAGATCATGATTATAAAGTATTTGATAAGTTTACAACTAACAAGCAGTTCGGGAAGACGACAAAAAATGATAAGATAAATCAATTCTGGACCAAATTACCTTATATAAATGTTAAATAAAAGAAGAAACAAATGTACTTTTATATATTTATAGCAAATAAACAAATTCACAAATCAATCAACTAGACACATTTACCATAACTCTGCATCAGATGCAATCGGAAAAGTGACGGATATTTTTCTCATGAAGTGTTTCTGTTTACCATACATGTATTGACATTGTAATGTCGGGGTATTTACAAGTAAATTGGCTACACGGGTATATGCTCTAAGGTCCAACTGTAAAATGTGTTGCTTTGATGGATAAGAATTTGTCAAATATGGCCCTAATAAGGTACTCAGGTATAGTACCTACAAATTGGCTATTGTTGATCTGTGGTTAAAAGTTTTTCTGGCTAATAAATGAAGTGCAAGTTTGATTATCAAAATATTATTGTAGCTACTGAACATTTTTATAACTATATAAAAAAGATGATGTATGAGACAAATCTGTGCAAGATACCAAATGACACAGCAATTATAAAAATACAGTAAAAGAAATAGAACATTAAATTTCTTAAATAATACCACGTAAAAAAAATGGGGTTACATTATCAAATCATATAATGTCATGTTCAATCAGCTCGACTTCTTATGATCAAGATAAGATGACAATGTCGCGTGATTCCACACATCTTAAGCCTTTGAGAAAATATTATTCTTTAAAAAAATAGTTCTTGGTAATATAATAATGACGATTAGATATTTTCCAAAAAATGCCAGTAATGTTATTTCACAAATAATAGTATAGTTATTATGTTAGACACGAACATTTCTACATGACTGGAAACGGACACTTTTATGAGGCTTACAACAAAGAAAAGTGTCTGGGTATTAAATTTGTAGGATAAAATTTCTCATCAATTAAGAATAACCCGAGATGAAAAAAAAACACACCTGCAGATCTAGTTTTAGAAACATTACGATGTTGACTGATTTAAAGACGGTTAAAAATAAACATGACATGACTTTTTGAAGTACACAGCTAATTCATACGTTTTTAAATATAAACAGTAGTACTAATAATAGTTTATGAATAAAAGATTCACAAAGCATGTACGTGTCGTTAAACCTGACACTTAATTCTGCAATACGATTATAATGATTATAACAGGAAAATAAATGCCACGTCATCAAAATATGGTATTATATCTAAAATAATACAAAGGTAAAATATTGGGTTAAATAATATACCACTACATGTATTCGTGTCAATGATTATGGTTGATAGACATTTGAAAGAGTTAAATACAAAAAAAATACCGAACTTCTAGTAAAATTCTAAACGGAAAGTCCCTAAGTAAATGGCAAAATAAAAATCTCAAATCCATCTATCGAATTGGTTACAAGTGGCCTTTTCTTGACTTGGAACAGGAAACTTTTTATGTAGGAGAGCAGCGAAAGATAACAGAGGGACATTCAAACTCATAGATCAGAGATAAACTGACAACGTCATGGCTAAAAAGAGAAAAAAGACCAACAGACAAATAATAGTACACACAAGACACAATATAGAAAACTAACGATTAAGCAATACAACATGGTGAATTCAAGCTGACCATTAAGCTAGACAAATTCCTCAACCACGTGACACCCGCACAAGACTCCATTTACTGAACCCGTTTTGTGAATAAAACAAACGGACAAAAGAGACAAAATGTCAAAAATAGGGGTGCAGCAGTCAACACAAACAAAGCACATCAGCATAAATT
The DNA here is from genome assembly GCA_019925275.1 of Mytilus edulis. Classification (NCBI taxonomy): domain Eukaryota; kingdom Metazoa; phylum Mollusca; class Bivalvia; order Mytilida; family Mytilidae; genus Mytilus; species Mytilus edulis. Next base: position 40,391,296 of record CM034362.1, read on the forward strand.
CATTCGAACAAAAAGGGATGTTTAGATTCACAAGCCTGAAATATTATGTAATTCTTTGAAAGAATAACTACCCTTTATCATGTTTATTCAGTATAATCATTGCCCTGACTAAACGTAGATATGTATAGTAGTAAATAAAAGAAACATAACACTAGACAATGTATTTTTCATCTATAATGAAAATGGAAACAATATACCAAGTTAAATAATTGCCCAATTGGTCTCATATTTATACAGTGTTATGTTCCACTCATAGCCACAGCAAATTAAACATCTTTAACCCAGCCGTAATTTGAAGTCAGGAGCCTCTGACCTTTGTTAGTCTTGTATGATTTTTAATTTTAGTTTTTTGTGTATAATTCGGAGTTTGGTATGACGTCCATTATCATTGAACTAGTATATATATTTGTTTAGGGGCCAGCTGAAGGAATCATCCGGGTGCAGGAGTTTCTCGCTGCATTGAAGACCCACTGGTGGACTTTGGCTGTTATCTGTTCTTTGGTCGGATTGTTGAATCGTTGACACATTCCAAATTTGCATTCTCAATTTTATTCTGCTTACAATATTAAATCTATTTGAAGATATTTTAATACTTAATTCCCATCTACGAAATTAAGGGCTGACTTTTGTTATTTTTCGCAAAATGTATTTGATCCCTGTGTTCAATAACATGAGATTGTTTAACGTTTCTTTTACAAATGAGTGTTTTTCGTTGGATAATTTAACAGTTTTTTCTTTTTATTATATTTTATGATCAAAATATTATTGTAGCTACCGAACATTTTTATAACCATATGAAAGAAGATGATGTATGAGACAAATCTGCGCAAAATACCAAATGACACCAGCAATTATAAAAATACAGTAAAAGAAATATAACATTAATATAATAAAATATGAAGACAGCTCTATTACAAGAAAAAACCCTCATTATAAATTTTGAACTTCGGATTCTCGGATAATGTAATTTCATTAATTCTAAACGAGCATATCATATCATATAACTTATATAACTTCATTTATATTCCATACGACTTCTGATGATCAAGATGAGATAGCAAATTCGCGTTAATACCACGAACAGGAGCCTTTAAGAAAGTAATGTTATACTTATAGTCATATAATGTTTAACAATTAGATAGTATGATTTAACATATAAATCTATAATAATGTGAACACGTACACTTTTATGAGGCTAACAACAAAGAAAAGTGTCCGAGTATTAAATTTCTCGGGTCAAATGTCTCATCAATTTAGAATAACCCAAGATGAGAAAAAAAACACTATTATATCAAGTTTTTTAATCATTTCTTCGTTGACTGATTTAAAGAAGATTTAAAGATAAACATCACATGACATTTGTACTTATAACATATAAAGAACACATTTTTCAATAAAATGAGCAGGATTATATAATGGATAAGAGGTTCACAAAGACCATTGTTACACTTAGTATTTCCCCCAAGCATGTTAAGTATTGACAGACGTCATGCCCTTTTTTCTTTGGATGACGTTGTTTCTAGAAAACGCCCTCATAGAAGCCTTAAAAAAAAATTCAAATTCCATCCCTGTCGGCAATTCCAGTAAAAGTATTACCTGATTGTGTAACACTCTGATCAACTGACAATAGAATAAAGTTAATACCTTGCCAGTTTTTTCACCTCTGTTTATGATAGTTATGGGATTGTAGATAATTAAATAAATACTAGTCTAGATATTTAATAGAGAATGTCTACACAGCACCACTTCCTGTTTTTTCTTCTTGTATTAATAATCTTCCTTATATAGGATCACTAAGCAAATGATATTTTAACAATTATAGAGAAAAAAAGTAAATGTTAATAACTTATCTGATGAGCTTAGCCTTTTTGAACTGATTTTTATGGTTCGTTCTTAAGTTGTACTCTTATACCACTGTCCAAGGTTAAGGGGAGGGTTGGGATCCCGCCAACATGATTAACCCCACCACACTATTTATGAATGTGCCTGTCCCAAGTCAGGAGCCTGTAATTTAGTTGTTGCCGTTTGTTTATGTGTTACAAATTTGTTTTTCGTTCATTTTTTTATATATAAACAAAGCCGTTAGTTCTCTTGTTTGAATTATTTTACATTGGCATATCTGGGCCTTTAATAGCTGACTACGCGGTATGAACTTTCCTCATTATTGAAGGCCTTACGTTGACCTATAGTTGTTAATGTCTGTGTCATTTTGGTCTCTTGTGGACAGTTGTCTCATTGGCAATCATACCACTTCTTCTTTTTTATATGCAATGTAATATTACATCAATATATCATCTTCTGTTCCACCTGATATATTTATATTTTTATATCCTTATTTTTAAATAACAATTTAAATAAGATAAAAATTAACTTAAAACCAACATCAACAATATGTACAATAATTTCTAAATAAGGTTAAAATACGATTTATGTTCCACATAGTGATTATTGAACTGGTTACCTGTTAGTTTTCTGTAGCATACTGTATGTGCCTTTTTATTTATTTTCCATACACCCTAGGTGCCCCTTTTTAAAAATGTTTGCGCGCTCTAGATATTCTTTGTCAATTAAGTTACCTTGTCCTTTGTGTGTATTACTTGAAACACTATACACTGAACACTAAAATCTGTAATACGATCATAGCAGGAAAATAAATGTCACGTCGTAAAAAGTGGTTGAATTTCTTAAATAATACCAAGTAAAAAAGATGGGGTTACATTTTCAAATCATATAATTTCATTTGTAATCAGCTCGACTTCTTATGATCAGGATAAGATGACAATTTTGCGTGATTCCACACAACTAAAGCCTTTGAGAAAATAAAATTCTTTAAATAATTCTTGGTAATATAATAATGACAATTAAATAGTTTTAAAAAAATGCCAGAAATTTTATTTCACAAATAATAGACTCAGTATAGTTGTTATGTTAGACACGAACATTTCTACATGGCTGGAAACGGACACCTTTATGAGACTTACAACAAAGAAAAGTGTCTGGGTATTACATTTGTAGGATAAAATTTCTCATCAATGAAAAATAATCCGAGATGGAAAAAAACACACCTGCAGATCCAGTTTTAAAACCATTTCGACGTTGACTGATTTAAAGACGGTTACAAATAAACATGACATGACTTTTTGAAGTACACAGATAGTTCATACTTTTTTTTTTAAAATATAAACAGTAGCAATAATAAGAGTTAATGTAAATGCCACGTCATCAAAATATATCTAAAATAATACAAAGGAAAATAGTGTGCACTTTTGACAATGTTTGAGTGGACATGAATTATCATTGATATGGTTATATTTATAAATTTACTATTTACAAAATTTGGAATTTTTTGAAATACTAAGGCTTTTCTACCTCAGGCATAGATTACATTAGCTGTATTTGGCAAAACGTTTAAGAAGGTTGGTCTTCAATGCTCTTCAACTTCGTACTTTATTTGGCCTTTTTAACATTTTTGGATTCGAGCGTCAATAATGAGTCTTTTGAAGACGAAACGCGCGTCTAACGTATATACAAAATTTAGTCCTGGTATCTATGATGAGTTTAATTATATACCACTAAGAGTATTTGTGTCAATGGTAATGGTTGATAGACATTTTAAAGAGTAAAATAAAAAAAAATTACCGAACTTCTAGGAAAATTCTAAACGAATAGTCCCGAAGCAAATGGCAAAATAAAAATCTCAAACACATCAAACGAATTGATTACAAGTGTCTTTTTCCAGACTTGGAACAGGAAACTTCTTATGTAGGAGATGAGCGAAAGATAACAGAGGGACATTCAAACTCATAGATCAGAAATAAACTGACAAAGTCATGACTAACAAAGAAAAAGACAAACAGACAAATAATAGTACACACAAGACACAACTTAGAAAACTAAAGATTAAGCAATACAACATGGTGGATTCAAGCTGACTTTAAAGCTAGCGAAATTCCCAACCACGTGACACCCGCACAAGACTCCATTTACTGAACACGTTGTGTGAATAAAACAGACAAAACAGGCAAAATGTCAAAAGTAGGAGCGCAGCAGTCAACACTGTCTACAGATAAAGCACATCAGCATAAATTCATCCGAACAAAAAGGGATGTTAAGATCCACAAGCCCGAAATATTATGTTAAAAGTAAAATCACAAAAATACTGAACTCCAAGGTAAATTCAAAAAGGAAAGTCCCCAATCAAATGGCAAAATCAAAAGTTCAAACAAATCAAAAAAATGGATAACAACTGTCATATTCCTGACTTGGTACAGGCATTTTCTAATGTAGAAAATGGTGGAATGAACATGGTTTATAGCTAGATAAACCTCTCACTTATATGACAGTCGCATCAAATTCCATTATATTGTCACCGATGCGTGAACAAAACAAACAGACACAGTAATTCTTCGAAAGAATACATCCATCATGTTTATTAAGTATAATCATTGCCATGACGTAACGTAGATATGTATAGTAGTAAATAAAAGAAACACTAGACAGTGTGTTTACCATAAAAAATGAAAATGGAAACAATATCCCAAGGTAAATAATTGATCTCATATTTATACAGTTTTTATTTCCACTCATAGCGATAGCAAATTATCATCTTTAACCAAGCCGCATTTTGAACCTGTCCTAATTCAGGAGCCTCTGGCCTTTGTTAGTCTTGTATGATTTTTAATTTTAGTTTCTTGTGATTAATCCGGAGTTTGGTATGACGTTCATTATCACTGAACTAGTATAATATATATATATATATGTGTTTAGGGGCCACCTGAAGGACTCCTCCGGGTGCGGGAGTTTCTGTTTTTGTTGGATAATTTAACAGTTTTTCCTTTTTATAATATTTTATGATAAATTGGAGTTCAAACTTGTGTATCCTTACTTTTTTACTAGTATACTATATAATCATAAATTATATATGGTGCAAAACTAATTTATCTTAAATCGTTAAACAAGTGAACAGTGAATGTGAAATCAAAGTATCCAAACTTTGAGAACGTTACAATATACATTTTCAACACAGAAATCCAGATTGAGATACTTAATGTCCATAAGATCTTACGTGAATATATAATAATATACATTATAGTAAATGATTGCATCTTATAGTCTTTATAGTCATATGAAACCTCAAATAAATAAAAAAAAAATATGCATATGATTTTTTTATAATAAAATGGAAAGTTTTCATTATCAATCTTATGTACATATATTTTTTTTAAAGAAGAAAATTCTTTAATTTGTTCACATTTAGAAGAAGTTACTTTTTGTACCTGCTTGCTTCCAGGAAGCAAATTGCCGATATATTTTTCGTATGCAAGTGACCTTAGCGTAACCTTCTCGTAAAAATACGGTGATCGCAAAACGCATTGATCTGTCACTGGAATAAACTATTATCTTATTGTGCGTGCATGTTATACACGTGCTCAATATCCATGCTTTTTTGTTCATTGTTAACTATATAGTGACAATCGGTAAACTACGGCTTCAAAACACATTAATTAATGAGCTGCCATATTTTCACATAATAACAGACAGAGAGAAAAAAAAATACGATAATATGATATGTTTGCGTAAATAATGATAAAGTCATGCACAAAAGACTAAGTTTATGATAAATACATCCATTGGTTCAAGAATTGAGTAAATCATTATTTTTCACTCGCATCATATGACTTTAATATGCTAGAGTTTTATTGAAAATGTTGATCCCATCGCTCTGTATTAGGACTGAACACTGATCCCACCGCTCTGTTTTAGGAATTAACACTGATTCCACCGCTCTCTATTAGGACTTAACACTGATCCCATCGCTCTGTATTAGGACTAAACACTAATTGCTTAGTAAAACATGACCTAAAACACAATCGTTAACGCTCTCTTCAATGTAAAATACAGTATGTCACAAAATTTTACATGTTAATCCCTTTAAATGTAATAATCCGCGAACAATATGTTTCGAATAGTGTTTAGAAACTGTAGATCAATTTCACAGTGTGCATGAAGAAAGGGACCACTTTTTCATTGCACATGAATAAAGGATATCGAAAATGTATTTTTGGACATGTTGAACTTCATATAGAAACGTTATAGATGTTCTATGTATGTCGATGTCACCAATTTGAAAAATATCTCTGGTCGGTCTAAACATTACATTACATATAATGTTTATCTATGGAAAGCAACAGTGAATCACCAGATATTTATCATTTTTCCTTTAAAAAATTACATTGATATAAATAAATCTTCGGCTTATATGTAATGTATGTGAGAAATTAACCAACCCGCCGATGAATATCAGTTATAAAATTATCGGCTTTTTAAAATAAAGACCCGCCAATTATTATATAATTATAAAATCATTTTCGGCTTTTGAAATTCACGTCACAATTATAGGGACAATCTTCGCGTCGTGAATTTCTAAAAGTCGTAGATTTACGTGTATCCATATAATTCTAAAGGAAAATTATAATAATCGGTTGTTCACTGTGGCTTTACATATTTATTTGTAAATTGTTCTATATACATGACTGATATATAACGTAACTTTGATACAAAGTCAAATTATTAAACCTAAAAGCATTCAATATCATCTATTATCCATACCAAACAAAATCAAATGCGGAACTAATATGTGATGTTATGTTTGGAATGGCTGCTTATAATTTTAATTATTAATTTAATTAATTTTAATCTTAAAAGCAGTGGCGGATCCAGGGGGGGGGGTTTCCGGGGGTGCGCACCCCCCCTTTATTTTTGCCGATCAATGCATTTGTATCGGGACATATGTTTTGCACCCCCCCTTTGCCCTGGGTGCCCTGGGTTAGCACCCCCCCTTTCGAAAATTCCTGCATCCGCCCCTGAAAAGACTTAGAGGGCACTTCTTTTACTAAAAATGGCTGTAATTGTACCTTTATTGCATATTTTGCTCTTTAATTTAAGGGGCGTTCTTCGGAAGCCTTCCGCGTCATGCAATTGTAACATAGATAGCTTTTATATTATCAATTTCTCTACATGCATTTGTTTCTGAACAAAATAATCTTATACGGCCTAGTCAATTACTAAAACTACAATTATATCTATATAAAACATGATTTCATTGTTCAACTTTATATCATTCATTTGTTAATTTTGTGTAAATGTTTATTACAGCTCTGGTATTTTTTTTATTTCACAACAAATTGTATCATACAGGTTTTACTTCATAAATTTTTTGGATATAACAAAATACTTGAAACATGAATAATTTTGCAATACATTTTTCTCAGACTTCTTTAAAACTGAATTTTTGTTTAACTCTATTTCTCTGTGCGTATTGTTGTGTGTTTGTTTTATTCTACATTAGCTAGAGGTATAGTGGAGGGTTGAGATCTCAAAAAACATGTTCAAACCCTCTGCATTTTTGTCCCAAGCCAGGAGCCCCTGGCCTTTGATAGTCTTGTATGATTTTTAATTTTTGGTTCTTTTACATATTTTGGAGTTTAGTATGACGTCCAATATCACTGAACTAGTATACATATTTGGTTAGGGACCAGCTGAAGCACGCCTCTGGTACGGGATTGTCACACTGTATTGAAGACCCATTGGTGGCCTCCGACTGATTTCTGCTCTTCGTTCGGATTGTTGTCTGTTTGTCACATTCTCAATTTCTATTCTCAATTTGAATCAACTATATTGATTAAGGATTAATCGTTGTATCATTATTTCAATCGTAAAATTTTCTTTTTTATAACTTCAATCAAACCTTCGAGTGTCTGGAGATATTTTAAAAGAAATATAATCAAAATAACACAAAAATGTACTTTCTATATTATCTAGCCCTTAGAGCCAGGCCATGTATTGCCATCACTCAGAACTGTTAAACACCCTCCATGAAACAATTTCAAACATTTAACCGGATCTTAACTAATTTTCAATGTATGTGATAAAGTCTATAAGCATTATCTATAAGGCAACACACATTTTTGTTATTTTGCACATTTACAACACACCAAAAAAGATATTTATCAGTTTAATTAATGTTTTCTGGTACACGAATAAAATTTGATGCCATCAAAAGTAAATCCTGATAGAAAATCAAAGGAAGAAATTACTACCACTGACAATATCACACCAATAGAACCATACAACCAGTACATATATGCAGGTTCCCATAAACCGTCTCGTATATTAAAATCACATCATGCAGAAATGCACCTAATGTGATTTTCCTAATTTTGAATGTTGATGCTATCAAAAAACACAGTTGTGTCTCAAATTTGAACAGAATCCCTTGGTAATCCATACAAAAGAGTACGTCTTCTCAATGACAGTCGTGGATATTAAGACCGAATATGGAATAATTCACACCTTTATTTGTTTAGTGTTTGATACAGATCCGATATATAGGACGGCTGTAACTGAGGAACACATTTTTTTACACAGAACTGTATAGAAAAAAACTAATAGAACACTCTGTTTGTCAGAAAACACACTTTTTTATAATAAAAAAAACAAACTACAGTTCAAACAGTTCAAGAGGGAATACCAGTTACTATAACAGTCGCTAGATACTGTCTTGGAGTATATGGGTATCTTCTCATAACCTTGCATGATGTGCGTTGTTAGGACTTTTAAATTGTAAAATCACCAATTGTCACTGTCATAATGTGTAAATAACAAATAATTCCATTGATATTGGAAATAAAAGTAGGATCATTGCTTACCTGAATTTTTTTAAAATTATTGTAAAATAGCAGAGATAACCCCAAATATATTGTATTATAATCAGTATTTTTATAAGTATGAATTCTTTTTTATACAATTAATTTAAGTTATACATCAGTAAGAACATTAGGCTTACCTGCTCTGTTCATTAATGCATGTTATTTGATCGAATTTTAGCTAATAAACAGTTCGAGATTTTAAGAAACAGGGTTGAAACCAAATCAATAAACACACTGTTGTCGTTTAGCTTCAGGGAGTAATTTTGTCTGAATTATTGAGTACGGCATGTATCTGGATCTCGAAAGATGTGAACATTTTTATATACATGTACATGTATTACAAAGTGATTGCCCATGGACATATATTCCTGAATTTCTCTATATGTAGTATGATAGTACGCATGCTCAGCGATATTTAGAAAAAGAATATGGCAGAAACACGTGTACCAAGGATAACCTTTTAATGCAGAAACTGCATCCATATGCACATAGATATAAGAAAATGTGGTTTGAGAGCCAATGAGACAATTAACAAGTAAACCATTATAAGTCCACTACTAATTTCACGTTGCATATTTCTAACAGTAACATAATGTTTAGTTACGGAAGTTATCATTAATTCATTTGTAGATACTATGGGTCATCTCTCGTTTTAAATCGTATGTGATCAATTATTAACCTAAATAAACTCATCTTAGAAACCAGGATAACATTTTGTATTTACGCCAGTTAATTTATAATTATGACCATATCAATTATAATTCATGTCAGTCAGCACTGCTGACTACTGAGTTGGTAATACTCTCGGGGAATTAAACTTCCACCAGCAGTGGCATCGACCCAGTGGTTAATTAACTTCATTGATTTGCTGTTGCGTAGATTAAACTATTTGCAATAACTTCGTTAATAATAATGGGTGGTTTATGGAAAGGGTGAATCAAGATAAACCATTTCTCATGTGGAGTAGCGATATTTTCTTTTTAAACCAAGATGCGAAAATCCATCGATATGTTACAATACTTCATTATTCTCTTTAAAGCATATACGTTTTTAACAGGACAAACGTTTATACAACTCAGGGGTAGCAATTGGCGCTGGTACGGTGGTCCGAGACCAGTAGAATGTGTGTCGAACCAGTAAATTTTGTCAGCTGGTTGTTCGGCGGACCAGTAGAAATTTGTCGATAAAACTCACTGATTGCATCACAATATCGGTTTGTTTGCAAACAAATTACCTGCAAAATGAATTACACGGCACTGGGGGTACTAAGTTTTCGGTATTACAATTGATCAGGTTAATTCATATCTCGGGCGTTCTTCACAACAACTCAAAATGTGGAAATTTTTGGAAGGGCCACAAAACTAAAACAATAAAATGTCATTAAAGAGGAAGATCGGAATAAAGTTTATAAAATTGACAAAAGGAAATGTAAATATCAAAAATCTTGGGGAAAAGATCGCGAATTGTTAAATAGTCGATCGCAATGTAGTGAATTTTATAACAAGTAAAACAAATGTCCCGTCTATTGAAATGTTAAACATTTCGGGGCAGCGCTCCAGACGACCCAGTCAGGAACCTTATTGTCGTCGTGAGGATTGTGATGATTTGGAAGACAATGTTGACATTTTTTCTGTCCATGATCCTGATTTTTATAAAGAAAATAATTGAGATTATCAAAGCCTTTATCAAAAGCATGATCGAGAGTCTTTCTTTTTCTTGTCTAACATATGGATAAGAAAGCATGAAAATAAAAGTAAAATTGTATCATTTATATTTAGTGTTTGTCTAATGAATGTCATTTTTGCAGGACCAGTAGATTTGCAGCTGGACCAGTACATTTTACAGCCACAGGTTCTGCTGACCAGTACACAAAAAAAGCTTAAATTCTACTCTTGAATTATAACTAGCAATATTTTTTAAACATTGCATCCGTTTCTAAAAGAAAAACAATATGGTTGTATTATGCAAAACATTTTTCCCAATGCGATACTCTTTTCTGTAGAAACATCGACAATTTTTCATGACAGCTTTGATTTTACAGGCACAATTCACTGAAAACAATAATGTGTCCCAAGTACAAGGATGTCCCATGCATCTGCACTATCATTTTCTATGTTCAGTAGACCGTGAAAATAGGCAATAAAATTAGAAAGATCATATCATAGGGAACATAAAATTGAGAAAGGAAATGGGGAATGTGTCAAAGCGACAACAACCCGACAATAGAGCAGACAACAGCCGAAGACCACCAATGAGTCTTCAATGTCGCGAGAAGGTGTCCTCCAGCTGGCCCCTAAAATTATGTATACTAGTACAGTGATAATGGACGTCATACTAAACTCCGAATTATACACAAGAAACTAAAATTAAAAATCATACAAGACTAACAAAGGCCAGAGGCTCCTGACTTGGGACAGGCGCAAAATTGCGGCGGGGTTAAACATGTTTACTAACTTTCAAGTTGATTGGACTTCAACTTCATTAAAAACTTCCTCGACCAAAAGCTTTAACCTGAAGCGGGTCACATGGACGGACGAACGGACACACATACCAGAAAATATAATGCCCATACATAGGGCATAAAAATAAATTACTAGTATTCCTTATACAAAAAGTAGACACGATGTTCAATATCCACTGCGCGTCAATCAGTTTCGGTTTTCCAATCCATATTGCTTATAATAACCACTTTAATCTTGCTAGTGCATAAAACACGATCTTATGGTTACATTGAGCTATTCATTTAGTGATGGTTCTATTGCAGAATTTAGATGTGGCTACTGAAACTATTCTCTGCGACTGTTATATTGCATCTTAGGTCATGCAGTAAATAGACATGGTGACAGTACTATTTCTTCAGAAAGATATACAATTTATTTCAACATTACTGTCCTGTACTTACAAGAAATATCACAAAGGCACTGTTGTGGGATTACTTCGCTGTGTTGAAGGCATTTTGGTGGCCTTTGGTTGTTTTCTGCTCTTTGGTCGGATTGATGTCTTTTTGACACATTTCCCATTTCTATTCCCAATTCAAAAAATCATTTTAAGTCAGGCTGTTAAAAATCATGATGATGAAAGTGTTATCACAGTCAGTTGATTTATATTTGTTACTTCCCTTACAGGTTAGTATTCATGTGTCAAAGACACAACCCAAACAAAAAGCAAAAAACGGCCTAAGGCCACCAATCGGTCTTCAGCAAAGTGAGAAAATCTTTAACCCGGAGGTGAGCTTCAGCTTAACAAAAAGGTGTGCTGGTTCAGACAAAATTGACGTCAAACTAAACTCCGAAACATATGAACGAACCAAAGTTAAAAAAAAAACATACATAGTAACTAACAAATTTAAGAGGCTCCTGACTTGGGACAGGCGCAAAAATGCGACGAAATAAAACATTCTTTTTTTATTTCTCCCCCTACCCCTATACATCTAGCCACTGAAGAATAAACAGACACACAGCAATACGCACAGAATACTACCCTCCTTTAAGAGAAAACTACAGATAACCGATCTACTAGTATATGTCATTAGGACTAACTACTCTGAAAAGAGGGTAGTATACCTAACCTAATAATATCTTTATTGAATATATGAATGCACATTTTTACCCATATGGGTTGAAGGCAAAAATCAACATAATCATTTTACAATACATCATACAGAAAAAAAAACCCAAAAGAACAAGACATTATATACATATATGTATGACTTCACGGTTTAGCTAGCAATCAAGCTAGTCAAATATGTAACCTTTACTCACACACTCAATGCATTGTGCTGTTAATGTGGAATGCTACTTTCATGTACAAGTGACTTTTCGTCCCTGAAGCTGTGGATTTTACAGTATACTATATAATATATATAAATTTATATGTAAATGAAAGGCGGAAGACACTAAAGGGATAGTCCAACTCAAAGTCGAATACGGACTGACAATGTCATGGCAGAAAATGGAAACATTATCCTAGGACAAATCAGTAAAATCTTAAACAATAACTAATTTTGATAGATTTTTTATATTTAAGCTTGAATCGGAGCGTTTTAAATGACTAAATCAGTTAAAATCTTTCATATAAACTAATTGAATCAATTGAAATAGACACTTTTAAAAGTATTTAAAAAATGTCCAAAATCTTTTGTTTGATGAACCTGAAATTTGAGGGCCAAAATCGGCCCTTACCGAACCTACTCCTTTCCATTTTGGTCTCTTGCGGAGAGTTGTTTCATTGGCAATAATACCACAACTTCTTTTTCGTACATACATGCAGGTTCTCTGACACCGTCTCGCATATTGAAATCACTTCATACAGAAATGCACCTAATGTGATTCCCCTAATTTTGAATTTTGATGCTATCAAAAAGCACATTGTGACTCAAATTTGAACAAAATCACTTGGTTATCCATACAAAACTGTCTGCTCCATGATAGTCTTGGATATTAAAACATTCAAATATGTTATAAACAACACTTCTATTTCTAAAGTGTTTGGTACAGATCCGATGTTCAGAATGGCCGTCACTTTGGAACACAGTTTAACATAGAACTGTATGACACACACAAACAAAAATTAGAACACTCTGGTTGTCAAAACATGGTATCCACACTGATCTAAATCTGTGTCCATACTTATTGCAAACAAAAAATATCAGTGGCGAAACACTAATTACGAATCGACACGTTCAAGGGGGGATAACTATACTTGTCGCTAGGTTCTGGCGTATGGCTTAGCATATATACATAAATAAGATGTATTACACAATTTGATTGTCCCAAAGGAGTTCGATTTTTCATTATTTTATCATTTATATTGATGAAGACCCTGACTGCGAGGATTGGTCTTAAATTTGAAAAAGAAAGGGACGTTATTCCAGAAAATTATAGAACTTTATTGGACAATTTCGTGCTCAAAATCTGAATCATATAAATCATGAGAAGCGTGAGAATTTGTTTTTGCGATGAAATGGTGCTTACCCTCTATCATAGATCTGTAACCGCCGTTAGGGGAGGGGTGTGCCTATAGCCGTACAGTCTAGAAGAATTTGCAAGTAAGTAAATAGAACCATACAAGAAGTACATGAATGTCAGTCACGTCTCAGTCATAACAGCTGAACGGACGCGCTGGGTCAGCTCTCCTTTACTGATTGATGGATCAACGACTTACTACTTTCGATGACAGAAACCAATCTCATGCTGTACAGACTACGTTATGCTTTATCCACGTAAAAACCCGCATCAGCATACACTTCAAAATCCATTATGGATGGGGGAGTGTTATGCCGACTGACAACCGAGGGCTGTATAACAGGTATTAGATAATGGCCCGCAATTTCACTGTCTCACGACTTTGGTCCTGATAATGCTTCCTGTCATCGTTATTATTTCGTTCGAGACTCGTCGATCAGTACTCCATCATCGTGGCAAGCGGGCTGCCGAGCTGACTAATCTGGCCCTGAAAGCAGCTGTTGAGAAGGCAGTAAACAATACAAAAATAGTCAACAATCCAAAAGATATTAAAAACAAAATGGCGGCCGTCCTGTTCCAACTTTCCATCGTCGCGCATTAAAATATTCAATCGCATTCCAAACGCATTCGATCATAGAAATTCAACCGTGCGAGGGCTGATAAGCCAGCCAAGATCGTTAAACACTTCCATTTCATACATGGAGGCAGGATCTAATAAACTGTCTCACATATCAAAAATACGTCATGCATCTAATGATTGATTGTTGGTGGTTTAACGCTACTTTCAAGCACCACTTTTGGGCTATTTCATGGCGGCCAGTTTTTTTTTTGGTGGAGGAAGACGAATGCCCGGAGAAAAACACTCACCTTCGATAGAAAAACTGACAATCTTAGTCAATTGAGATTGAAGTCGAGTGCAATTGTTATGTACTTTACAACAAAGTTTTATTGAAGTAGTGGCAAGCAATTATAGAACACCACACATAAAATGTAAAATCGCATAATTGTTCAATAGAATTATTAAGTTATGATAACTGGTTTGTTTATGTTATGAAAAGTCAGATGCCACGAGGCACTTCCAATGTTGACTGACTAGTGATTACAGTAGTTGAACTACTTATACATTTGGCCACAAAAGTCTAAGTGTCCTCTCCTAATTTGAATGTTATTGCTATCCAAAATCAAAGTTATGGATAAAATTTTAATAGAATTACTTGGTAACAGTAATTCATACAACAATGTTCCTCCAAGACAGTCTTGGATATCAAAAGTAAATATGAAAAAAACAACACTTCTATTTTTAGTGCTTGGCACAGATCTTATTTTTAGGATTGCTGTCACCGTGGAACACAGTTCAACACATAAGAATCGTTTGAAAAAATAGAACACTTTGTGAGAAAAACACTTTCAAACTCCCAAACATGCTATCCACACTGATCTGTGTCCACACTCGTTGTAAGTAAAAATCGAACCGTTAAAGGGGGAATTACTATAACTGTCGCTAGGTTCTGTCTTTTAGTATATGAGTATCTTCTCATAGCTTTGTATGGTGTGCGTTGTCCGGGGATTCTAATATAAAATCAGAAGTGGCACTGTCATAATGAATAAATTACAAATAAGTTTAATGAAATTGGAAATATAGGATCATTGCTTACCTGGATTTTTTAAAATAAGTTTTATCGAATTTTTTCATTTAAGTATAGAAGAAAAAAACCCAAAACATATTATATCTTAATAAGTATTGTTATAACTTACAGTATAAGTTACTCTTTATACAATTTATTTAAGTTATAGATCAGCGAGTACATTAAGCGTACTTGCTCTGGTCAGTATTGCATGCTATTTTATCGACTCTTAGCTAATTTACAGATCTAGATATAGAAATGGGTCACCTTGATTTCTCTCAACCTAAAAAAATATCCAAACTAATGGCGGACGTCGTTTTTGTAATGCGGGATGTACACTTACATCAGAAATGCGGACATAAATTCGAGGTAGGTTAATGCTGTTCGAGAGTAAATCGGCTATTTATTCAAATTTTTTTCTAGAAACTTTCATACCCAGAACTTATTTTTATCATCCCTAATATTATCCAAAGTTTTCATTTCTGGTGTCTTAGAACCCTCCATCTGGTTGCCATGGTAACGGGCAGCATTCAAAGATGGCGTGTGAACGTCCAACTTCAAGAGCCTGGCACACCCCATAGAACTAGAAAAATGAATACGAATAAAGTTGTATTTGGTTGACAAATATGTTATCTTTCCCGTAACAGCTGTTTCATTCTTTAAATGTGCCCTTTTATAATAAAAAAATAACAGAAATGACATACAATCCAACCGTGGCCCCACAAAAAGTCAACTATTTTGCCAATTTTAGATATGTTATATTCATTTTAAAAACAAGAAACAGCAATCTTCGTATTCATGAGCTTTTCAAGAATAAGTATGCCAAGTTTTAAAGAGATCAATAAATGTTAACGGGGTGTGCCAATGCGATCTTTATAGATGAATGATATTCAAGTCCTTACTCGGCGACATTTAAACACTGAATTGATTCAGATCGATTATTCCCCTTTTCGGTGTAAAAATACAGGGAAAGAACTAATCGACATTTTGATAGTTTCTGACTAGAGATAAACACATTAAAGATGTAAAATAATGGTTTTTTTTCACATTTTCATACTTGAGTTGTTCATGAATCTTTAAAGAATCACCATGCATACGAAGAGAAAAAAGGGGGGATACTCTGACGTTATACTTTGTGAGGGTTTTCGTAACCAAATGTTCATTTCTAAACATATGTGTGTCATATCTGCCGATTGCAAATGATATTATCTTGCTTCCTTCCTTAAATTTGAATATCATAGGGTCTTTACGACTTTTAGATTACCAAGGTTTAGCATAGTGAAATAACGTGATGACGAACGGCATAACAGTATAAATTTCTAAAACAAAATGATTCTCCTGATAGGCCCTTCTATCAAACTCATGTTTAATGAGAAATATTTAAATATTCAGCCGTAATAAAGTTTTTTCAATGTTTTTTTATTTAAAAACATTTTTAATTAATTCACTGAATTATAAGGATCAGTTACTTTCACATCACATGTGTGAATGGGTCTTTTTTAAAACTATATCAGCTATAAGCAATAATTTCTAGAGCTATGTTCATTTTTTGAACGTGCATCATTTATTCATTGCACTTTTTCCAGTACAAAACAGTAAATTATTATAGAAAAAAAACATTAAAAAAAGAAATTTCCTTGAGATAAATCTATTTGTTTATTCAATAAAGTTGTATGCATGTGAAAGCCTTGAGTTCAGTATGAGTATTATCTGCCTATTACATACATATATGACTATTTCAAAGGTTTCAATGTCAAAGAAACTTATAATTTTTCATTCATTTCAAATAGTTTTCTCAAAATTAAAACAAAAGGCATTGCATATGTCACATTGAATTTAAACTAATAATCCTTATAACAATTCATACAATACTTCCTTGTAGGTTTCCGTGATCCATAATAAATGTATAGACATATACATGTATGATCCTGCTGGTTTTCATATGATAATGCTGTACTAGATAATTCTTTATTCCTATACTTGTCTTTTTTTTATCACATGTATCATGCAAAGAATATTCCTATATATCCATGTAAAATGTTGTGAATTACAATATATATACCAGTAAGTACATGCAGGTACCACATATGATGTTTGAATTATAATTATCACTTAGTTCACAGCTTTATGTATATATCCAAAATTATCTCAACTACTGCACATGATGCATAATGATATGAATATTTCCTTTTGTGTGTTGATCCTTCAAAAAAGAAGTGCACAGTCATTTCCTCTCATGTTTTTATTTCATTATTTCTTTGTCTTGAATGTTCTAGAGTCAGTTTTAACAGTAATCAAATCCTTCCTTTTATTGTAATACTGAAAATCTCTGCATTCCAAAAGTTACATGTGACATGGCATGGGGTTTTCATATTCAGCACTGTTTTAATATTTTTGTTATATCATCAAGCTTTTATCTAAAAAAATATTGATTTCACTTTCTTTTCATGCATATATCTAATACTGCCCCCATATCTGGTTACAAATTGTCTGATAATTTCCTTGTGTGTGTTGATCTTCATAAAAAAGAAGTGGTTACTCTTTTCCTCTGATAACTTTTTTTCAAATTTCAGTTAGGCTATTATAGTTAAAACTAACATGTATGACACCATTGCCTCCAAGTCATCTTCATGCATGTACTGAAAAAAATATGTAAACCATTAATGGCATTTAAAAGTAATTGGTATTCATATTATGATACAAATAGAAAACTTCAGTCAAAATTGTCACATTTGTGTATTCCTTAATTATTATTGAATTAAAAGAAAACTTGACACAAAGTTTAATTGATGAATTGTCTGTAAAAGTACAATAAAGTTTGTAAGTACAACTTACTTTAACTGATATTTACCCATCACATTGCTTTGCCAATTTGTTATTAATAAACAATATGACTTAATCAAGATTGGGTGAGTGTGACTAAATGCACCAGATAACTTATATATTCACCTAAACTGAGGGTCTGGATGGTGTTTACAGAATAAATACACCAATCATGTTATAATCCCTATGGGCAAAAGTGCAAAATTTAAAGGCTGAGACATTAAAGATTAAGAAAACACTGATAATAAAAGAGAATGATGGTGTGTTAAAATACAAAGAATAGAGAATAATGAGCAAAACAGATAAAGATTATAGAAAATGGTATATATAAAATATAGAACTGAAGGGAATCATTCATTATAATACAATTAATACTTACATTTAATTGTGTAGACATCATATCATAGAAACTACACTCTTTATGCATTAACAGTCAACTTATGAGTGCCAGTTGTAAATCAATCTGCAAAAGAAGTTACAATAATTACACAATTAAGATTGATCTGTTGATGTAAATTGTTTTATAACAAGTGTGTCAAAACTTGAAAAGATTTACACAAACACACATATACTTCAGATACACATTATTATAGTTAATCAATATCAAAAGTACATATTTAATTTAATCTTATGTCTATATATATATATATATATATATATATAAAAAAAAGAGATAAGACAAAAAATTAATAAAGACAAAAAATGCAAATGTACACTAAAAGGGATGATTTAAAAATAATACTATAATGACTTAGCATCAAATTTAAAACCATAAATGAAAACTTTAAGTTGTTAATAAATTATGGCAATGATAACAAATAATATTTCTAACATCTCATGTGAATGCTTACACAATTTTACTAAATACAGACTGAGGCATAAGTATGATGCACAGAGTCATGTATGCATATATTTTGAATAATTCTTTGTTTTACTTCTACAATATGTTATAAATTGGAATAAGGAATGATTTAACATGCGATCGATTTTAAGATTCAGGTACAAAGATACCTAATAGATATTTAAAGAAAATGTTAAGGTGTTTGCATACGAGACTAATTAAGGGGGGGGGGGGGGGGGTGATAAAAGCATAGGTGAAAGGTGGTGGGCCTCAGCCGGCATGTTGTTCGGACATTTTAACAAATTCTACTGCTTACGTTGCATGGTTGATAATGGTTTCTGACCACCGAGATCCCAAATTTAAACATTTGACCCGCATGAATGCATCCCTAGTCAGTCTGCAAACTGTCGACGTGAAACTATTTTTATAAAGTCAATAGCTAGCCCCACAGGACGCAATTACGACTGGACACAATTACGAACGATTTCAAATGTTTGCCCTCTGAGATCATATTTATTTATATGTATCAATAAATGTTTTTATAAATAAAAACCCTATTAAAATTTCCTTGTTTTCATGATAATACAATTTATGTGCACTGAGTGAATGTTGATGATGATGACAAAATCATTCTGAAAATATTATAAGAACGGCAATCTGGCCTACAAGTTATATAACAAAAAACATGAAGGTAAGTGCAAATTGCCTTCTTTTGTTAATATATGGAAAGAAAAATATCTCCTGATTCTGTTCATATTCGTGATGCCTTTTATCTTGCCCAAATAACCCCACAATTGACGATTTTTAGACTATTGTGACCCTATTTATGGTCAAAAGAAAATATCTTAATTTCATCAAAAAGTCCAGAGAACTCCGAAAGAAATGTTGACCTATATAAAAAAAAAATCATAGATGATTGATAAGAACACCACCTAAATGGATAAACTCGAATTTAGTGCTCCTTTAAAGGAGGAACTTACACAAAAATAAAAAAATCAGAAATCTTTCCTTTAAACATGACCGACATTTCGTCTGCAACCATGGCTGAAGTAATTGAAGTAAAAAACAAACTTGTGCATCTTATTTTCCCATGAAAAGATTAATGTATGCTTTATCAATCTAGACTGTTGTCATTGATTTCTTCTGCAAAATATATCAATATAGTGCTGTTCAGAATTGCGTCCATATGTGGCTCTCTTGACCCGTAAAACGAGGTCACGCAAATCTTACTAAAGTATCCTATCGTGAATAAAAATGTATGTGGGATATGATGCAAAATAGAAAACCTTCATACATCTTAAATTCTATGGTATAAACAATTCAAGAAAAGTAGTCTAAATAAAAAAATATTAATTACAGTTCAAAAATCGTTCGTAATTGTGTCCGATAATAAAGATTGTATTGTTTATAAGCAAGTGAAATAGTGTTAACGTGAAAAATTAATTCAAAGGAAGTTTCAACAGACTGCTCACATCATGCTGACAGCGAAACTTGTAAATAACCACATTTTTTAAGTAAACATGCAGCTTTCTCTTCAGACTACATTCATAATCGTGCATGAAATGAATATCCAAGATCCTCGGAAGAAGGCTAAACTTGTCGTTTGAGATTAGAGTCGAGTGTTCAAATTTTATGTACTTTACAACAGAGTTTTATTAGAGTGATGATAAGCAATTTTATAACACCACACAGAAAATTTAATACCGTATAATTGTTCAATAAAATTATTAATTGATGATAATTGTTTTGTTTTTGAAATGAAAAACCGAAGTCAGATGCCACGAGGCAATCCCAATGTTGACTTGAAAGTTATTACTGTAGTTGAGCTACTTAGACAATTGGTCGCTGAAGTCCCCTAATAAAGCTAAGATGGTCCCCTCCTAATTTGAATGTGTATGCTATCCAAAATCAAAGTTGAGGATCAAATTTGAACAGAATTACTTGGTTATAGTATTCCATACAACACTGTTCCTTCAAGACAGTCTTGGATATCAAAACCAATATGGAATACACAACACTTCTAATTTTCAGTATTTAATGCAGGTCTTGTATTCAGGATGGCTTTCACTGTGGAACACTGTTCAACATAATTATTAGAATCGTTTAAAAAAAATAGAACACTTTATCTGTCAGAACAAAAAAACACTTTAAAACTTTCAAACATGCTATCCACACTGATCTGTGTCCACACTCGTTGGAATTAAAAATCCAACCGTCAAAGAGGGAATAACTATAACTTTTGCTAGGTTATGACTTTGAGTATATGAGTATCTTTTCATTATCTTGCATGATGTACGTTGTTCGGGGATTCCAATGTAAAATCACAAATGGCACTGTCAAAATGTGTAAATTACAAATAAAGTTTGATGAAATTGGAAATAAAAGTAGGATCATTGCTTACCTTAATATTTTTAAAATAATTTTTATCGAATTTTTACATTGTTGTATAGAAGAAATAATTCCAAAACATATTATATCTTAAGGTTCATCATAACAAACTTTTGAAAAAATAAAAAAAAAATATATTTAAAAATATTTCTGCCCAACAATTTATGACTTATTACATATCAATGTGTTCGTCATGGTTATTACCATTATAGTGTCACATTGATTTAAATATAAAATGTCAAATAAAAGTAATATATTACCAAATGTAAGTCCTTTTGTAGATCTTCTGTCTTCTAAAACTATGAAAAAAAACATTCTTTGTATTTTTATCTATGTGCTACCAAGGTTGTTTAATGCATTAATTGCTTGATTTCAATTAAATTCTAATGTTAGTGTTTGGTTTTTATTTGAAAAAAGATATGAAATCTTCCATCTTGGAACTACTTTGGTAAAAGTATGGAAAGCATGTTTTCAAAAATCATTGAATGGTAAACTGTTATATAATATAAATAAAGTTAGAAAGTTAACTTGGTCAGTGATTTAAATTGAACAGTATTTTACCAAAGCAATAAACTACATCATTGGATAAAGAAAATATCTGTGTTTTTTTTTGTAAAATCAGAAAATATAATGTTTTATGTTTATTATCTCCCGTTTTACATATTAAATTTAAGTATGTATACCAACAGTTAGCAAAACATTGTGAATTATGTGCATTTGTTCCATGCGAAAGGCCATACATTGAACATAATTTGTTTGAATCAATAGTTTGTTGTTTCTTGTTTAGATTGTTCTCTCTGGCAATCATACCACCAATGTCATATACATTTTATATTTGAAATATTGCTTGCTTCATTGTTTGGATTATTTGATTTGATAATCTAGATCAAGTTCAGACATTGGTATTTGTATAGTGTTGTTGTATAATCAAACAACATTATCATATTGTACTTACATCTATAAATCAATCAATTTCAAAGGGGAATTTGTAAAATCTTCTAGCAAATGATCAATCTCATCAGGTTCATCACAGTCTTCATATAGAACTTCATAAACAGCATCTTTGTCTCCATCTTTATTCTGGATTACAGAAATTATCCTGCCTTTATATCACTTTTTGTTTTCCTCCACCCATTCATGTAATATTTCTCTGCCTTCAAATTTTGGTCCAGAACATTTGCGTTTTGATCTGAAAATAAAAAAAAAAGTTAATTATTTTTTAACTTCATAACATTTTTTATCATATACATGATATAAGTACATGGGATTATGGCATTTTATCTTTATATAATAAATCAACAAATGTATGTGTAAATACTGATTAGGGACAGCTTTAATTTGTGTAGGCCATAACTATCCTTTTAATCACCTGAGGTATATGAAAATTGTCATTAAATTTCTTGAAACTTTATTGTATAGTTATAAGTAAGATATTTTTATTCAAAACACTGTTTTTCTACTTGATGCTAATCCCTTTTTCCCTCAAAAGTAGCTTACTAAATTACACATAGCACCAGGTTTGTAGTAAAAATAGCAACATGATGGGTACTACATGTGGAACAGGATCTGCTTACTCTGCAAGACGATGAGAGTTCAAACCCATGGTTGGTTGTGCTTGTCTTTAGTTTTCTATGTTGTGTTTTGTAAGAACTTGTCTTTAGAACCTATTGTTTTGGCCATGCTGCTGCATTTATTTTAAAATTATGATTTGGAAACTCTTTCGCATCTTTTCAATGTCTTTTGCAACCATACAAAATTACTGCTACTTTTGATTTTTAGTACACATTCAAATAATGTTATATTCTATAATAATTTTATCTTTTACCACTGGTTCATCTATCTCTGTGTCACTTTCAAATGTCACAGATTTTCTCTGTCTTGTGTTCACTTTACCAGATGTCTGTTGACTTGAAGCACTTCCTAAATATGGTACCTCAGTGTACTGAAATAATTAAGGAAAATGTAACAACAGCTTCTTATTACTGCTTGGTTGTTGATTTTTCTTTAATGTTCTAATAGTCGATCATGATAACTATATGTATAAAAGAGGGACGAAAGATACCAAAGGGACATTCAAACTCATAAATCGAAAACATACTGACAATGCCATGGCTAAAAATAAAAAAGACAAACAGACAAACAATAGTACACATGACATAACATAAAAAAAACAAAGAATAAACAACACGAACCCCACCAAAAACTAGGGGTTGTCTCAGGTGCTCGGGAAGGGTAAGCAGATTCTGCTCCACATGTGGCACCCGTCGTGTTGTCTATGTGATATCAAAGCCGGTAAATAGTCTAATTCGGTAGATCACATTCATGAAAGGTAAGGGGATTGTAGTTACGACGTAAGGAACATATCCGATATCATTTGTGAAACGGTTATTCCATAACGTTCAACCAACTCGTGATGGCGTCCGTAAAATTTACGAAGGGATGATTTCAACTTCACCATTTGGAACTCTTTGTTTAATAGCTTCCTTGTGAGCAGTAACCCTCTATCAAGCAAATCATGATAGGAAATGCAAGCACGGGAATATCGTCACTATACGTTGATCTGTTCATTGATGACCAGCAACAAATCTTGTCTACTTGTATCGTTGTCGGAAGGACAGTAGGACGAGTTTCTGAAGTCATACGGTATGGTTGCATCACATTTATGTTTTCATAATACATATTATATGATATATTTGTCAAGTTGATTTCACTAAATGATAAAAACTAAAAGGGATGAATCCAATTTCATATGTATAAAATAGTATTCATGGTCATTCATCCTGCTTTATCAAGAGATGATAATACACATGTATGATTTGACGACACAAGCGACCACCCTTTTGTCGGATACATATTGCAAGATAAACACATACTTTAAACACAAATTAAAAGGAAGTATTAAAACAGTTTGGAACCAACAAACAGATTAAATCAACCACAGAAAAATAATTTTAACTTATTGAACACCCAGTGGCATATATTTCTGTAACTTATTGAACACCCAGTGGCATATATTTCTTGCATATTCCTTGACAATTACGGTATTACAATTTGACCAAGAAATTCTATATCACAAAGGGAATGTTGGGATTGAGTTTAAGGGTAATTGTCCAATTCATGAAGGAAAGACGGGCAGAAAAAATGTTGAAAAACAATCATACTAAACTTCGAATTATACACAAGAAACTGAAATAAAAAATAAAACAAAATTGCGGCGAGGTTAAATTTGTTTATGAGATCTCAACCCTCCCCCTATATCTCTAACCAATGTAGAAAAGTAAACGCTTAACAATACGCACATTAATATTATGTTCTAGAGAAGTCCGAGTCCGATGTCAGAAGATGTAAAAAAAAAATAAAAAAAAATAAAATGACAATAATACATAAATAACATCAGACTACTAGCAGTTAAATGACATGGCAGCTCCAGACCTCAATTAAACTGATTGAAATATTATGTCTGAATTATATTAATTACAGGCACAATCCCTCCCGGGTTTAGTATGATACTATTATAACGTTAATAAATAAATATTTCCTTCTAGATATTCCATTCATAACAGTTATTTGTGATGGTGGATGGAGCAAAAGGTCGCACAAGCACTCATATAATGCTATTGGAGGCGTTGCCGTTGTAATTGGTGCAGAAACTAAAAAAATCTTGCACATAGGGATCCGAAATAAATACTGCTACATTTACAATAGATGTAACTCTCTAGGAATAACACCAAAAGACCATGAATGCTTCAAAAACTGGACTGAATCCAGTCAATATATGGAGTCTATATGGTTTTTTGAAGGCTTACGATTTTGGAGTGCGTTACATGCATTTTATTTCAGATGGCGACTCATCCATTCATGCACAAATTATGGAACGTGTACCTGGTTTGGGGAAAATTTGTTCAAAAGATGGAGTGTGCTAATCACATAACCAAATGTCTTTTTGGTAATTTAGAAAATTTAGTACATGAAAATCTGAGTTATAAAGGAAAAGGCAAGTTGTGCAAAAGGACAAGAATAAGAATTGTCAGTGCTGTCCGGTGTTCCATAAGAAGAGGGTCCTCAGAAAAAAATAAAACACTAGCCATTAAAAATTTAGAACACGATATCAGAAATACAACATTACACATCCATGGTGATCACACTAGATGCAATGAAGATTTTTTGCAAGGTAAAACAGACTTCAGATCAAAACCACAGTAATGGAGCACAAAGAGATGCAGTTGATGATGATAAGGATGATGATAATGGTGATGATGACATATCTCACTTTGATGACAGTCCCATCAAATATAGAGATTTTAAGTTTGAATGTCTATATTTTGTATATACTGCAGCTGTGCTATTTTTGCAGTCAAATTGCATTGATCGATTTATCATTTCTGATCATGTCTGACCGTATATTTCCTTATTTATGAGGTTGATAATGTGTTACCGTTGAGTACAGGTTCACAGAATGTTTAACAAACCAATCCAAATTCAACATACTGTCTGTAATACAAGTGAGAGGTTACCTTACTATAAAACCAGGTTTAACCCACCTTCTTCTACATAACAAAAATGCCAGCTCCATGTCAGGATATGACAGTTGTTCTCCATGCGTTTGATGTGTTTGAAATTTCAATTTTGCCATTTGATTATGGATAATTAACCTCTTCCTACGCCAAAATACATAGCAACGAGCTATTTGATAACAACTGCCGAATTTCTGACTTGATACATGACACTTTAAGAAAGAAAAAATAACAACATGCAAACTGCAGAACATCAACAAATATATTATATCAACGACAAAAACTACATGATATAAAAAAGTAAAGCATTTATAAGACAGCATTAATTTGATTTAGTTACGTAATTGGTACCAAGCTGTATTACTTTAATCTTACACTAAACACTATTAATTATAGATGAATATAAAGGATCAGCCTTACTTACGTTATCAATGGTACACAATAGTACAAATTATTGGCAAGTTTATTATTCAAAACAAATTCATGCAATTGTATTCTAAATACGTTTGAAAGCCAGTTTTAAAAAGAGACAACTATTGGTCATGCTGGTATCTCAAAAGAATGATATCAGCATAGAATGGTACTCTATCGTTGGTTGAAAGGTGAACGCCGACAGTCATAGTTATAGAGTTATAGAGTGTATCTAATAGTTTAAAAATATGTGTGTCAAATATATGAAATGCATTAGTAAAAAATTATATTGATGTATGGTTAGTAACTTTTCTAAGGGTTTCGCGAAACCCAGTGTCTCGCCCACTTTTTTCTGTTGTCTATTGGAAACAAATATTTTGTCCAGGTTTGATAAAAAAACAGGATGGTTTATAAATCGAATAAATAATTTAATAACTATAACTGCAGACTGTAAACAATGCTAGCTTGAAAAAAAAACTATGTCAATTTCAGTGATAAAAGGATTTACTTCTGAATTCGTCTTATTATAATAAACAAACTTTTGTACAATTTTGGTAGATATTCTGGATAATTTTTGAAATGAATAACATTTCACATGTACAGGCTCCACAACAAGGATCATCATTTTTTGGGGGGATAAATTTGAGATGTTGCATGTTTTATTGAAAAAATGGGACCATTGTACTTCCTTTTCATTTCTTGATATTTAAATTATTCTGATAAAAGTATGCAGCATTTCCTTCTATATCTCTGATATACATGTTGTAACAAGTTAATATGTGGTAACAAGTTAATATGTTGTAACAAATTAATATGTTGTTACAAGTAAATATATTGTGTTTTATCGTAAGTGCGGGAAAATGTTGAACCATTACACTTTGAAAAAGACAAGGGAACATATAAAAGGCACACTTTAACGATCACCTTTTTCAAAAGGTTCATTAGCAAAGCCCATACGGCATAGTCATCTATAAAATGCCACGAAATGACAATGTTAGACAATTGAAAATAGAAAACTTACGGCCTAATTTATGAAAAACAAAAGTTTGTTTTACATTCTAAACACGCTAAAATTTTGCACAAACTGGAATGCAAAAAAAAAACACATCTTTTGCTGATACCTTTTTTTATCTTGATTTAAAAAGCTTAATATTTGAACTACATTTTGAAAAATTCAAATTGATCTTCCGCTATCTTTAAGCAATGTTTGTCAACAAATCGTATATGCACGAAAACACATTCCTTTATGTTACATGTATATGAGAGGCACAGTTGTTTAATTGTCTTTTAGATATATTCATTTCAAATTTTTACAATCTTTGCTTTTCTAGTTCTTGGGAATTCAGCACGGCTATTTGTTAAAATACCTGTAAAATCCCCATATTTGAAGAGTTCACGATGATGATTTTAAGATTTAGAGCCCTAGTTACTTATGATGTACCAATTGTGTCTACTGAACGTCGTGGCATTTTGAGTTGGGTCTGGGTTTGTTTATACCAGTGATCTGTCTTTCTTTCCTTGATCTTTCTTTAAATTCTGATTGAATATTTTTGATTTGATAACCCTCCGTTCAAGTCACAATTTGTAATAGTAAATCATTTATAAAATGTGTGTAAATGTCCGCCAAAAATTATTATCCCCAAATTCACAAGTAATACAAAAAAATAGCAGATTTTTCAAAAGTATCACATTTTTCAAGCTTCTAACTAAATTTAGTTGACTATTGTTTACATACATTTATATTTTACTTTTAAAAAAATAAGCTTTTTCTACATTTTGAAACAAACCTATTTGAACTATTTTGTATTTAACCTCAACTAGCTTTTATTTATCAATACTTTGAAGTGTTTTCAGTGCAAGATTTTCAAACAGAGGAAATGTGTAACAATAAGCATTGTGTAAAAAGAAAGGTTTGTTAAATGTACGTTCAGCTTTATCATATATTTATTTGAGGAAAAAATCTAAATACAATGCCTGAAATTTAATATAATACTGTTCTTTCGTTTGAGTCATTAAAGTGTTGGTTTGTTTTGGTACAGACAGTTAAGTTTTCTACGTATTCTTAACATTTTGATTTTTTTTTTACAAGAAATGGAATTCATAGTAGTACTGATACTATCTTTTCTGCTATGTATCTGCAACGGTAATGTGTTTGGTCCTAAAACACAAGGTTCATTTGAGGCGGACAAACAAGAAAAGACGAGATGCATACAGTCGGACATTAATGTTTTGAAAGACAAAATGCATGAGGTACTTAAAAAAGTTATTAAAAACGACAACGAAATTTCTTCACTTAAAAGTGGAAATCAGCATCTGACCAATAACCTTTTTTTTCATGTAAAATCAATGTGTTACACGAAAACACTAACGAACAGCAACAAGCATTGACTAATACTAACACGGAGATTAGTTACCTTAATGAAGCTATAGAAGAACTGAGGAATGAAGGCGATAAGTTAGAAGAGCTACAAGGGCGAGTGTCCGGGGAAAACATTACAGAATGTATTCAAAAATCAGGTATGCGTCGGTATACATTTGTAGACTAGCATGATAAAATGGGGAGCTTTAAATAATCACTCATTAATTGTTTGTGCATTGTTTTGAATCACAATGTATGTCCAAACTCAGTAGAGACGCGTTTACATTGTATTTAATAGATGAATTCAACAATACTAACCGTTATCCTTATGATACCTTTTTTTATTAATAGTTAAGCATTTTCAAAATATACTGCCGTCATTTAGCCAAAGCAACTTACTTTAAATAAATCAAGTGTAAACGGTTACAACTGTCCTTACATATATATATTTAAGTTGTACGAGGGAAACTCTCCAATAAAGTTTACGACAAAAGGTACTGTTTAACATTCCTTATTGTCAATTTCCTTTGTTGATGGTGATGTATCTATGGCACCATCTAACGGTGTTTATGCATCATTATTAGTCCAGTCAATCTAGCTTAAATTTGATCTAATCCGAAAGTAATTGCAACAGAAGATTTTTAAGATTTAATCTTTAGCTTTATACCCCAAATATACACAGAAAAAAGTACCATAAAATCTAATTTGAGGAAGACTAAAAAAAATTACCATTTAAAATTCCTATGGAGAATTGCATTGAAAAGGGAGATTACTCTTGCAAAAAAGTCAGAAATATCACTAAAAATTGATACAAAATGATAACTTTGCCGGTTCTATTTATCAGAATGTATTGATTCTTGATTCCTTAACGGTCTTTAGAGTATAAAAAAATCTCTAAAGATGTTTTCGTATATTTTATGAAGCTATAATCTAGATTTTGTAATTCATTTGTCGACCATTTATTAAATTTTTCAACATGTCAAGGTAAAGAATCTCAAATTTGATAAAAATAATTAAGCATGTATTCTTCTTTTTGTGGTTTAGATTTTCTTAGATAAGTAATTTGCTGAAAAAATATAATATACAGATATAAAGAATACCAAATTTTCACATTATATTTTCAAAATGGTTACAAAGCTTCAAAATTGCAATTTCTTTAATGAAAAATGCACGAAAAAAATAAAAACTACCCATTATATAGAAGATTATATAAGTAAGTCAAACACAAACTTATAACCCCATCAAAGTATCATACTTAAAATAAATTACATGAAAAACAACAAAAAACTGACCAAAAAAGACTAATTTTTGCAAGAGTTATCTCCCCTTCCAATGTTAATTTCCAAAGGAAATTGAAAATGCTGATTTTGAGTTTTCCTCAAGTTAGATTTTATGGGAATTTTTTCTGTGTATATAAAGGGCATAATGCTATAGATTAGAACTAAAACATTTTCTGTTGCAATTAGTTTGAGGTTAAATCTTAGTTTGACTGGACTATATATTCAATTGCTATACCCGTATTTGTTTTGACGTTTTGGATTTTAATGAAAGTAAGCTATGTATTACTGGTAAGTTATTAAGTCAGGGAGTTCGTTACCACAAACATGACAATTTACTTAAAACGTTTTCTTAATTCTTCCATATATATCATGTATATATATAAAGATTTGGTTTTGAAGTTTGTTTGTAACTGTAGAAAACTTATAAATAGCACATCTTCTTTTAGAAACAAATAAATATCGGCTATAGTGGTGACAATAATAGCAGACAAACAACTGCGGGAAATTATCATTTCATTTTTTTTAAATGACTGACACCAATAGATCAAATATTTGTTTAGGTGAGTTTTATACAAATATATCATGCTTACAAGGGGTATTTGCCAAAAATACCGGTTGAGAGGTACAAATTTCCAGAGCCGTTAGGCGAGGGAAATTTGATTACCTCGAAACCGGTATTTTTGGGAAATACCCCTTGTAAGCATGATATAATTGTTTAATTCCACCGAATGTTTCGACTCAGAAAGTTTATTATAATCAGGTATCATGAAATTTCGACTTGAATGTATAATTTTTCAGTGTATACACTGTAGCTGTGCTCTTTGCGCAGTCAAATTGCATTGACTGTATATATAATCATTTCTCATCATTTTTTTAATGTACAGTCA
Organism: Mytilus edulis; assembly: GCA_019925275.1. Taxonomy (NCBI): domain Eukaryota; kingdom Metazoa; phylum Mollusca; class Bivalvia; order Mytilida; family Mytilidae; genus Mytilus; species Mytilus edulis. The sequence continues at coordinate 40,422,096 of CM034362.1, forward strand.
CTGACTGTACATGTATATATATATCTCCCTTTTTATGATAATAAGCTGGTTCTCGGCTGACTACTTCACTTTGTTCATCAGTTTCAGTGAAGCGTAATACAAGTGGATTCCAGTTTTAAGTAACCGGTTGACAATTCGTTTCCGTTGAGTTTTATTTATGACGTCATTCCCGGAACTTTTACGTCATTCGCTCCAAATTCAATTATGATACTTTTTATCCTAAATATTTCATCTGAAACCATATATTTAGAATGACCATGAATTTGTCATATTAGAATAGAAATAATTCATTGAGTTATTTTTAGACATGGTATTCCCCATCTGCCATGGTATTTGCTAGGGTATTTCCCATCTTCCATGGTATTTGCTAGCAAATACCCCGGCACATGGAATTCCCTAATGGCAAATACCCCGGCAGAGAAAAGAAAATCTCAATATATAGAAATTGGTGAAAAATACCATGTTTCTCATCCAATCAAAATACAGCATTATTACATAAGGTGGAATTACAATTTATATCGAACACTTTCATTAACGTTTGTCATATTTTGATTGATTTTCAACTTTAATATAGAAAACAATGCTTAACCTTTAAATTATACGGTTACTGTCAATTTACCCTGTAGTTATTACTTCGTTAGATTTCTATAATTTCTAAAGATTCTAAAAGATGCTCTCTCTAAAATTAACTTTCAAAGTTATTGTATGTAGATACACATTAGTGTGTGTTATTATATTCTTAGTGTTAATGTTTTTACTAAAAGGCTCCATGTGCTCGCATTTTTAGAACTTTAGATACTACTCTAACAGTAGTCATGTAATCTTGTGATTTACAGATGGTGTTATATTCCAAATTCTAGCATCTTCACTGAGTGTTTATTCGCATGGTGGATGATACATAGGAGAAGGAGACATAACCAGTCTTGCTTCTGATGAAATTCAGGCGATCCCCTCAAATTGTGTGTGTCATCATTATTTTTCGACGTAATCAATATATGATACTTGAGGATTAGTAATATACTGCTGCTCGTATTTTCGTCTATCTTAAAATAGTTATCAAAAGTACCAGGTTTATAATTTAGTACGCCAGACGCGCGTTTCGTCTACATAAGACTCGTCAATGACGCTCATATATTATTAAATATAAATATTTATAAAGCCAAAAAAGTACAAAGTTGAAGAGCATTGACGAAATTTTGTCAAAACTCTATCGACAGTAATTGTTTGGCATACCTTAGTTTCAGTGTGGTATCACGTTGTCTATGTTATAGTCGATTGTCACGTGATTATCCTTATGTTTAGAATAACCTTTTATCTATTAATATTTTGAAGTGTTATACGTGCGATTTTTTTAAGAACGCACTTCATCAAAGGAAATGTGTAACAATAAGAATTGTGTATGTTCACCTTTCTCATATATTTATATGCGGAAAAGTTATAATACAATGCATTGAGTGCAATATAATACTGTCCCTCCCTTTAAGTCATTAAACTATCGTTGATTCATTTTGATGCAGACAGTTTTGTTTTCTACGTGATCTTGAAATTTTGAATACTTATTTACAAGATGTCGTTGGTTGTATTTTACTCCATTTTAAAAAGTTGGTCAAAATTCTATTGACAGTAATTGTTTGGCATATCTTAGTTTCAGTGTGGTATCACGTAGGCTATGTTGCAGTCGATTGACACGTGTTTGTATAAGGAAAAAGTGACGACAACGCCAATTTACTTTTAATAATTTGTTATCCGAAAATTGATACTTTATTTAATTTATTTACGTGGTTAATTGTCTGCTTTATTATCTAACTTTTCCTGAAAGACATGACTGAGGGAACAAATACATGCCATTAAACTAGCCGCTTTTCTCAAACAGCACATACTAAAAGTTATGCTGTGCATGCTACTTTTAACGAATATAAAATCGTTAATGTTCTGCAGATTTACTTCTTATTTTTTTGTCCACGTAATAATTTTTCAATTTATTTCGATACTTGTATTCTTAACTTTGATTACAATAAGGAAGTAGTAAACCCCATAAGTCAAAATAGATAAGTTACAGAGGGAAAACACTGAATTATTATGAAGTGTTTGATATGCACTCTTCTACTTATTCTCTTATTTCTTTTGAACTTCTTGAAAAGCTATTGAAATTGATTTCGATAAAATCATCAACATCTTGCTTTAAATGCGTTAAAGAATTGTGGAATACAGACCTTGTTCTAGTTCGACATCTACGGGACATTATTCTTTCAATACCGTTTCGTTAAATAATCAAGAGTTTTCTTAATATTCTGTATCCAAAGAAACTGACCTTTAATAAATCAAATATCAACAGCAATAAAGGTCCTTCAAACCGGAAACACTAAGAAACAAGTCAGCACGTTTGTTCCCTTTGGATTTAATATTTGTTTTTACATTGACTTTCCATTAGTCCATGATAACGGTGTTACCTTTTATGCCAACTAGTTTGCTATGCCCATATTACCCATGCTTTCGTTTATACAAAATTAGTTTGAAACAGACTCACGAGAGATACCAGGCTAAACATGTTGTATGCCATACGTGTGTTTCCGCTTCAAACGACGCAGCAGTGACTCTCTAGTCAAAAACGTATAAAGGCCAAATAAGATATGAAATTGAAATGCATTAATGACGTAAAATTATGCAAGCATTTGCCAAACACAGCTACGTTTATAGTTTCCTAGATAGAAATTCCCTAGAATTTCGAACATTCGAATATTTGTGAACAGCAACTCTAAACGGATGCCCATGTCAATTTGGCTCTGCTGGTAGAAAACGATGTACCAAAAGGATATCACATTCTAATTTATACTATTTTGTTATTTATCAATTCGTATAAACTGATGGATATGTGAGTAAACTTTGTTTAAATAAAGGCAACAGTAGTATACCGCTGTTCAAACTCATAAATCCATGGACAAAAAACAAAATCGGGGTAACAAACTAAAACTGAGGGAAACGCATAAATATAAGAGGAGAACAACGACACAACACTACAATGTAACTAACACACACAGAAACGGACCAAGCATCAGACAAAATCCCACGAGAATAACAAATATAACATCAAAACCAAATACATGAATTTGGGATAGACAAGTACCGTGACACGTCTTATCGTAATGTCAATTTACACTCAAAAATAAGAGAAAACAAACGACACAACGTTAAATTGTAACACACACAGAAACGAACTATAATATAACAATGGCCATATTCCTGACTTGGTACAGGACATTTTTAAAGGAAAAAATGTTGGGTTGAACCTGGTTTTGTGGCATTCCAAACCTCGCACTTTAATGGCAATGTTATATATAACATAGAAATGAAAACATAATATTACAGGACTATAATACAAATAAATAGGAAAACGTATTAGACAAAGAAACACATGATTAATGAATAACAAAAAGCATCAGGTTTAAAATTTAATACGCCAAAAACGCGCCTCGTCCACACAAGACTCACCAGTGACGTCCAGATATAAAAGATCGAAAGCAAAAAAAAGTACAAAGTTGTACAGCACTGAAGATCAAAAGTTGAAAAGGGTTGTGTCAAATACGGCTAAGTTTTTATGCTTGGGATAAGAACATCCTTATTATTTAGAACAATTAATGCTATTGCAAACAGTAAATTTTATCAAATGAATATAACAGATATACATAATGAAACTGAAGTATTAACTCATTACATAAAACAAACACGAATACATAATAAATGACCAACACAGAATAGACACACCCGATTCAGTCCAGGCCTCGACGCAGTAAATTATGAAAATGACGGCACATACCATGGTGGAAAGGCATTAAAAATTACGTCACATACGATGGTGAAAAGGCATTAAAAATTACGTCACATTTGAACATATGAAAAACTATATCTCAAAAGTAAGATAGAATTAGGATTGATTAAAGATTAAAATAGAACTAAATACTGATATTGCGTTTAAACACAATGCATATTGCAATACTTATTAATAGCAATTAACTATAATATATATATGTGCAGTTTGTTATGAATCCAACTTCAAACGTAAATTATCGTACAGATTATGTTGACCAAAATTAAATCTAATAAATGACGGCGGTGATTAATTCTTGTTTCCATAACACATAAATATAATAGAAAAGACGTCAACACATTTGACAAAATCCGATGAGAATTACAAATATAACATTAAACATTTAAACTAAATACATGAATTTGTTATAGACAAGTACCGTAACACGTCTTATAGTAACGCGAATTCACACTCAGCAAAACAGTCACAAATGTTAAGAATTTAATGCTAAAATTGAGAATGGAAATGGGAAATGTGCCAAAGAGACAACAACCCGACCATACAGCAGACAACAACAGAAGGTCACCAACATGTCTTCAATGCAACGAGAAATTTTCGCACCCGGAGGCGTCCTTCAGCTGGCCCCTAAACAAATATATACTGGTTCAGTGATAATGAACCCCATACTAAACTCCAAATTGTACACAAGAAACTAAAGTAAAAATAATACAAGACTAACAAAGGCCAGAGGTTCCTGACTTGGGACAGGCGCAAAAATGCGGCGGGGTTAAACATGTTTGTCAGATCTCAACCCTCCCCCTATACCACTAGCCAATGCAGAAAAGTAAACGCATAACAATAAGCACATTAAAGTTCAGTTCAAGAGAAGTCCGAGTCTGATGTCAGAAGATGTAACCAAAGAAATTAACCAAATGACAATAATGTTTCATTTTATCGGTAAAAACGATAACATAGTATTTTTTTAAAAGATTTTTTTTTAACGACATTGACTACCCATGAGGGTGTTAAACGGTTGGCCATGGATAACAACTTTATGAGTATTTAGATAATTTGTAACATGATGGGTTTTCTCTGGCCGTTAATAGAGTCGTTACACTAAAGCGATAATTTGTGTACTAAATGATATTTTAGGTCTTAGGTACATTTGATTTTTGGTTGTTATTTGTTATGAATTGAAATAGCTGTCAGTTATTGCGATTCATGAGAAAAATGTACCATATGTCTAAAGTTATGTTATAGTATGGTTGATTTGTGGTTTGTGTCCATCTGATGAGTCAAGGCTTTTTCACAGGATTGCTAAAATTTCATACAGACCAAATGCAGAATGTGTCATGATTAAACCAATTTTTAGCGTCAAATCCTCCTCTATATGAACCAGAGTTTTCAAGTGATGCTCACAAGTGCATGCATTTGAACGTTGAAATCTTAGTAATTCCGGATATTCTTCCATACAAGTTTATGTCAGCAAACCTAACTCATGGTTTACATCTGTTACATCACCCTACATGGATATTTGTCAATAAGACGAGATATTACAGATAATGAACAGATGAGAGAAATACGGAATATTAAGTTCAACGTACGTTTTTGAATGACATGTTCTTTCATCACAAAAACATACTTTATATTTTTATTTTAAATTACCCATTATGACTACATCGTGTGGTTTGTTTTTGTATACAGAATCACAACAAAGAATTAGAAAAAAGAGACTGCACAGATATAGAAAGGAACAGCAATCAGATACTGAAAAATGGTGTTTACAAAATATATCCTGACGGTAAACAATCTGTTCAGGCCTATTGTGATATGACTACAGACGGCGGAGGGTGGACAGTAGGTCATGCTTTTATCTCTATTTCTGTTCTTAAAATGCTTTATAAACTAAAGCAATTTGAAAAAAACGAAGGATAAATATATATTCTCTCAATTAGTGCCAGAAATCTTAGGTTGGAAAACATTTCTTAGTTGATACATATGTTATAATCATGAATTTTAAATGTCTTTATATATTAGATTCTTTTAAGATACAAATCATATTGAACATTTTGGGATAATAATTCGTTCGTCGAGGTTTTACCAATTTCAACTACGGTAGAACCCTTCGTTTACAAGGATCACTTGGTCCTTCATTATACATTGTTATACACTCAAAAACTAATAAAATCCTTATTACGGTTCGAATTTCAAAGAACTCTATCAATAGTAATTACCTTACCTATGATGCGATCGTTAATACAATAAGTTAGAATGATTGCTTTATGTTCATCATTATATTATAAGTAAGAATGATTCCTTTATGTTCATCATTATATTATAAGTAAAAATGATTGCTTTATGCTCATCATTATATTATAAGTTAGAATGATTGCTTTATGCTCATCATTATATTATAAGTAAGAATGATTGCTTTATGCTCATCATTATATTATAAGTAAGAATGATTGTTTTATGCTCATCATTTTATCATAAGTAAGAATGATTGCGTTATGATTATCATTATATCATAAGTTATATTTCATATTATACTTTTAAAGGTTATTCAGAAACGATTTGATGGATCAGTTGACTTTAACCGAAACTGGTTGGAATGTGAAAACGGATTCCGTAACATTGATGGAGAATTCTGGTTTGGTGTGTATTGTAAAATTATCATAATTTCATGTTGTGACATTTAAAAACAATAGCCTGTTGTGCAACAAATGTATTTGTTTTATCAAATGAACTAATAATAGCAGGAATTGAGATACCGTGAAAAAAAAGATTTTCCTTTGGTTGTGTCGTCAACCCAGAATTCTAAATTTACTATTGTTATCGTTTGTCTCTTTTCTATGTGTACACATTAACAACTTTTTTCTGTGTATTGTAGGAAACCATTATGTTCATACTCTGACAGAAACTCGAAAATACGAACTGAGAAAAGGTATGGTTGACAAAAGTAATAACAAGACATATGCTGTTTACAGAATTTTCAGTATTGGAGACGCTGCTTCTTAGTACAAGTTAACAGTCGTTGGTTATTCTGGAAACGCAGGTAGAATAGTATTTATATCAATATTTTATATGAAATTACACCCAATATCCCTTATCAACAAACAAACCGATAAATGTAATCTTCGAACGAATTATAAAAGTGTACAGATGTCATCAAGTTTATGTAAAATTAGTAAAGGTTAAATTGTCATTGGGGTTTTAATTTCGTAGATTTATTCTTTCCACGAAATAAACAGTGATATAATTGCCAACGAGAAAACTTTACAACAATGTGTAGATTACTTTTAGATTAAAGAGATCTGTGATTCGTTTAAGGACATGACACGTTCTCATTAATCGTGTGATTATTTGTTTTTTTTTGTGTAGCGTTTAGTTTTTATATTATATTTTGGGACAAATCAAATACACAAACAGATTCATTTGAAAAAGTCACCTAAAATGTTGAACACCAGAAATAGATGGTATCTTTTTCTACAGATGTGTAGCTACGCAGCAGGTGGACCATTGTTTTAACATTTCTAAATATGTTTAGTCTTATAATGAACAGTATGTTAGTGACAGCCTTTTATTAAAAATACAATGTCGACGTATAGTTTTCGGTATCTCAGACCGTCCATGTCGTCTCTATATATCATCGAGAATGATTACTTTGGATCAAAAGTTTGAATTACATCACCTTCTGTGTTTTGTTTTATTAAGATTGTTGTTTTTTAATCACAACTGTCATTATCTTACAGAGGATTGGTTGAAACATCATAATGGACAACAGTTTAGTGCTAAAGACCAGGACAATGACTCAGCTGGTGGTAAATATTGTACCTCTGTTAATCAATGACCATGATGGTATCATAATTGTTGAAGTGCAAACCTTAACATACGTTTTAGAATGATGTGTTGGACTTGGAGAATATCAAGATCTGTCATGATGATCAGGAAAATGTAAATTATATTTCTCCAACAATAAATGATTATATTCTGTTTATTTTACCTTTATGAAAAAGGCCATTTTGGTTTATACATTAATGAGACAGCATTAAATAAAATAACAAAAAAATCATACTAGATATATATATTATCATTTAAATAATCCTATAAATCACAAAGGTTTTTATTCGAATTTAACTTCTAATGGATTTTTATGTATTCTTTAAGATTTAACATAATAAAGTCATTGGGGTTATGTGCCCCGATATCTATTGAGTACAATCATTTTCTATTGGATTCTCATTCTATACATAACCACATGACTGCTTTGGTGCACGTTATGTGACAACTCTTTTGTTAGATATTCTATATATTTATCAATTTAGGTCAACGTTGACCACAGTTAATAATGATTTAAGTTATATATTTGTTTTCATATGCTTTTTGACGCTGTATTAAAAATTGATAAAATTATCCTATTTTTTCCATTTTGAATGGTTTTACACTAACCATTTTAGAGACCCTTTATAGCTTGCTGTTCGGTGTGAGCCTATGCCGTACGTTTACCCACACATGTAATAGTTTTACTTTTACAAATTCTGACTTGGATCGAGAATGGTCTCATTGGCACTTTACTGCATCTTCTTATCTCTATTTGCCACTGACATGATTGACCACATACATTTTAAATTGTTCTCGTTGACTAAATCTGAAATTCTAAAGAAATCAACTAAACAAATAATTGTCTTTGAACGTTTCTGTTGAAGGAAATCCAAGGACTTTAATAGTTAATGGTGCAAGTCCACACAAAGGTTGTTAATTTTAATCTACACGTGGCAGGTACGCTTGAATGACATCTTAGTTAATTGAGATAGTCAGTTATTATGCCGAAGACCAACATTCTGCAACAATAAAATCTGACCACGATCCAAAAATCAATTGTGCTGAAAGTGTCATATAATACCAATCTATCAATCAATGGCATCAAGAAAGAAAGTGCGTTTACCGCATCAACACACAGTGATATTTTTAATTTTCTTATATTCTCTTGTGAAAAATGCTGAGTATTCTGCAAAACAAAAGTATACGATAAACAATTGTAACAATTACATTTTGTACAAACATATTTGTCTGGCTGATTAGCCATAAGGACTGTTATGTCTACATGCACGACGTATTTCGGGTATTCTTCAATACAAGTTTTTGTCCTCAGACTAAATTTATGGTTACGTTTTTCCCGATCGACTGACAGTTTTACTGATTTAGTGGTGTTGAGCAAACATAATGTAGCCGTTAAAAATAATAATGGCAATTCATAATAACAACCAGAAAGAAATTGATATAATATAGGTGTTCTCAGATTTTACTTAAATTTAAACATGTTGAAAATGTCTTTTTTAAAATATTTTAAGAGCAAATTCTAAAAATTTGGTTTGAAATTTATTCTTTGGTGAAAGAAAAAAGAGTATCAATAAAAAGTGAAAAAATGTCTGGTAAGGTTTTGTATTTTTTTCGATTCTCTATATGTGGTGGTACTCCAGTTCAATTTGAGGTCAAAGAACTGTTAAGTTATGAAGGAAGTTAGAAGAACGAAGGCACATTTAAGTTTAATAAGCCAATTGTGAAGAAAATCTTGCTAGGAAGCAAGCTCTTGTTACCAGTGATGAGCTACATTGTATTATTAAACATATAAGTCAAAATTATTAATATAACGCGAATAGTGATACTGAAATGATTTGAAAAAGACGCTTCTTATATTCTTTGTTGGTAAATTAAAGGAAATATTTAGAACCTTTGCAGTCAAAATAACTTGATATGAACTTTACTATTCTTTTTGTGGCTTTTTTGTCATATAGACTTTCGCTTATTCAGAATTTTAAACAACTTTGGCTTCCGAATTTTAGGATTTAAGCGTTCAAAATCAAGACATGCTCTTCGGCAGAACAATCCTTTTTGAAGTGTTATGTTCATCTGAGACTACTATAGTCTCAGTTTTCATAAACATGTTTCCCTATGTTTTATTTTCGACCGTAGATGATTTAAGCTACAACATTTGCAATAAAATCAATCTTACTCGTGCTGTGTATATGCAGTAGAATGTGTCCCCGTGCTTGTAGTGTATGCCCTTATATATTTAAGTTATTGGTTGTTTGCCTGTGAGAGAGCTTTCACATGTTTATATCTTTATTGTTTACGATGTTGGGATGTATTGATACTCATCCACGCCTGCTATTTTTTATTATTGCCCCCTGCTATGGTGTTTATTCGATTTCTTACAACCACTGTTTTTGCCCTGTGTTTGTTATACATGTCATTTTTGTTATATTTAAGTCCATATGTCGGGCCTTTTATTACAGTTTTTGTAAGAGTTCTTTACTGCACTCCTAATTACTCCCTATTCCGTAACTGTGATCCTCATTCAATGTTACAACCTCCGGTCTTTTGTATTGATCCTATACCCCTATTAAATAATCATGATTTTACGGAATGGAAAAAATATTATCAACAACACAACTTCTAGGTTATCTACGTGCATAAATAAACGTATTGGTAATGCCACTACAGCCAGATTATTTAACAAAAATGCACGTGGATATCCACAAATTTTCCCGTGCAATGCCAAAAAAATGACTTACCTGTTTTAGATTAACTTCTCAAAATACTATAAGGTCAACAGTGAACGGGAGAACCTTTTCGCTCTCCTTTTCCTGTGATATTACCTGAAAAACTCAAAACCTAATATATGTGGTAACTTGAACCCAACCTAAGTGTGGTATTCAATATGTGGGACAGACGGGACGAGAGTATTTCAGAAGAAATCAAGAACATCTCTACCGCTTTCGTAGACCTAAAAAATTCAAAAGTTTAGTATATCAGCATTTAGATAAGCATAATCATAATCTGAAATATATAAAATTCCAACCGCTCGAAACCGTTCAAAAACAACCAGGAGAATCGCACAAGCAATTTGAAAAATCACGCGAAGTTCGCGAATTGTTTTGGATAAAAAGACTTCAAACAGCTTATCCTCTCGGTCTAAATGATAAAATATTAGGACAGGGGAACATATCTAAAACTCATATCGATGTCATTAATATTGTTGATAAACGACTTAGAAATAATAGGTCTCATGGTAAACGCAAGAACCGTAATCAACGTATTAAACATCGTATAAATTATACACTTGCTGATCTGTTATCTATAATAAAGAATAATGGCAGATATCAAGTATTATGCAAACTGGGTCAGATACCTATAAGTAAATTACATGTTATTTTTCTGGAGTGTGATAAAATTTCTTTTTTTAGCCCATTTTATGAATACACCCGTATTATTACAGCCTTTTGTCATCACAGGCTTTTTCCTATTATTGATAAACCTGAAAATCTTAAACGACATTTTCTCAAATTAAAATATATAAATAGAGGTATTGATTTTATTAATTTGTCTAGCATATTCAATGACTCTTCTGTCTATAGCTTAATACCTCCATATTTTGATAATATAGAACAACCCATTATTTCGTATTCTTATAAAAAACCGAGCAGAAATTTGATTTTCAATTATACGTCAATTACAACAGACGTCAATATAGAAAATAATGTTCCTTCCACTTGAGATTGCGAAACATCTAGTTTTAAATATGTTCCCTATGGTCATGTTATCACAGGAGACCTCAACATCGTCGATGACCGTGAAGTCATAACTTTTCTAAAGAAAGGACCGAAATACCGTCCTCCATCTACAATAGATTGGAAACAGTGTCGTCAGGTCATTAAAGACGCTCTGTCTGCCTATTGTAAAAATTGGTGCAAACGTGAAAAATCCGATAAAAAATCTTTAGACAGTTATTTGAATAAAATTATGAATACGGTTGATATTCGAATATCTCATTTAGAAAACAATTCTGAAATTAATAATAGGAACCATGATATACCCATTTCTAGAATAAAAAACAAACTCAAGGTACTCGCAGAGCAGTTTGTGTTCGTATCGGCAGACAAGTAATGTAGTGGTGGTGTGACGCATATACTGCACGAAAGTTCTTCAAAACGAAATTATCAATTCCTCTACATTCAGGTCAGTGCGCACCACAGAGAGTCAAATCGTTAACAAGCATACCACTACCACTGCCCAGCTTAAAGCATCTTCCGAACATTTGAAAGTCCCTACCATGTACTGGTTACCGAAATTACACAAAAAACCATTTAAATTCCGTTTCATCTCCGCTTCCAGTAAGTGTTCTACTACTAATCTATCAGTACTTCTAACCACCTCCCTTACTACTATCAAAGAACTGGTTATTAACTTTTGTAATAAAGCTTATGAAAATAATGGTATTAATTATTTTTGGAGTGTTAAAAATTCTTTAGAGGTTTTAGATAAAATATATGCTTTCAATGGTCCTTACAATTCTGTTGACAGTTATGATTTTTCTACTTTGTACACTACACTTCCCACAATCTTATAAAGAAAAAGTTTTTGTATTTGATAAAATGGTCTTTCGAAAAATCTCATTTTAATTTTATTTGCTGTAACTCGTTTAAGGCCTTTTTCTGTAACGAAAAAGGAAAGTATGCTAGATACACTTACTGGAAATGTGAGGATATGATTGAAGCTTTAAACTTTCTGCTTGATAACATTTATGTACGTTTCGGCGATAAAGTGTATCGTCAGGTAGTAGGTATTCCTATGGGCACCAACTGTGCCCCTTTAATAGCAGATTTATTTCTATATTGCTATGAATCTCAGTTTATGACCAAACTCAGTAAAGACCCATCATTGTTACATTTGGTTGATACATTCAAAAATACCTACCGTTATCTGGATGATATTTTTTCGTTGAATAATCCAGAGTTCTCTAAATATACTTCAGAAATTTACCCAAACGAACTTACTTTAACTAAATCGAACATAAACAGCAGCAGTTGTCCTTTTCTAGATTTAGATATTTCAATTTCAAACGGGAAACTTCACACTAAAATTTACGACAAAAGAGACGATTTTTCATTTCCTATTGTTAATTTTCCCTTTTTAGACGGCGATGTGCCTTTGGCTCCATCATACGGTGTTTATATATCGCAACTCGTTCGGTTTGCCCGTGTGTGTTCTGATGTCATAGATTTTAACGAACGTAATCAATGCATCACTGGTAAATTGTTGTGTCAGGGATTTCGATACCATAAATTACTTAAAACTTTTACTAAATTCTTTCATAGATACAAAGATTTGATTAGTAATTTGGCTATACCTGTAGAAAGCTTATTAAAAATGGTATTTCACATCCTAAATTTTATGGTAATATTGTACTTAAAGCGAGGAAATCACTATGTGATCCTTGTAAACTCATCGAACCTTTAAACAAACTTATAAGTAAGGGTTATCGTACCAATATTGTAATAAGATCTCTGAATATAGTTCACATTGGCACTAATATTGATATTGTCATTAGCAAATTAAAACATAACTAAATTTCATTATCTTTTGAGGCGAGATGTATAGAGACACAGACACGTTAACTTTTATTTCTATAGAAGTCGCTCTTCACTATACTACTACCTGTCGATACATTTATTTTTGGCATTGCACAAGTCAAGTCTTCTTTGACTATTAATGACGTTAAAATACTAAATCCCTGTGATGTGTTTTAGTCGATTTTAGTCTCTGATGCATGATTTTTTATTATTAATTGATTTTGGCTTTTAACTAGCTGTCAGTAACTGCGAGTACTCTCAAATCCTATTTTCTTGTTAATTCGACCTGTTGATACTGTTTATAATGCTTTTTTGTTATTTTTTATTTATATTGATCTTGTCTGTACACCAGCTTTGATTATTTGTAATATCTTCAATTTTTCACTTATTCTTACAACATTTGTATAAACTTCAAGATTATAAAAAAAACCGGTTTTTTTCTAAAGTTAACATTGATTGGTTAAATATTTCTCAGTCATGTCCTGTGTTTGAATTTGTTTGTTAGCTTTTTGGTCATGAATGTTTGTCTCTAATATTTAATTAACTGTGCATTTGTATTCAGATATCGCAGATCAAATTTATTCGTTCATTGTTTAATCATACGTTTTTTGATTGAGTTAAGTCTGCCAATTGATATTTTATCGTATGTTTTTCTTTGTTGTGATGTTATGCTATTGTTTCAGAAAAAGGGAGAAGGTTTGGATCAATTAAAACGTTAAATCCCGCTGCAAATGTTTGCACCTGTCCTAAGTCAGGAATCTGATGTACAGTAGTTGTCGTTTGTTTATGTAATATATACGTGTTTCTCGTTTCTCGTTTTGTTTATATAGATTAGACCGTTGGTTTTCCCGTTTGAATGGTTTTACACTAGTAATTTTGGGGCCCTTTATAGCTTGTTGTTCGGTGTGAGCCAAAGCTCCGTGTTGAAGGCCGTACTTTAACCTATAATGGTTTACTTTTTAAATTGTTATTTGTATGGAGAGTTGTCTCATTGGCACTCACACCACATCTTCCTATATCTTTTTTATTTACCAATATGGAGATTTGGCATTTCAGAACAATAGGTCATTCTCTGAACGACGAAACAACCCAGACATTATATATTGTATATATATATATATATATAGTATTAAAAAGAAATTTATTGGTTTTGTTGATTCTTTGTTAAACATTTCGTCATGCCGGAACCATTAAAAAGCTTATTTACGGTATAAGTTTCGGTTCATGTTGAAGGCCGTATACTGATCTTTAATGCCTTCATTTTTTAGTTTGAGGATACTAGGTTGTGTTCTTAACAATCATATCACATCTTGATTTTGAATTTTATTTTAGGACAGTAACTTCTTTATTGAGTCCATCTGTTAAATTAACTTTGCTTATCACTTTTTTTTTGCTAACTTTGGTAACTGTAATATTTTTGCATCAGATGTTCATTTCAGTAATCAATGTTTCTTAAGTGAGGGGCGATTTTTGTCTGTATGTTTGTTAAAAAAAGACATCTGTTAAAACAAAGTCACTATACCTTCAGTAAAGTGATGGTATTGGCAATGTTAAAATGTGTATATAACATGTTCTTACCAGCCATATTCGTTATATGATATGTACATTTCTTTCTCAAATTGTCCAAAACGATCTCAAAATGTAGGAGAATGATTAAACATAATGCAATGCTATGAAACATAGCCAAGGTACACCCATTCAATATGACTAATGGCAGGGTTTCCCCTGGGTCAATTATTTTTTTCGCCACCTCTTTCGCCAAAACAATATATTTTTCGCCACTTTATTATTTTTTCGCCAAGTAACATAACTATATTTTTCGTTTAAAATTTACCTTTTTTTCTTACCCCCCCCCCTTTCCCTTATATAAGGTGATTTTGTTTTTAACATAAAAGGGAAAAATATTCATTGTATTTTAAACAACTTTCTAAATGAGGGGGCCACTATACTTTTGATAATAAAGAAGATGGACATGTTTTGATTATATAATACCAGTATAGTTTGTAGGAAAAGTTTCTTTAAAAGAAAAATATTGATGTGCCCTTTTGTACTAAGAAGTGGTTTTTACAACAAAACAAAAACTTTTATCACATGATATTTTGATCCTTCATTTCATGTGAAGTCATAACATTGGAGGGCTACTCTCATTCGAGAGGTTGTTCCCAATCTTTTGGATAGATTTCTTCAAAACGACAGTTTTCTTTTCTTGACCATCGTAAATGAAAAAGTTGAGACCAAAACTATGCTTGAAACACAAGTGTCACTCAAACGACTTTAAAGAAGTCTCCCTAATTAATTACCTATATTAAAGTCAAAGGATAATTAAAGTTTTGAATCAGAGATTTTTCTTGCTTTTAGAAATTTTTCGTCACAACAACAGCTTTTTTTTCTTAGCTATCTTTAAAAGGAGAGGAGACGTCAAAAGTTTGCTTCAAACACGTGCGTCGCAAAGTCGTAAATAAATTCTGTATGTGACATTTAGCGGAAGCCATTTAACCGTATCATTTTGTCAAACAATTCAATCAACACCTTTATTAATTAGTCCTTTGTTGTCGATAACTATAAAATGCAATCAGCTGATTATTGATTTTCTGTCCAAATCTTAATGAGGTCAAGGTGAATTCCGAGTATCGTCTGATCGGGTAAAGTCCGAGAAACTCGAAAAAAGTAAATAAACAAGATGGAGGAAAATAAATCGTTCTATATATTTCTTTCGCCAAATTCTTTCGCAAATGACGAATTTTTATCGCCACAATTATTATTTTTTCGCAAATTGCGAAAATGGCGACCGCCAGCGGAAACCCTGACTAATGGCACAGAAAGAGGAGCGACAGATACCATAGGGACATTCACTAATGATACCTACATTTTACATTCACTAATTATACCCACATTAATAACGTTTGATATACAACTATATGATAAACGTATTTGTTGTTTCCAAAGAAAATGCGAAGATATATTTCATAAACGGCAGGTATGTAAAGAAACCCCTCTGTATGTGTTTGAATTGAATATAAATATTCTTTTAACAGGAAGTTGATAAGCATTGATTCTCAAACCGTGTCACACAGTACTGCATGCTTACATGAAGCCTGATAACAAATTTTAGGAAGCTTTTAAATTCGTATATAATTCGTTGAAAAACAACTACCTCATACATGGCCATTATAATAAACAAACGAAAGTATACAGTAAACAAAAGATTGATAAGTAATGTGTCTGCACCACTTGACACTGCATAGCTTACTTAAAACAAATCAATATATAATATTAAAGTTTAGTAGGCTCTGTTTTACAGTTTTCAAGAAAAAATATAGACATGACCATTTTGTTAAGAATATCTTAGTATTCAGAAAAACAGAAAATATGAAACTCTGTCACACCTTAAAAAACTCTGACATAAAGCAATATAACAATGATTAACAATTTCGTATTGCTACAGGCATAAATTATGAATTTCTATAGAAACGGCTTTGTATACCAAGTCTTATTTGAGGGTGCACTGCCGTTTTAGATAATTCTTAAATCTTTATTATAAACATACTCAGCAAATTGCAATATATCAAGAATACTCTGCAGGTTTAATTAGTTATCAAAGGTACCAGGATTATAATTTTGTACGCCAGACGCGCGCTTCGTCTACATAAGACTAATCAGTGACGCTGGCATATACAAAAATTTATAAAGCCAAACAAGTACAAAGTTGAAGAGCATTGAGGATCCAAAATTCAAAAAAGTTGTGCCAAATACGGCTAAGTTCATCTATGCCTGGGATGAAAAAATCCTTAGTTTTTTCGAAAAATTCTAAGTTTTGTTAACACGAAATTTATAAAAATGACCACATTATTGATATTCATGTCAACATCGAACTGTTGACTACTTGGCTGGTGATACCCTCGGGGACGAAACGTCCACCAGCAGTGGCATCGACCCAGTCGTGTAAATAGTTATCCAAGGTACCAGGATTATGATTTTGTACGCCAGACGCGCGTTTGGTCTACATATGATCAGTGACCCTCATATCAAAACTTTTATAAAGCCAAACAAGTACAAAGTTGAAGAGCATTGAGGATTCAAAATTCCAAAAATTTGTGCCAATACGGCTAAGGTCATCTATGCCTGGGATAAGAAAATCCTTAGTTTTTCGAAAAATTCAAAGTTTTGTAAACATGAAATTTATAAAAATGACCACAATATTGATATTGAATTGTTCATCTGTAATTGTGTAGCGAAATCATTAATGGCGAATATAATCTGTATAATTTCAATTACAATTTTTCACTATACAATATAACATAAAACTATATCTTATAATCTTGCATAACCGTTATACCTATAATGATATAGCTGTATTATCCTTGAAATAAATGTACAATACTGGTATGATTTTCTCGTTCTGCAATGTCTAATGGTGTCATTCCTCTCCATTTCATGCAACAGTCTGCTTTATGTTTCAATAACAATTCAACAATCTCTGTATAACCTTTATAACAAGCTATCAATATGGGGGATTCTCCTGTTTTTCTACACTTATTTATATCTGCATTATTGTTGATTAACAACTGTACTAATTCAACATGTCCTTTTTGACAAGCAATATATAAAGGCGACGATCCAGTAAGTCTGCACTCATTAATGTCTGCCTTATTGTTTAATAACATCTGAACTACATCTTTGTGTCCTTTCCAACAAGCAGCGTACAGGGGCGATGCGTCTATATCTCTACAATTATTAATGTCTGCCTTATTGTTAATTAACATCTGAGCTATATCAGTATGGCCTTTCCAGCAGGCAATGTACAAAGGTGATGCTCCCATATTTCTACACTTCTTAATGTCTGCCTTATTGTCGATTAACATCCGAGCTACCTCAGTATATCCTTTCTGACAAGCAATGTACAAAGGTGATACTTCTTCATCAGTACACTTATTAATGTCTGCCTTACTGTTTATTAACATCTTAATAATGTCGGTACGTCCTTTCCAAATAGCAATGTACAGAGGTGATGCTCCCATATTTCTACACTTGTCTATGTCCGCTTTATTGTTCACTAATATCTGAACTACCTCGGTATGTCCTTCTTGACAAGCTATATACAGAGGTGATGCTCCACTATCCATACACTTATTAATGTTTGCCTTAGAGTTTATTAATATATGAACTATGCCAGTATGACCTTCCTGGCTCGCAATATACAGAGGTGACCCACCAGTATCTCTACATATATTAATGTCTGCTTGATATGTTATTAACATCTGAAGTACTTCAACATGTCCAGTCTGACAAGCAATATAAAGTGGTGATGCTCCTTTATCACTACACTTATTAACGTCTGCCTTATTTGCAATTAACAACTGAACAATTTCAGTATGTCCTGTTTGACAAGCAATATATAGAGGTGATACGTCTATATTTGTACACTTATTAGTGTCTGCCTTATTGTCAATCAACATTTCAACTAGATCCGTATGTCTTTTCAGACATGCAATCAACAGGGGAGAAGCTCCTGTAACACTACACTTGTCAATGTCTGCCTTATTATTAAGTAAGAGCCTAACAACCTCAGTACATCTTTTCTCACAAGCAATGTATAGAGGAGATACATCTTTATCATCACACTTATCAATGTCTGCCTTATTGTTTATTAACACCTGCACTACTTCGGTATTTCCTTTTTCACAAGCTATGTACATAGGTGAAACCCCTTTGTTATCACACTTATTAATGTCTGCCTTATTGTTTATTAATATCTGAATGATATCAATATGTCTTTTTCCACTTGCAACGAGCAAAGGCGACGTTCCCATATTTGTAGACTTATTTACGTCTGCCTTATTGTTTATTAATATCGTAACTACTTCAGTATGTCCTTTTTGGCAAGCAACGAACAGAGGCGACACCTCCATATCTCTAGATTTATTAATGTCAGCTTTGTTGTTTATTAAAATTTGAACTATTTTAGTATGTCTGTTCTGACAAGCAATGTACAGAGGTGATATGTCTGCACGATTACACTGATTGATGTCTGCCTTATTGTTAATCAAAATTTTAACTACTTCAGTTAGTCCTTCTCCACAAGCAATGTACAGAGCTGATACGTTATCAAAATTCCTACAAATGTTCACATTGCTGATACAATGGTGTAAACACCATTTAACAATATCGATATCTCCTACAAAACAAGACTGTAGCAAAGGCGAACTATTGCTATGAATGTCAGTTGAACTAGCCAAGTTGGTCTGTTGTAATATTTCTAAACCATTGATGTAAATCAAGAACTTGTCTCTGAAGAATTGACTGCCCATGTTGATGTTACAGAAGACATCTACTATATTTCCTTTTGACCAGTCATTTACCATTCTCTTAATATATTTTTGCTGATATATCTCTGGTACAATGATTGTAAACTCGTCACTAGTCCATGTTTTATCAAATATAAACCTTTCACGAATAAAACGACTTGAGGCATTATTAATTAAACAATGAACCATTACACCACCAAAGTAAAAAGCAAGAAAGTCAAATAGTTTGTCATGAATAGCGCGGTACACATTAACGTCTTTTCTAATAAAAGTATAACTTAATGAATCCAGCTCATCACGTATAACTAATCTAGATGTACCTTTCGATACTTTACAAGCTTCATATGTGTTTTTTATGATTCTTATAATATCTTTATGCACATCGTCAATAAGCCATTCTTCTTTCAAAAAATTGTTAAACATGACACATAAAGCAAGAGCACAGTATTTAACAGTTGCTCCTTCTGTTTGCAACTTATCTATTTCTTCTTTGTAAACTGTAAATGGATTCTTGAAGAAAGTTACCACATTCTGTGTGGTGTTTTTGCTGTATAATTGACACAAAAGTGGGAAACAGTGAAACATATTATAATATTCTTTGATTTTAGATGCTTTTGTTTTCAGGTAAAACTCAGCAATTGATTGTTTTTCTGTTTTCGATAAACACAAACCTTCAGACAACAGATTGCATTCACAGGAGAGAAAAAATGGTAAAGTTTTCATTTTTACATCATTATAAACCTGTAGTCTACAAGAACAGATTAATTTAACGTGTTTCTTTTCTACTAATAATTTGATCATCTCCATGCATTTTTTCCAGTTTTCATATCTCACAGGATTTAAAGTATATGTTCCACAAAAATCATCTACAACAAATAGGCTTTTCTTTTTTGGATTGTGCCATGTGATAATATCCTTAGGATTTGTTATTGGTAATACATCAAAGCCATTGTTTTGCATCTGTAGAGCTACATGACGTACCAAAGATGTTTTTCCGCACCCTGAACTTGCAGTAACAACAACACAATCATTTTCTTTGATATATTTCAATATGTGTTTAGCTGCATTAGTTTGGATAAATGTTTGGTCATCTTCTTTCCATTTTTCTAATTCGTCTTTAATTTGAACTGAAATAAATAAATTTTATTATTCTTTAATAAATGTTTGCAAAATAATTATATAGGTGTTAAAAAGTCATAAATCGCTTGACAATAAAACAAGAATGTGTCCATAGTACACGGATGCCCCACTCGCATTATCATTTTCTATGTTCAGTAGACCGTGAAATTGGGGTCAAAACTCTAATTTGGCAATTAAATTAGAAATATCATATCATAGGGAACATGTGTACTAAGTTTGAAGTTGATTGGACTTCAACTTCATCAAAAACTACCTTGACCAAAAACTTTAACCTGAACGAACGGACAGACGGATGGACGGACGGACGCACAGACCAGAAAACATAATGCTCCTCTACTATCGTAGGTGGGGCATAAAAAACAAAAACAAAGCCGGGTTACAAATGAAGACCGAGGGAAACACATTAACTATAAGAGAAAAACAACGGGACATCATGATCAGGAACAATGTCGATCATGATTTCATACAAGTGGTTTAGAGACATATTGAAAGATAGAAAATCTAATCACGATGATTGTTTTCCCGGCACATATTTCATGCATATCGGGATGGATACAATTAATTTCATACTAATCTGATGTTAATACGAAGCCTATTTTGTACCTTCCAAAACAGACACTCATCAAAGATACAAGGCTTGTAGGTTTGTATCTCAGACACATGGATTTTTAGCTTGCTAGTTCAAATGCCGACAGTCAGCAGAAAAGATTTCAACTTTACCCTACTCATTATTTCGATTCAAAACCCAATCAGTCTTAAGAATGTACTTAGGTGAGGTTTTGGTATTTGTATCAAATGTTCGGACTCCTTGGTGTTTTTCCATACAACTCAATGTAAAATATTTTGCCCCATAACACCCATTTATTTTTTCATAAAAGACGTTGTCTCTTTGACACATTCCCCATTTCCATTCTCAATTTGATTAAATAGCTCATGAAAAGTAATTTACCAAAATTTTGGAAGATTCTTGATTTTCTTTCGTTTGTTTCAAGTCCCAAATAATACCAATGAAAATATAAGGTAAAAGTCAGAGACAGCTTTTTCCCGCCATATTTTCAATCTCAAACATTTCGAAAAGGAGGTCCATAACCCATCAATATTTTCAGCTTATTTGTATCCTTAATGGATGCTCTACCAGCTTATTATATCATTTTTTAATTCTTGATTTATTATTTTTCACCTAACCTCACCTTAAGTACATCCTTAAGTGGTTACTTTAACTCCTAACTGCATAGTATGATTAAAGTCAATGTAAAACTAAACGGTTTACACAAATTATTTTGATTTTAGACTATCAAGTTCATGCATAAAGTTAAATGTATAAATTTGCTGATCTATTTTTTGTTCACATTTGAGAATATTTATATGCGTTATATGAGTCCTATGTAATAAGTTATAATCCTGGTACCTGGGAATGATTTGTGTAATTATAAAAGACATGGTTTTCAAATATTTCGTTTTAATCAGTCTGTCAGATATATATAATTTAAAAAAAAATGTTAATCAAATCAACATACGATTTATCATGGAACAATATATATGAAGTTAACGAATTCAGTGATATCATCGGTTAATGTTCTACTTTTTTCCGTTATTCAATACTCAAGTATACCTCTGATGTTCCATGATACTGGATCATTTAGAATTGCAGTGACTTTTGAATGTTCAATCTCTAAAACACTGTGAGAATTCTGTAAAAGACGGTTGGATTCATCTAACTCTCGAAGATGTTCTGTCACTTTCGAGTGTTTCGTTCCCAAATTGTCCATTGTTCGTCTCAGTTCTTTAACCTCGTCCAATGACTGTTTGATTTCCAATATAATTTCCTGATTAGACTGGTCTAATATTTTTATTTTTAACTCTTGACACTCTTGATACATTGTTTGACCTCCCAATCGATGTACAGCCTAGAAATAGTTCAATATACTTTTTTTTTTAATTCTTTGACATTTAATCTTTAAAAGTGAAAATCATACAAGACAATCTTAAATTAAAGATTATAAGTGTTGAAGTAGTTTATTTATTTCATGTTCTATTGTATTTCATTTCGTCGAATGACTCTTTACATGTTGTGAACCTTGTGCATCAGCTATCGTATGTTCTTGTGCAGGTGGATCTGGTGCGATTAAGAAGCAAGTGGTTTTATTTCGGTTTCACCTTAAAATAGATAATAACCATTGGAGATGTGTCAAAGTGACAACATCCTTACCAAATTCGACCAATGGATCGCCATCGAGCGAAACTAAACAAAATGACAATAAAACCTACACTGGTTGCCACAAGGAAGCGCATTCCGGTGATACGGTTTCGACAGGATGAAAACACCCAAAGCCAAATTCATCAAAGAATTTGAATGACTTGGAAGAGTAATAGAATTGATAAAGGAAATGGGGAATGTGTCAAAGCAACAACAACTAGACCATAGAGCAGACAACAGACGAAGGCCACAAACCGGTCTTCAATGTAGCGAGAAACTCCTACACCCTGAATCGTATTTCAGCTGGCCCATAAACAAATATGTGTACTAGTTAAGTAATAATGGACGTCATACTAAACTCCAAATTATACACAAGAATCTAAAATTAAACTTCATACAAGACTTACAAAGGCCAGAGGCTCCTGATCGGGACAGGCGCCGGGGTTAAACATGTTTTTTTTTATACTTCAACACTGCCCCTTAGGTCTCGAACCTAAAATAGCAATCGAAGATTAGTCGGAGATCGGCAGATTATAACAACTGACGTTATCCGGGTTATAAAACAGTTATTTTCGGGATATTCATGAAACCAGGAGTGAGTTTTCAAAGGATTTTTTTACCGGAAGTGATGTTTTATCTTCGTTTACAATGATTTACTCCATCTTGTAACATTTTGGATACAATAAAAGCAAAAGAGATCATACATTTGATGTTTTTTCCATGAAAAAACGTCATTTTGAAAATCCAAGATCAGATAGATGTTTTACGTGGCTTCCCTCCTTATATAATTAAATACCCTTAAAGGCATGTTATTACACATTTTCATGCTTGTATCACCATTTGCACGATTTGTGTGGTAAGCTGCTTAACTACCTATACATTTAGCCAATGTACAAAAACACACACCAATACGCTTAGTAAAACACTGGTCAAAGAAGTCCATGTCCGATGTCAAAATAGGTAACAAAATGACAATGATACATACACTGTTTATGTAACGGTTTATTTTTTACCTCTGTGATATTTTATCCTTGGGATAATTTGTCACATTAATTTTTTTCCATACATGATATTTCACAGGTAGATTTTTTCCACAGGAGTGAAAATCTATCTGTATTATGCGGATAGTATGTACCGGTATATATTTGCCGTACCATATTTCACAGAAGGCTTGTGAAATAGAGTCACATTAACTACTATGTCAGTTACTCGCAATCGATATATACCTGACTTTAATTATAAAATGTTTCACAAAAGTGGAACAAATTTACATAATTTATCAAAGGGAGGTAATTATGAGCAATTTATCTTTTAAAGTTGTTAATATTGTATATTCCTGAATCTATTTCAAAGTGATATTTGTCCTTGAATCTTATTTTTTATATAAAAATATGACTTACAATATGATTTAATAAGACAGATAACATTTCACAGATAAATACTATCTAGCTGTTAAAATAGCTTTTGTTAGAATATATTGTTATGCTATGCTTTATCGTATTTCCATATAATGAACAACTACATCTTTGTCCCCAGACAAAATTTTGGATATAGTTAAAAATATCATCATAATCAAGTTCTTCCATTACTGTTAACAGTAGTAATGCAGCTATATTTCTACCTTTACTTTTTAATTTATATTTGTACTGAGATCTGAAAACAACTCACGTTTACATGTATTTCATTTACACCTTATGTAATCATGATATTATTTTACTACTACGATCTTTGATATGGCTTCTTGTTTTCTTTCTTATGTTTCAGGATAATTTTCTTTCAAAAGAATGATATTAACTTGAATATTTCAGGAAATGTTTTCAATGATAATTTGTGAAATTATTTCCCATTATAATACATTTTTTTTTTAACAATTTAGCTTTAGTTCAAACACACTATTATTAATTCATAGTATTTGTTAAGGATGAGTTTCTTCTTATAACTATTCAATAAGTTAACTACCCAGATAGAATTTCACAGCATAGGATAAAATATCCCAGGGAAATATTTTCCTCCGGATAAAAATATAACAACAACTACTGTGACATTTTTTTCCTCCGGATCAAATTTCACCCGGATATAATTTTGCTTTACATTTACTTTTAAACACTTTTTAACAATTTTTAAATTACAAATGTGCAAATATTATACGTTGATTTGCATACCGGGGTTCCGGTAAACCTTGCATATAGTTAATTGTAAATTTATGCTGAGTTATCATAGAAAAGACCTCGGATTTCTTTTTATTTAAATGTACCTAAATCACTTGTTAAAGTTTTACCCTTGACTGACTATTTTCAAGATTGAACTATTTGAATGAATATTAGTATAGATTGCACTTTGTAGATTTAGCTGTTTTACAATCCACACCTATTTGGGAGATGTAATATTTGTTTCACTAAGGATCTTTTCGGTGTAATATAAGGTATGGGTTTTGTTCACAGTTGTCGACCTGACAGTGACCTGGAAGGTTGAAATCTTTGTCCATTGGTTCATGGTTCAATGATAGTTGTCATATGTATCTTATATTGCACAATTTTGAATAACAACGTTTCTATGATGTATCTAATTCATGAATATTTCATCAAAATTTATTAAAACAAGAGGTCGATTTTCTTCTTCAGTAGTAACTGACGTTTTAGTGTTTTTTGAAATACTTTCCGTACCGCAGCTCAATTAGTTTGTATATATAGGTTCCCAGTTCCTAGAAGACTAGTTCACTTGATTAGAGAAAATAAAAATGAGTGATTGGTCCAAATATTAATAAACATAAGCTTTGCTTTGACAATGGCCCGGATCAATACCTTGCGTGTCAAATATAAATATAGATGTTTAGATACTTACATTTGATATATCTCTCCAAGCTGTATTAAAATAAGCAATTTCTATAGTAATACTATCATGATGAGCTAGTTTATTCCTGTAATATTTTATCCTAGCTAGATCAGATCCTGGAGTTATCTCTCCTGGTAGTGGTAGACTGTCGAACCCATTGATTGGATCAGTAATCGATGTCAAGTTTCTGATCAAACAGATCATCAGCGTTACATCAAATGTTTTGGAATCAGTTACCCCTGTAAAAATATAACTATAAAAATACCGAACTTCAAGAAAAAGTATAGCGGAAAATCGGTAATAAAATTGCAAAACCAAAAGCTCAAACACATAAAACAAGTACCATTATTATGATTAGATACAGGCATTGCATTAAGCAAAAAAGGGTGAGGTAAACCCGGTTGTATAGCTAGCCAACCCTCTCACTTGTATTACATTCCCATAAAACTGAAGTGTTATCACTTATATAGTCTTGCAAACCACACACACTGTTTGTTTCTCCCATCCATTTACAATTTACAGTTCAAGATCTATTTGCTGATTAAATATTACTTTAGAATAACGATGAAAATTTCACTTCTTTAAGTAACCTTATACTGTCATATCTTTAAAATAATAGGTAATTTATAGATTATAGCACTTTATAAATAAGTACTATATAATTGTTTTCGGTTACAAATCATGTAAATAATAATTAGCTTTATCTATTGATATTTTATACATTTTCTTTTACTGAGAGTATATCTAATTGTCTATAATATCCTAGATCTTGGACAGCCTGGTACTTGTTCATTTACATCTGTGTTAATAGTAATCAAAGGTACCAGGATTATAATTTAATACGCCAGAAGCGCGTTTCGTCAAATAAGACTCACCATTGACGCTCAGACTAAAACAGTTATAAAGTCTGAGTCAAATTATCAATGAAATGCACGTCAAAATCAAAATGTATTGAATTTAAAAAAAGAGTATTTTTTAACCATTTAATTTTACTTCGTATTCTACATTTTTATTCTAACTCAAACAAATTTAGTCCAACGATAGGTGACTAATTGTGCACTTTGTGTTAAAAGCATGCAATTTGTCAGAAGCCTAATTTGGCCTATTCTAAACAAAATGAGACATGGAGGCAAGCTTGAATTTGTCAACTTCCGTTTTTTCTACAAAAATGTCGGTCATGCATTTGATTACTGGATATGGTTAATTATTTCTCACAATTGGTAGCCCCATTTTGCTTGCTTTACAATAACATTATTGTGCGTTTGTGTTTTTACACAGATTATTTTTTTTGATAGGGTTGAAATAACACTGATTAACTCATTTAGGAGGAGTGAACTTATCAGTCAACTGAACGGCAGTGTGGAGAAACAGACTTATAATAATCGTAACAATTCTATTTATTTCAGCAGTATTTTGACTTGTTATTTCAACAACAAAAAATACACATTCAGCATACTACAGACAAAGCAATGCACCGGGTGGTCACTATGTATAACTAATTATAACCTATGATTATTGGAGAAATAACTGAAAATCACCTAAGTAAGGGTATCTTTATCAATGAACAATATAAATGACTTGTAAACTCGTTCGGTAAAGAATGACAATTTAGCGCTAAAAGTCTAATTTTGCTAAAAGATTAATATCTAAATATAGATACAAGTATTGAAATTATCGTTTGTACCTTTCTTATTTAACTTTGATTATTCGATTACTCTATTTATATTTTGACGGTTCAAAGAATGGATTCAGACAGACATGTTATTCTGCAGGCTCCTATTTATGTTTTTTTCAAAATAACGATGAGGTAAGAGAAAACGTTAAATCATCCGATTAAAAGCTACGTGTATTACGTCATTTGGTTAGTAACGTTAGAAAGACAAACTAATTTCATTATTCTTTAATAAAGACAAGTTATTAGGTTGTCCTTCTTGTCCGAATTTTATTTAAAAGCGAATCAAACTAAAAGGACATTTCTATATAATGATATTATTCAACGAACAGTAAACTCTTTTTCGTTATGCATATGAACTTAGGAATAATTCTAAAACCTCACGCATTAGATATTATGCTTAAATAAGATCAATGAAAACCCTGTTCTATCATTCATATAGAAAATGTTAATGAAAATGGAGGCACAACCATATTAAATACGCAATTTATCTAAAATGATTACGTGTTAACCTAAACAAATAATGATATGAGATCGCAAAATGAAACTACAGAACGGTGTCAAGGCGGATGTAAACAAGTGGAATCTCAAGAAGGGATTTATCAGGATAAATCATTATTTCATAGAATAATAAAAGTATTGCAAAGGTATCATTTACCCAGATATAATACACAACTGGCCTTTATCGTTTGCAAAGTATAAATGGTTTAAATCATGAGTAAAAAAGTCATTGCATTTATCAGTGTTTTGACCAGCCGGCAATATGCAAATAAATATATGTTTATATACAATAAATATCACTTTAAAAGATAAGAACTATCAGTCCAAAATTGTCACTATATTCTCAACAAAAGAATATTTTGTTCAGTCTAACTATTTACTGACAAAATCATACCATTTATTTTATTCGATACTGTCTTCATCATCACGATTTCAAGTTCGACATAGAATGTTCGCTTAATATTCTGTTCGATGGAGCCAGCATGACGAAACAAGTATGTGATAATTCTATATGAGTTGATTGAATCACATATTTATGGACACACAAAGCAGTCGTCTCTTGGTTTTTTTGTTTATAGTAGTAGTAAAATCGGAATGACTTTACATCTATGTTTAAAATATCTACAAACGTAACTTTTATAACTTATACAAACAATGTACCGATATTTAGGATAACTCGTTACAATGTTTTTTTTACATTACTTGACTAATTCCCCTGACTATAGTTTTGACCGTTTATATTGTTCCAATTTAGAGTTTTGTTTCTTAATAAACCATTACCATCAATGAAGAAGTGAACGTAATTCGACATATGAGTTTAATATCGCCTTACATTTATTTACGCAACAAGTATGTGAAAGAAATTATTACTGAAAAACATTTAATTAATATATGAATAACACTAGTTTTGTTATATAAATCACAAGAAAAAAAAACCTTTATAATGTCATGACCTTTATATCAATTTAATGAAAATCTACATAATACACGTAAACTAGACAGTCACTTGTAAACTTACCATTTCTTGGAATCAAAAGATTCCACTGAGCCTGATTTATGATTCTCCTTAATTTCAAGTCCAAGAGAGTGTTGTAGTTAGTATTCAGCGTTGAGGGTAGATAAGTAGGTGGAAATTCTCTATCAAAATAAGTACGGACTGCTCTAGGTGTCACTCCTTTCAATAACAACGCTAGTCGAACATAGTTCTCCTCTTCTTCAGAAACAGGTGCCATTATATCAAACAAATATCTCTTGATCTGTTGCACAATAGAAACAAATGCTATTGAAACTTAATCTTGATTATGTGGCTGATGATTCTTGTCTTCCTGAAAATATATCAATGTCACTATATTGAAAATGATTAAATATAAAGACTCTCGTGATGTTTAAATAAATTTACGATACAATTTAATGTCTATTGTTACTGAAGCTTACACAAAGGTACAAAAAGAGGGGAACATTTGATAAGTTAACTTAAAGTGATGGTTGTATACTTACTGAAATGGAATGTGATAATTTGTCGCTTAACAGGATAAAACATTACTCATACCAAATATTGCTTTATTTGGAATAAAGGTATATTCTTCACAACAGCTTTTTAATTGCAAATTTAACAAAGACTGTTGGGGGAAAACAATGGTGGTATCACACCTGTATACCAATTGAGTAAACTTCGAGAAAGCGTGTGACATAATAAACCATAAGTCTTTGAAAATTATATATTCACATAGCATTCCAAAACCAGTTTATAAACCTCGTATATGCATTCTACAACACATTCTAGTGACCTTTTCGGAAAAGTGATAAATACATACAGGTCAAAATAAGGATAAAACAAGGGTGTTTCATGCCAACGACACTTGTCATTATAGTCGTAGGCGAATGTTAGGACGACGTACACTTAATGATACGCAAGTAGGCATTAGATTGGAAACCTTCACTACTTTCGAAAACCTAAATTATATTTACAATAACAATGTATATATCTGATATATGTGAAACCGAAAGTAGACTGAGTGTTTAAGAAAACTAACCATGTCCTCTTTGTTCTTCTTTCTGTATACATGAGTATTTAATCTATTAGTGACTGGTTTTCTCTGCTGGAAATTTTTACATACTTATAAAATGTGTTACGATTAACTTTTGCAATTAAGCGTTTTATGTCCGATGTCACATACATGTCATGTGATGTGCATACGGAAGATAACTACAAAACGAAAACAAAATTAGAACTTTACTTTATTATTTCTTAATCTTTTTTTATATTGTGATTATCTGTTATGCTTTATTTGTTTAACTTGTTTCCTTTTTTATGTTTTGCAGATCTAGACGTGAATATATTATATCTCTATTATAACTGTGAGCATAATATATCGTCTGATTTATATTTAGTTATTTTTACCATCACTAGTTGTGTATAAAGGTAAAACACATGTGTGCAGTATGATATGACATTACACATTCAGGTGAATTATTTGTACAAACGTTATTTAAACAGATTGATTTAACTATAGTGCCTAACACATTTTAAAAAATTTGTGTGAGGGAATTCGATGTTTGCTATACCACTGTTTATTTCAACGCACTTTATGACAATACTTCTGTACCAATCGATATGAAAATTTTTGCAGTGTTTTGAGAAATGATTTTACCTTGTAGAAACGTATTGTTTTGGAAACATTTTATGTTTTAAAAGGACAAATTTTCTGTATAAAGTCAAGAATTATGTGGACTTTTGAAGTCCAAACTGTGTATGTCATTAAATACATAAATGAAAGATAAAAAAACTGTCCAATACAGAACGACATGTTTATGAAATTATAGCAAAACTTTTGGTTGACAAATTTTTATTCGTTATTGCAAAAAAATAAATTTTGAATATCTTACATTTTCTCCCTACCCAGTTTACCCCTATTACGTATTATAATGTGGACCGGTCATTGTTATTGAATATTACGCAATTTGATTGGGTAAAGTTATTATTTGTTTACCTTCAAACTGTTTATACTTTTCATACATGACTATTGATTAAATCAGAACGTGCATGAATGTGACAGTAACTAGAATGACCTTCAAACTGGACACTGGATGAGTCCATGTTATGTTTTATCAATGAAAGTATACGTATGAAAGGTTAAAAATGCCAATTCTCCTATTTTCACAAAATTTACAAAATACAAAGTAAATAGATTATTTTTTAATAGTCAATTGCGGAGAAAAACAGAAAAAGTTTAAAAATAAGAATGTTTAATTCCAATCAATAAGTCATTTTTCGGGGAGAAATGCCGAAATACCCTCTTACACGGCTACGCCAGGTAAAATTATTATTCACCTTACGAAAAAACAACATTTTTCAAACTCCTTGGAACATGCTAATTACAATTAATCCCAAACTAAGGAAGTCATTTAATAAAGTAAAAATATGTCCGATCTACCTATTTTTGGAGCAAATAAGTCAATACGATCGTTTTAAGGTCAATTTCGTCTACCTCACAAAAACTTGTTAGGCACTATAACAGTAATCTGCCGTCCGGATGTTACCTGTCCACGTCAGTTTTAATCTAGCGTAATACTACAGTACCAACAGTAAAATATATGCATATAGGCTAGGTGAAAATAACATGTTAAAGTGATATATGAATATACATTACTATATATACTAGACCAAACAGCTATTTTAGATTTTGATAGATTGATCAATGGATTGTATAGCAGCTACTTTGATATCGTTCAGCTAATAGAACTGGAATACATGGATAATGCAACTTTAAGTTAAGATAAGGGGCACTATTTAAATTGAAAGATATAAGAAGACGTGGTATAAGTGCTAATGAAACAATTCGCATTTAAAGTCACAACTTGTTAAAGTAAACAATTAATTTAATAGAAATGATAGATGTGTTATTGTAATTTTAGGATGCCTTCCCAGTCAGATTTAAAGAGATACATTACTTCAATGAACCAGCAATCTTTGACTATGTGTTTGCTATATTTAATATAGGGTCCAAGATGTTCTTTGTTTCTTTTTCGCTGTTTCAATTGAACATATCCAACGTGTCTAATCAACCAACCAACCAACCAACCAACCAACCAACCAACAAATCAATCAATCAATCAATTAACCAACTAACCAATCAATCAATAAATAAATCATTCATTCATTGGATGCATGTTTCTGTGTCATGTGTTAAATACGAGGTCCTAGATAACATTTGTTTCTTTTTCGCCTGTTTCAAGAGACCCTATCCCACGTGTTTAATTGATTTAACAACCAACCAACTAACTAATTAATCACCAATCATTAAATCAATCAACCAACTAATCAATCATGTTGCCGTTTCGTGTGTTTAAAATGGGGTCCAAGGTCTCATTTTTTTTTTTTCGCTTGTTCCAAGAGACCCTATCCCAAGTGTTTAAGTAATAAACCAACCAACCAACCAACCAACCAACCAACCAACCAATCAATCAAACAATCAATCAATCAATCAATCAATCAATCAATCAATATGTATGTATGACAGTTTATTTAAAACAATATGGAAGGAAAAAACTCTCAATTATTCAAGAAGAATTGAATTTTAATATTGTTCTTTACATCTCTTCTGAAAAAAATCCACAGGCTTGTTATCAAATATACTCTGAAAGTACAAGTCCAATCGACCTGAAAATTTGCAGTCAGCAGGGCATACATGTACTTAAACTTCATAAAACAATGTTGTGCAGATATCTCTCAAGAATTTTCCTAGAGAAAAGAAATTGCAATGCCGTAAAAATCGCTTGCTAGGTCCGTGAATCTCAGTAAAATCCTACAATAAAATGTCCGCTCCTAGATTGAAATACTAATCTGTGTTACAAACTGGTGATGAAAAATGTACATTATAAGAAAATAATCATTAAACGTATTTTAAAGTTACACCGGATCAATTAAATCCAAAGCATGCACTGCCCGTGAACCGTGATCAACATGTCAATTTCCTACAATGACAAAAAAAAATACATTGTGTGCATTCCGTCTCTATACATGTTGTCTGTTCAACACCCCACCTAAAATGAAATAAAAATAAGTTTTCGTTATTACAAACCCGCGTCACGTAATGTCTTCTCAATATGGCGCGAGAGTCGGGCGCTGGACCTGAACTAAAATAAAAACTTTCCAAACTAAACATGAAACTTCTCTGGTAACACAATACTGTAGACCCCTTACACAAACAAACAAACAAACAAACAAACAAACAAACAAACAAACAAACAAACAAACACAAACACACACACATATCAATCAATCATGTTTCAAAGAGGGGATAGACCGTTTTTAAAGCAATTGATTTATATTTAATTTGTTTTTCTTCCGCCAACTTTTTTTTTCCTTCGTCTTTTGTTTTTGTTTTGAAAGATGTCGCTTAAAAAAAAGGTATATGATATCGAACGCTTTTAAAACTGACACCGCGTAACCAAAATCTTTTCCATGTAAGAGTTACCTACCCGAACACTGTTTCTTTGTTATTTCTTATACGTCGCAACCGTATATAAAAAAACTAACAAATATATTTTACCAAATTACTCGTTATGTCCTCTGGATGATTTGATTCATTTTGACCGAAACTATCCAGAGACTCCATATGAGAGTTATCCCCCTTATGTATATGATATAAGTGATATGCATTTCTAACTGGTAAACAATAAGTGATAAAGACCTAGGGTCTTTGGATTTAAGATCCTTGTTTTAAAAAGATGAAAATTAGGTCATGGTCAACGGTCAAGGTCATATTCTAAATTTTGGCTTATTTTCACTCATTTTCATTAACCTTATAAGAAATTGACAAATTATGTTTACTTAATTGTTAGTTGCGACAATTGAAGTAACTTGGCTGAAAGGGTGCGTAGACAATAATTGGTAGTTTTTGCCCCTCTTATATTTAGATTTAGACGTAAAGTGATATTACTCATTAATCATGCATATTAAGGAACAAGTGTCTTTTGATTTTATATCCTTAGCTTATGACCTTGAAATTTAGGTCAATGTCATAGGGTAATTGGACGTTATAGATTTTGACCTTTGTTCCAAATTCATATTTAGACATCATAAACCATAGGAACTGACATATCAACTGAATTTTTAATATTTTCACATCAAAATATATTGTTAGTGGTGGAAAGACCTTCAATTGTTCTCTGAACAATAGGTTTTTAATTAGGTCTTTCCACTTTTCCGTGGAAAGACCTTAAGATTTTGTTCTGATTATTATTATTATTAGGTCTTTCCACTTTTCTGTGGAAAGAACTATTGTTTTTCTTCTGATTATTTTTTTTTCTTCCGCCTAATTTTGTTCTTGCGATAAATATTTGTTTCACAATATATCGCTTAGATATTGGGTAAATGATATCGAACAGTTTATTCGCCTTTGAAATTTGCCCTGCGTAAACAAATAATTTTCTTTGTAGGAGTTATCTCCCCGAACACTGCTTTTCTTATGCGCACATCTACCTTGTAACCGTAAAAGAAAGCGACAAATTCATTTTATAAAATTGCTTGTTATATCATTTGCATGATTTGTTCTATTTTGACCAAAGCAATATGAACACTCCATACGAGAGTTATTTCCCCTTATGCATTTGATATAAGTGATTTGAATTTCTATTTTGTAAACCATGTGTGATAGAGACCTAGGATATTTTAATTTGAGATCTTTGCCCTAAAACAGGAAAATTAGGTCAAGGTCAAAGGTCAAACTCATATTCTTAATTGTGAATTTGGCTTTTTTTGCATTTTCTAAAACACTTTTTAAGATATAAGTTAAAGAACAAGTGCAAAATGTTCGCTTTAATGTAATACAGATATGTTAAATTTGGTCTGATACAATTAAATGTCATCGGTTTGGAGTTAGTGCCCCTGAAATGTCTTAATATAAGGTTATTGGATTATAACTTGTACTAAGTTCATTATTAAGCCATATGACCTGGTACAAAAGGTAAGGTGACATAAGATCTGGAAAAATGACATCCGGAAGTGACCTTGAGAAAACCGGAAGTACCTATTTGTTTTTTCTAATTTCTTGATTCTTTTAAAATATCGACAAATTATTTTTACTTAATTGATAGTTACGACATGTCATAACATGTAAATTTTGGTTGAGAGGGTGCATAGATAATAAATTGGAGTGTTCGCCCATCTTATATTTAGAAGTATGTGTAAATTGATATAACTTATTAACCATACAAATTTAAGACCTATGGTCTTGTGATCAGAGGTCTTTGGTTTATGACCTTGAAATAGTGGTCAAAGTCATTGGTTGATTAGACCTTTTGTATTTAATATAATTAAATGCATTTCTTACTGGAAATTCATAAGTGATAGAGGCTAGGGTCTTTTTATTTGAGGTCCTTGGTCCAAAAAAATGAAAATGAGGTCAATGTCAAAGGTCAAGGTCATGTTCAAAATTTCATTTGGGCTTGGTATCTCTTATTTCAAGAAATCATATAAGATATCGACAAAATATTTTCACACAATTATAAGTTGCGACATGTCGTAACACGTTAATTTTAGTTGAAAGGGTTTGTTTTGAAAGATGTCGCTTAAAAAAAAGGTATATGATATCGAACGCTTTTAAAACTGACACCGCGTAACCAAAATCTTTTCCATGTAAGAGTTACCTACCCGAACACTGTTTCTTTGTTATTTCTTATACGTCGCAACCGTATATAAAAAAAACTAACAAATATATTTTACCAAATTACTCGTTATGTCCTCTGGATGATTTGATTCATTTTGACCGAAACTATCCAGAGACTCCATATGAGAGTTATCCCCCTTATGTATATGATATAAGTGATATGCATTTCTAACTGGTAAACAATAAGTGATAAAGACCTAGGGTCTTTGGATTTAAGATCCTTGTTTTAAAAAGATGAAAATTAGGTCATGGTCAACGGTCAAGGTCATATTCTAAATTTTGGCTTATTTTCACTCATTTTCATTAACCTTATAAGAAATTGACAAATTATGTTTACTTAATTGTTAGTTGCGACAATTGAAGTAACTTGGCTGAAAGGGTGCGTAGACAATAATTGGTAGTTTTTGCCCCTCTTATATTTAGATTTAGACGTAAAGTGATATTACTCATTAATCATGCATATTAAGGAACAAGTGTCTTTTGATTTTATATCCTTAGCTTATGACCTTGAAATTTAGGTCAATGTCATAGGGTAATTGGACGTTATAGATTTTGACCTTTGTTCCAAATTCATATTTAGACATCATAAACCATAGGAACTGACATATCAACTGAATTTTTAATATTTTCACATCAAAATATATTGTTAGTGGTGGAAAGACCTTCAATTGTTCTCTGAACAATAGGTTTTTAATTAGGTCTTTCCACTTTTCCGTGGAAAGACCTTAAGATTTTGTTCTGATTATTATTATTATTAGGTCTTTCCACTTTTCTGTGGAAAGAACTATTGTTTTTCTTCTGATTATTTTTTTTTCTTCCGCCTAATTTTGTTCTTGCGATAAATATTTGTTTCACAATATATCGCTTAGATATTGGGTAAATGATATCGAACAGTTTATTCGCCTTTGAAATTTGCCCTGCGTAAACAAATAATTTTCTTTGTAGGAGTTATCTCCCCGAACACTGCTTTTCTTATGCGCACATCTACCTTGTAACCGTAAAAGAAAGCGACAAATTCATTTTATAAAATTGCTTGTTATATCATTTGCATGATTTGTTCTATTTTGACCAAAGCAATATGAACACTCCATACGAGAGTTATTTCCCCTTATGCATTTGATATAAGTGATTTGAATTTCTATTTTGTAAACCATGTGTGATAGAGACCTAGGATATTTTAATTTGAGATCTTTGCCCTAAAACAGGAAAATTAGGTCAAGGTCAAAGGTCAAACTCATATTCTTAATTGTGAATTTGGCTTTTTTTGCATTTTCTAAAACACTTTTTAAGATATAAGTTAAAGAACAAGTGCAAAATGTTCGCTTTAATGTAATACAGATATGTTAAATTTGGTCTGATACAATTAAATGTCATCGGTTTGGAGTTAGTGCCCCTGAAATGTCTTAATATAAGGTTATTGGATTATAACTTGTACTAAGTTCATTATTAAGCCATATGACCTGGTACAAAAGGTAAGGTGACATAAGATCTGGAAAAATGACATCCGGAAGTGACCTTGAGAAAACCGGAAGTACCTATTTGTTTTTTTCTAATTTCTTGATTCTTTTAAAATATCGACAAATTATTTTTACTTAATTGATAGTTACGACATGTCATAACATGTAAATTTTGGTTGAGAGGGTGCATAGATAATAAATTGGAGTGTTCGCCCATCTTATATTTAGAAGTATGTGTAAATTGATATAACTTATTAACCATACAAATTTAAGACCTATGGTCTTGTGATCAGAGGTCTTTGGTTTATGACCTTGAAATAGTGGTCAAAGTCATTGGTTGATTAGACCTTTTGTATTTAATATAATTAAATGCATTTCTTACTGGAAATTCATAAGTGATAGAGGCTAGGGTCTTTTTATTTGAGGTCCTTGGTCCAAAAAAATGAAAATGAGGTCAATGTCAAAGGTCAAGGTCATGTTCAAAATTTCATTTGGGCTTGGTATCTCTTATTTCAAGAAATCATATAAGATATCGACAAAATATTTTCACACAATTATAAGTTGCGACATGTCGTAACACGTTAATTTTAGTTGAAAGGGTTTGTAGACATTTGATGCGAGTTTTCCAACCTTTATTATCTAATATTAGTTGTATGGTTATATTACTCATTAACAATATGAAGTAGAGGACTTGAGTCTTTTAATTTGAGGTCCTTGGTTAATGACCTTGAAATAAAGCTCAAGGTCATAGGTACATTTAGCGTTCTAGATTTTGACCTTTGCTTTTACCTCATACGTACTATACATGATAAAGCCAATAGACTTTTGCAGTAGGTTGCAAACAATGTGATCTTGAAAAATGTAACCGGAACTGACCTTTTGTAGCCGGAAGTAGCAATTTGGTTTACTGACATAATGTAACAGTATATAGAACCATATATTTTTGGAATCAGTATCAAGTAAACTATCAAACAATACCAGAAGTGACTTCTTTTGAACCGGAAGTAAAAAACATTTCTTCCTTATTTATATCTTTTTGTATAAAAACCATTTATTTTGGAATCAGCGTACAATAATCTGTCATTTGACACTGAAATTGACATTTGAAACCAAAGGAGTAGGTCCGGAAAGGGCCGATTTTGGCCTCAAATTTCAGGTTCCTCTAACAAAAGTTTTTGGATACTTTTTAAACACTTAAGTGTCTATTTCAATTGATTCGATTAGTTTTTCTGAAAGATTTTAACTGATTCAGTCATTATAAACGCTCTGATTCAAGCTTAAATATGAAAAATCTATTAAATATGCCAAAAAACGTCACTTTTCAGATGGTTTTCGTCAAAAATGAAAGTGGCCGCATCCGTGTTCATCTTCAACCTTTATATATGTTTTGTATTATCATCAAATGCAACTTACATTTCAATATTATGAATGAACACGAATGCGGCCACTTTCATTTTAGACGAAAACCGTCTAAATATTAACCAAAATGCTTAAATTTTGAAGATTTCAGTAATTTAGCACGACTTAATGATGCTAGTACGCGATATGTGTGCATTGTATTGTCAAAAATAGCTCATATTTATGTAGCAGAAGCATTTTACTTTCCAAAATATAGCTTAAAGATTACATTTTCACAATTTTGTAAAACTACTATATTTTGGGGCCAAAAAGGGGTCTTACTGAACCTACTCCTTTTAATATTTTCATATCAAAATAGATACGTACTGGTAGAAAGACCTTCAATTGTTCTCTGAACGATTGGTTTTTAATTACCTATTTTTTCTTCCGCCTAATTTTTTTTCCCTTTTTTTTGTTTCGCAAGTTGTCGCTTAGACGTATGGTATATGATGTCGAACAGTTAATACGCTTTTGAAACTGACATCGCATAACAAAAAACTTTTCCTTGTAAGTTTTATCTCCCAAAACACCGTCTTTCTTGTTATTTCGTTTATGTCGTTACAGTATAAGAAACCGACAAATTTATTTTTCCAAATTGCTCATTACATCCTCGGGATAATTTGATTAATTTTGACCGAAGCGATCTGGAGACTCCATATACGAGTAATCCCCCTTTTGCATTTGATATAAGTAATTTGCATTTCAAACTGGTAAATGATAAGTGATATAGGCAAAGAGTCTTTTGATTTGAGGTACTTGGCCAAAAAAAAAAAATTAGGTCAAGGTCAAAGGTCAAGGTCATATTCTAAATTAAGATTTTGGCTTATTTTCACTATTTGTATAAACCGTACAAGATATCGAGAACATATTTTTGATAAATTGTTGACTGCGACATGTCGTAACTTGTAAATTTTTGTTAAAAGGGTGTGTAGACATGAAATGGCCTCTTATATTTAGAATTAAGCATAAAGTGACAAAACTTTTAACTATACATATTACAGACCTAGGGTCTTTTGATTTGAATCCCTGGTTTATGACCTTGAAATTGAGGTCAAGGTCATCAGTAAATTTGACGTTTTAGATTTTGACCTTTGCTTAAACTTCATATGTATACATCATAAAGCCGTAGGAACTGACATTTTCAACTGAATTTTAATATTTTCATATCGAAATAGATCTTTACTGGTGGAAAGACCTTCAATTGTTCTCTGAACAATTGGTTTTCAATAATTAGGTCTTTCCACTTTTCGTGGAAAGACCTTTTGTTTTTCTTCTGATTATTTTTTTTTTCTTCTGCCGTCTGAGATGCTTTTTTGTCTTACAACATATCGGATGGATTTTTTGGCCAATGATGTTGTACAGTAATGGGGGTTTCAAAACTCACCCTGTGTGACCGAACACTTATTCTTGTAGGAATTATCTCCCCACGTCCCCTTTTTCTTGTTATCGCTATATCTCTAAAACCGTAAAAGATTTTAGCAAACTGTTTTCACCAAATTGTTTGTCTACTCTTGAGAATGATTTGGTTTATTTGACTTCAGTGATCGGAAGACATCTTATGGGAGTTATTTCCCTTTAAAAATTTAAGATAGGCGATTTGTTGGATAAATTCATACGTTATAAGTCGTAGAGGCCTACAGTCTTTTGATATGAAGTCCTTGGTCCATTTGAAGGAAATTGAGGTCAAGGTCAAAGGTCAAGGTCATGTTCTAAATTTTGAATTTTGCTTGTTATCGTTATACCACAGAAACCGAGACAGTAATTGCTATGATGTGTTTGCCAAATAACTGTTTACAATAAGGCGCAACTTCAACTTATTTCAGTCAAAGGGTTTTGGTTAACCCTTATAGGAGTTTTCTCCCTTATGTATTTCAAATCCGTATTTCTCTACAACCATACAAGTGATTGACCTCCGGTCTTCCGTTTTGTGTTCACTGACCTATGACCTTGAAATTGAGATCAAGGTCAAAGGTCAAGGTCATGTTATAAATTTAGAATTTTGCTTGTTATCGTTATTTAAAAGAAACTGTTACAGTAAATGATATGATTTGTTTGCCAAATTGCTTTTTACAAAAAGGCGCAACTTCAATCTATTTCAGTCGAAGTGTTTTGGTTAACCCTTATAGGAGTTTTCTCCCCTTATGTATTTGAAATCAGTATTTCTCCACAACCATACAAATGATTGACCTGGGGTCTTTTGATTTGAGATCCCTGACCTATGACCTTGAAATTGAGGTCAAGGTCAAAGGTCAATTTGACATTCTAGATTTTGACCTTTGCTAAAAATTATTTCAAGTCTTCTGCATATACCTATTAGTCTTATTTTTTATATCAATTTGAAGAACCAAATAACATCAACAAGGAGTGACATTTTCTAACGTCGTTTTTTGAATTTCATTCTTATTATCGAGGTGGAAAGACCTTCAATTGTTCTCTGAAGAATTGATTTTTAATTATTATTATTATCATTATTATTATTATTATTATTATTATTATTATTATTAGGTCTTTCCACTTTTCTGTGGAAAGACCTATTGTTTTTCTTCTGATTATTTTTTTTTTTCTTCCGCCTAATTTTGTTCTTGCGATAAACATTTGTTTCGCAATATGTCGCTTAGATATTTGGTATATGATATCGAACAGTTTATGCGCTTTTGAAATTTACCCTGCGTAAACGAATACTTTTCTTTGTAGGAGTTATCTCCCCAAACACTGTTTTCCTTGTTAGCGCATCTCCTTCGCAACCGTAAAAGATTATGACAAATTTATTTTACAAAATTGCTCGTTATATCCTTCGCATGATTTGTCCTATTTTGACCGAAGCGATATGACCGCTCCATATGAGAGTTATTTCCCCTTATGCATCTGATATAAGTGATATGAATTTCTATCTTATAAATCATAAGTGATAGAGACCTAGGATCTTTTGATTTGAGGTCCTTGGTCCCAAAAAATGAAAATTAGGTCAAGGTCAAAGGTCAAGGTCATATTCTAATATTTGAATTTGGCTTATTTTCACTTATATCCAAAGACTGTATAAGATATCAACAAATTATTTTTACTAAATTGTTAGTTGCGACATGTCGTAAGATGTAAATTTTGATTGCAAGCGTACGTTGAATGTAAAAGGGAGTTTTCTCCCCTCTTGTATTTAAAAATACGCGTTTGGTGATATAACTCATTAACTAAATATAAAATAGACCTATGGTCTTTTGATTTGAGGTCCTTGGTTTATGACCTTGAAATTGATCTCAAGGTCATAGCTTAATTTGACGTTCTATATTTTGACCTTTGCTTTTATTCTATATGTATACATGATAAAGATATACAACTTTTAGAAAAAGGTATCAAACCATTTAACCTTGTAAAAAACAACCGGGAAGTGACCTTTTGTAAACCGGAAATAGCTATTTTTTTTGTACTTTATTTATATAAAAGTATATAGAACCAGATATTTTTGGAATCAGTGTCAAGTAAATATTCAAATATAATATGAAGTAACATTTTTCAAACCGGAAGTAACAAATTATCTCCCTTATTTAAAAAAAATGTATGGAAACAATATATTTTTGGAATCAGCTTACTAGGAGCTATCATTTGACGATTGAAATGACATTTTAAACTTAGTTTCACAACTTTTCATATCAAAATACATTGTTTTGATGGAAAGACCTTCAATTGTTCTCTGAACAATTGGTTTTTAATTATTATTATTAGGTCTTTCCACTTTTCTGTGGAAAGACCTATTGTTTTTCTTCTGATTATTTTTTTTTTCTTCCGCCTAATTTTGTTCTTGCGATAAACATTTGTTTCGCAATATGTCGCTTAGATATTTGGTATATGATATCGAACAGTTTATGCACTTTTGAAATTTACCCTGCGTAAAGGAATACTTTTCTTTGTAGGAGTTATCTCCCCAAACACTGTTTTCCTTGTTAGCGCATCTCCTTCGCAACCGTAAAAGATTATGACAAATTTATTTTACAAAATTGCTCGTTATATCCTTCGCATGATTTGTCCTATTTTGACCGAAGCAATATGACCGCTCCATATGAGAGTTATTTCCCCTTATGCATCTGATATAAGTGATATGAATGTCTATCTTATAAATCATAAGTGATAGAGACCTAGGATCTTTTGATTTGAGGTCCTTGGTCCCAAAAAATGAAAATTAGGTCAAGGTCAAAGGTCAAGGTCATATTCTAATATTTGAATTTGGCTTATTTTCACTTATATCCAAAGACTGTATAAGATATCAACAAATTATTTTTACTAAATTGTTAGTTGCGACATGTCGTAAGATGTAAATTTTGATTGCAAGCGTACGTTGAATGTAAAAGGAGTTTTCTCCCCTCTTGTATTTAAAAATACGCGTTTGGTGATATAACTCATTAACTAAATATAATAAAGACCTATGGTCTTTTGATTTGAGGTCCTTGGTTTATGACCTTGAAACTGATCTCAAGGTCATAGCTTAATTTGACGTTCTATATTTTGACCTTTGCTTTTATTCTATATGTATACATGATAAAGATATACAACTTTTAGAAAAAGATATCAAACCATTTAACCTTGTAAAAAACAACCGGAAGTGACCTTTTGTAAACCGGAAATAGCTATTTTTTGTACTTTTTAATATAAAAGTATATAGAACCAGATATTTTTGGAATCAGTGTCAAGTAAATATTCAAATATAATCGGAAGTAACATTTTTCAAACCGGAAGTAACAAATTATCTCCCTTATTTAAAAAAAATGTATGGAAACAATATATTTTTGGAATCAGCTTACTAGGAGCTATCATTTGACGATTGAAATGACATTTTAAACTTAGTGTCACAACTTTTCATATCAAAATACATTGTTTTGATGGAAAGACCTTCAATTGTTCTCTGAACAATTGGTTTTTAATTATTATTATTATTATTATTATTATTATTATTGTTATTATTATTATCATTATTATTAGGTCTTTCCACTTTTCGTGGAAAGACCTTTGGTTTTCTTCTGATTATTTTTTTTTTTTTTTTTTCTTCTGCCGTCTGAGATGCTTTTTTGTCTTACAACATATCCAATGGATTTTTTGGCCAATGATGTTGTACAGTAATGGAGGTTTCGAAACTCGCCCTGCGTGACCGAACACTTATTCTTATAGGAGTTATCTCCCCGCGTCCCCTTTTTCTTGTTATCGCTATATCTCTAAAACCGTAAAAGATTTTAGCAAACTGTTTTCACCAAATTGTTTGTCTACTCCTGAGAATGATTTGGTTTATTTTGACTTTAGTGATCGGAAGACATCTTATGGGAGTTATTTCCCTTTGAAAACTTAAGATAGGCGATTTGTTGGATCAATTCATACGTTGTAAGTCGTAGAGGCCTACAGTCTTTTGATATGATGTCCTTGGTCCATTTGAAGGAAATTGAGGTCAAGGTCAAAGGTCAAGGTCATGTTCTAAATTTTGAATTTTGCTTGTTATCGTTATACCACAGAAACTGTGACAGTAAATGATATGATGTGTTTGCTAAATAAATGTTTACAATAAGGCGCAACTTCAACCTATTTCAGTCAAAGTGTTTTGGTTAACCCTTATAGGAGTTTTCTCCCCTTATGTATTTCAAATCAG
Organism: Mytilus edulis; assembly: GCA_019925275.1. Classification (NCBI taxonomy): domain Eukaryota; kingdom Metazoa; phylum Mollusca; class Bivalvia; order Mytilida; family Mytilidae; genus Mytilus; species Mytilus edulis. The sequence continues at coordinate 40,466,109 of CM034362.1, forward strand.
TATTTCTCCACAACCATACAAGTGATTGACCTCCGGTCTTCCGTTTTGAGTTCACTGACCTATGACCTTGAAATTGAGATCAAGGTCAAAGGTCAAGGTCATGTTATAAATTTTTGAATTTTGCTTGTTATCGTTATTCAAAAGACACTGTTAGAGTAAATGATATGATTTGTTTGCCAAATTGCTGTTTACAAAAAGGCGCAACTTCAATCTATTTCAGTCGAAGTGTTTTGGTTTACCCTTATAGGAGTTTTCTCCCCTTATGTATTTGAAATCAGTATTTCTCCACAACCATACAAATGATTGACCTGGGGTCTTTTGATTTGAGATCCCTGACCTATGACCTTGAAATTGAGGTCAAGGTCAAAGGTCAATTTGACATTCTAGATTTTGACCTTTGCTAAAAATAATTTCAAGTCTTCTGCATATACCTATTAGTCTTATTTTTTATATCAATTTGAAGTACCAAATAACATCAACAAGGAGTGACATCGTTTTTTAAATTTCATTCTTATTATCGAGGTGGAAAGACCTTCAATTGTTCTCTGAAGAATTGGTTTTTAATTATTATTATTATTATTATAAGGTCTTTCCACTTTTCTGTGGAAAGACCTATTGTTTTCTTTTGATAATTTTTTTTTCTTCCGCCTAATTTTGTTCTTGCAATAAATATTTGTTTCGCAATATGTATATTTTTTGTACTTTATAAATATAAAAGTATATTGAAGAAATATTTTTCAAACCGGAAGTAACAAATTATCTCCCTTATTTTTTTTTTTTTGTATTGAAACCATGTATTTTTGGAATCAGAGTACAATAAGCTATCATTTGACGATTAAAATGACATTTTAAACCTTATCTTACTATTTTCATATTAAAATACAGGAATTTTGGTGGAAAGACCTTCAATTATTCTCTGAACAATTTGTATTTAATTATTATTCTTTTTCTAACCGCCGTTTTCAAAGTCAAAAGTCAAGAAATGTACGCAACATATCAAAATGATCTTTGGTACCAAGAATCGGGTTAATAAAAGCTATCTTGTATCAGGGACACCAAAGTATACTATTTACCTCATAGGAATTATCTCCCCAATTACAAAAACCATTGTTATCGCTACTCTTCATAAACTATAAGAGATAGCGGCAAATGGTGTTTTTTTAAATGTTCCTTGCGACATGTCGCAACTTAAAATAATTTTAACCGAAGCGATCCAGTGACTTCTTATAGAAGTTATTTCCGCTTGAATATTTTACTTTTCAATATGCATATGAATCTCATGAACCGTAAGTTGTAAAGACCTAGGGTCTTTTGATTTGAGATCATTGGACCACAACTCGAAAATATAGGTCAAGGTCAAAGGTCATGGTCATATTTTAGATTTCCATATGTCTTTGATTTCCCTATAATTCTCGAATGGCTATAGATACAGAAAATTTGCATAGTGATAAATGCTTATCGCTTCAGGGGGCAACTGTGTTACATCATGACTGTATTGGTTTTACCATTGTGTAAGGGACATAATCCCCATTGACGGTTTATAAAAAGCCATTATTTGGCAAAACTCTTAAACAAAAGGCCATTGACCCATAGGTTCTTTTGCAATGACATTGTTGATCCCAAGCCTAATCAGTCCATGCATGTTTCCGTCTCATGTGATAAAAATGGGGTCCAAGATCTCATTTGTTTATTTTTCGCTTGTTTCAAGAGACTCTATCCAACGTGTTTAATCAATCAACCATCCAAACAAACAAACAAATAACCAGCCAGTCAGCCAACCAACCAACCAATCAATCAATCAGTGCATGCATACTTCCGTCTCATGTATTTAATATGGGATCCAAGATCTCATTTGTTTCTTTTTCACTTATTTCAATAGACCCTATCCAACGTGTTTAATCAAGTAATCAATCAGCCAACCAATAAATCAATCAATCGATTAATCATCAAATCAATCAATCGATTAATCAACAAATCAATCAATCGACCGATAAACCAAACAATCAATCAATCAATCAGTCAGTCCATGCATGTTTCCGTCTCATGTGTTAAAAATGGGGTCCAAGATCTCATTTGCTTTTTTTCGCTTGTTTCAAGAGAACCTATCCAACGTGTTTAATTAACCAACCAACCAAACAATCAACCAATCAATCAACTAATCAACCAATCAATCAACCAATCAATCAATCAATCAGATCAATCAATCAATCGATCGATTTATCAACCAACCAATCAATCAAATCAATCAATCAATCAGTGCATGCATGTTTCCGTAACATGTGTTTAATATAGGGACCAATATCTTCTTTGGTTTTTTTTCCCGCTTGTTTCAATTGACCCTATGCAACGTGTTTAATCAATTAACAAAGCAACCAACCAATCAATCAATCAATCAGTACATGCATATTTCCGTAACATGTGTTTATTATAGGGTCCAATATCTTCCTTGTTTTTTTTTCTCGCTTGTTTCAATTGACCCTATGCAACATGTTTAATCAATTAACAAAGCAACCAACCAACCAATTTATCAATCAATCAATCTCTCATTGCATTCATATTTCCGTCTCGTGTGTTTAATACAGGGTCTAAAATCACAGTTGTTTCTTTTTCGCATGTTTCAAGAAACCCTATCCCAATTGTTTAATTGATCAACCAACCAACCAACCAATCAATCAACCAGTCAATCAATATGTATGACAGTTTATTTATGACAGTATATTTAAAACAAAATGGAAGGAAAGACCTCTCAATTATTCAAGAAGAATTGAATTTAAATTTTTTAAGGTCTTTCTTTTTTCAAAAGGGAAAGACCTTACTGTATTTCTTCTGTTTATTAATATTATTAAGGTCTTTCCTTTTTCAAAAGGAAAAGACCTTACTGTATTTCTTCTTTATTATTATTTTGAAGGTCTTTCCTTTTTCAAAAGGGAAAGACCTTACTGTATTTCTTCTTTATTATTATTTTTAATGTCTTTCCTCTTTTCTGTGGAAAGACCTATTGTATTTGTTCGGATTATTATTATTAGGTCTTTCCACCTTTTCGTGGAAAGACCTATAGGTTTTGTTTTGATTATTATTATTAGGTCTTTCCACCTTTCCGTGAAAAGACCTATAGGTTTTGTTTTGATTATTATTATTAGGTCTTTCCACCTTTCCGTGGAAAGACCTATAGGTTTTGTTCTGATTATTATTATTTTTTTCTTCCGCCAAATATTTTTGTTGCGAAGTATGGTTGTTTCATAAGTTGTCGCTTTGATTTTTGGAAGATGATATCGTATAGTTTATACGCTTCAAAAACTGACAACCGCGTAACCAAATACTTTACATTGTAAGAGTCATCTCCCCAAACACTGTTTTTCTTGTGGCCACTACTCCTTTGCAACCGTAAAACATTACAGCAAATTTATTTTACTAAATTGCTCGTTACATCTTCAGGATTAGGTTGGCTGTTTGGACCAAAGTTATACGGAGACTCCATATGAGAGTTATTCCCCCTTATGTATTTGGTATAAGTGATTTGCATTTCTAACTGTAAACCATAAGTGATAGAGGCCTAGGGTCTTCAGATTTGAAGTCCTTGGTCCAAAAAAATGAAAATGAGGCCAAGGTCAAAGTATGGCACGCGGGAACCACATAAATGAGATAATCACAATTTATCGGGGATAATGATAGATTATCGGTCGACCACTATAGATGTACGACGTAAAGTATACTTTACGGTTGTAAATGCATTTACGAAATTATCGTCGACAATCTATCATTATCGATCATAAATGCATTAACAGTCGCCAATCTATAATAAAGGAACGCGGGAACCACATTATTGGATAATAACAGTTTAACGGGCGATTCGTAAATGCATTCACGCCCTGTTTTCGATAGCAATTCATATGTACCCAATCACAATAGGTTATCGACAATGCTAATTAATTTTGTCCAATCATATCCATCGATTCAAATAACAACACGTTTAAGTTAAATTGATCGTCTAGCTAGATCTCAACAACCGGCAATTAATAGTATTTTAGAATATTCTTTTTCTGTAAAATTTGAGACGAAATTAATTACATGAAAGTTTACAGTTATTAAATATTTTTACGTTTGCAACAGAGATCAACAGACACGAATCCTGGGAATATTAATTGTTATACTTATAATACTTTTACAAAGTTAATAAGTTATAACTGGCACTAATTTCATATACATGGCAAGCCGTTGTAGAATAATTTACTTTGTATGTATCAATATTAATGCATCATTTATTATTTTTAATATAACAAAATAGTTTTTTTTACATCAAATATTTTATATTAAAAAATCGTGCATTTTTTTTTTATATTAACAGAGACACATATACATGTATGTATGTACCGAAACATATATTGTTTTTATCCGGATTGAATACCATAGTATTGCCCAGTGCTTCTGTTTAAATAAAGTAATTTGTTTAGTTGTAAAAACAATTACCGAGTGATAATCCATTAAGAACTTCACCTCCAGCTTAATTTCAGGTGATTAATTGGAGAGCAATAAATTGCGCAATCGCCCACCTGTAAATCCAGTCAGAACTCGGCTACAGAACTAATTATTGGAAAATCGGACATATAATTTCACTGTGTTATTAAGAAGCAAACCTTAGCAAAAAAATGCGGTACAGACAAGTTTCTTGCAATATCAACTGATCATTACCAGATTTTAATTTCTAAATTAAAAGAAATGCCGAGAAAGTAGTTTTTTATTTGTTTGGTGTATAAACTAACCATAAATCCACTTATTCATGGTATGGCATCAATATTTCTGACCTGACACTACGTACTTTATATTGCTTAATTATATAGAATTTAATATGCAATGTTTCGGGTTCTTTCAGGAATATTCCCAGGTAAACCCTCATCAGAGGCCGACATATACTGTCTAGTGAATAACTAAGTGTACATAATTAAATAAAGTTGATCAAGAGAAAAAAATAAAATCATATAGACGGTGAAACACTTTTAAAGAAAGTAAGCCTCACAGGCAGACAGCTTAAACTCGAAAGAATCACGAGTTTAGTTTCGCATTTTGGCCCCGGTGGAATTTTCAAATAGGAAAGTTATTGTGTAATACAATTCATTTTTAGACAGCTGAGTGCTAATTTAGCCTTCAAAGATGGTTCATAAGAGCATCAAGATTAATTTTTATATGTTTTATGGGCTATTTTCTGTTTGACAATCCGTATTTTCATAGCTAGACCGGCTATCGGTCCAGAAATTAATGTGATGTTTACAAACACTTTTTTTCTACACGAAGATTTTGACGCAATTTTACAAAAAAATGAGACAAAAGACATATGATTTTCATTGGATTTGCTAAATGACATATGTACACAGTTTCAGAAAAGGTATTACTTCAAGCAATTGAAATTCTACTTTTAGCCAAATTTTGGGGAAATATGTTACATCTTTTCCCCCCTTTTTGGCAATATTTTATAACAAATAAATGCAGATTGTTGCCATGGATACACCCAAAATACATTATATTTTACCATTTTATATACTGGATTTTACAATTTTATATACTGGATATAAAATCTATGGAAGATTTTGATTATATACATATGCACATATATGACACAAACAGTAAGCTTGATATTGCAAGAAAGCAATGAAAAGGGGATGGTAAAATCTATAAGGGCACATTTAAGTATTTTTTTCTAACTGTTTATTGCTACCTTACATTTTACCTATAAAATAATCATGTCCCAGGTCAGAAAATGTTAAATTAGCGCATTTCACACTTATTTTACATTTGTAAGCAAAAAAAAAAAGGTCCCACAATATTCTATTCTACGTCCCCATTTGGGTTTTCGACAGAACGAATTCACCACAATAACAGTATCCAACAATGATCTACAAGTTTCAATGACTGAGAAGAGTAAATGTAAGCACTGCTTGACAATTAAGATTACAAATAAGCATATTTTATGAATTTGATTTACGTTCAGGACTTTAGGTAACTATACATATTGTAAACGTGTATTTATTCTGAGTCAGTAAAGGCAAAGGATTTCTCAAAGCTCAAGAAATATTTAATATATACATTAATATATAAGTTATTGTCATTAAAACTCTGAAAATAAACCAGATTTGGTGAAATTCTATATTTTCTCTTTTTCAACCAACAGAAGATGCATTTCTGTAAATATAGACAACAAGGTTTCCCATCGGCTTTTTCAACCAACAGAAGATCCATTTCTGTAAATATAAGACAACACAGTTTCCCATAGGAACTTCTTTTAAGGCTAAGACTGTACAATATTTACAATGAATTTTCGAATTTTTCTTAATTCTAAAATGGAAAGCTCATATGCATAACTATTTTTTTTCAAAGGCCAAGTAAAAAGCTGTGTGGCATATTTCCAACATTTATTAGCCCCGAATGTTTAAGAGTTTAAACATTACTAAAATTCTGTACTTCCCCTATCATCCTGCCTCAAAATTTCAATGCGATGTTTATTTATACTCAACTGTTAACATTCCCAAATTATGACCATTTGAGAAGAATCATAGAGATAATATCTAGATCTGGAACCAGTACGTATACATTAACAACACAAACTATACATAATTATTTTATATCTTCCTAAAAGAGCAGGGGTTTGTGAAACAGTGCAACATGTATAGCTAGCTAATCCTAGAATATGTCTTTTGTAACAGTATAATGATTTTTGCCTTTACAGGCTCTTGTCGGATCTTTATTTATATTGTTAAACATTAAGAAAGGCATAATTTCAAACAAAAAACTTCAGTAGAACCGTCCCTATACATGGTTTAAAATCGCACACTATTTGCGTTTGATCGCCGATTAATGGCATATGAACTTTTACCTCTGTTAACATGTATCGTAAATAGAAAGCACAGCACTCCTCAAAACTGCATTGACGGCCCATTTGAAACAGAATATAACACATAATAACTGTCAGTTAGAACAGGATAATGACCCTCGGTATTATACGTCTTTTAAACATCTTGTCATGGGTATACTACTTTATTCAATTCTCATTTGAATGCTCTGTAATTAATTGGTAGCATAAATGTATCTGTGCATATAATATATTTTTTTACATTTTAATTCTGTACCCTTAAGAAATAAATGGGTGTTACAGTTACAGGAACATTTGCACAATCAACAAATCATATGAGGTAGATAGGTATCGCTACTACAAAATAAACTCTAAGCAGCTGCAGATTATGTGGTAGTTATCCCACGAGTACGCGGTGTGTCAGTGTACGATCAACCCGATGGCCGGAGGCTAGAGGGTGGTCTAACATTGACACACCAAGTCCGAGAGAGATAACTATTTTACATCCCAGCTGTTAAAAATTAGACGAAAAAACATTTACAATTCATAAAATGTAGTTTAGAACGTCACACAACCATTATTATATACCTTATATATTACTGTATAATGTATACCCTTTATGACCCAAACACGATGAGTAGATATAAAACAATATCATATCGCCCCACTGGCCAATCGGCCCACACTAGATCCCCACTTTACAAAAGAATTGACCCACTCTTGTGTACCGACTCGCCCTACTTTTGCAAAAGTGTAAAATCAAATTAAACAATCAACCTGACAACTTATTCATTAACGAAAATGGGTAAATCCCGCTAAATAAAGGTCTACCAACTCGCCAAACTTATAAAAATATATTGCTTCCTTTACGTATGTCAAATTACTGATAGTTGGTATCTAGTCGTCCTGGTGTAGTGGTATGTGTCGTGGGTTGATATGCTAAAGGTCTTGAGTTCGAATCCAAGCATATACAATGGATTTTTTTCTACGTAAGCTTTGATAGATAGTCTTTTCCTTATAATTAATTTTAAGTTTTATAGTGGATTTGACATTCCCGCCAAAATGTAACAGAACAAAGGAAAGCATGCAAAACAAAAACACTCAAACTGGGGTGATCTGGTAGGGGTGAACCTGCTCAGAATACCCCTGTTAGAACAAAGGAGTTGGAATGTAAATATTAGGAAATTATGTTACAAACAGTAACAATTGAAAAAAACAAGGCAATGGAAATTACTTTTGGGTAACAAAGCAAAAAATAAAATCAATGTTTAGTATTTTCCTTACAATGGACGTGTCGGCCTTTTAGAGTATTCAATCAGATAGCATGACATCTATGGAAAGTGAGAATCTAGAAAACTGTTTCGTATATGGAGTGGGCGTATTTTTTTTCGTTCGCAAATGCATGTGGAACCCATCGTGTTGCTTATGTTATTACAAAGCCAATAAATAGTCTAATTCGGTAGGTACCATTGGTGAAAAGGGAACAGGATTGTAGTGTAGACATAGGAAAAATATCTGATATAATCAGTGAAACGGATATTCCATAACGGTCAACAACTCGTAATGGCGTCCGTATAATTTACGAAGTGTTGATTTCTACTTCACAATTTTGAACTCTTAATTTAAAAATGAAAAGGTCACAATTGGAAATCGGAAATCATCTGTTGTGTCGTTTTGTTTTCAAACAACCCAAATTGTCATTCCTAATAAAATGGCAAAATCAAAGGCTCAAACACATCAAACGTATATGAGATATCTTGAACAGAATGTAAGATATCTCGTAAAACTTTCTTTCTAATGTAAGCATTTAAATGGGTCTTAAATTTTATCATTATCTTCTTGTTATTCATTTTTCAAAAACAAGATTTGGAAATATGCAAAACGATATTTCATAAAAAGAAACAGAGTCATTGATATCAAAAATATGTATTTTGTTTACAGAAAATGGGGATTATAGGAATCTTTGAATCGTAACAAAATCACATACAGTAGATGGGTATCACTACTACAAAAAAATCAAAAATGATATAATAGGACATTTTGATACAAACTACAATAATAGCATGTAACAACGCGATAGTAAGTAAGTCGACTTTTGGGTAATATAGCAAATAATAATTCAATGTTAAGTATTTGTCTAACAATAGCTTTAAATGCTGTATAGTAAATTCGATCAGATAATGTAACATCCAATATGGGTTGTTTTCATGTTGTCACAAAGTGAACACTTGAAACTGATAATCAGATCTACAAAAACTGTTCAAAAATGTAGATAAATCTTCAAAAATTTGTTTCTACAAAAGAAAAATATCACAGAATCACGCGATTCTTTATCAGCCAACTACTGTGTTCATTTAGGATACAATGTAGATACTATTTGGAATTTGACTGACAATGGGATTTTTGTGGTGAATGACGATTTTAATCTTATCAATGAACACTTGATATAGATAACATTTGTGTTGTTAATTGTTTATCATGCACAAATTGAATACCATATCAACCAGTAAATAAGCTCGATTACACGTATTCGTATTGTTGTATCTAACAGGTTAACACTGAAACCCGTCTCCTTTTAAACTTCAATCAAATACGAAAAAGGAAACTTTAGAAAAAATAATACTTTATGTTTGCTAAAACAATAGCAGCATTATTTGTTACAGGAAAGGATGATTTTCAAGCAGTTCACTGCATCGTGTCAAACAATATCAAATAGTATATTTCCTAAAAATTATCAAATATCTTAATGGACACAATACTGAGAAGAAGTAAAGCAATTAATTGAATTACTAGTAGCCAAAAAAGTATAACAATACATACTAAGGGGGAAATCTGACAGAAATCAATCGCTATCAATAAAAAAAAACAGGTAAAAACAACTAGCATATTCATTACACTTTCCGAAGAACAAGGTGGGTTAAAGCTGTTGCAACAGAAAACACAATATTAACTATAAGATATATGCCGTCAACCATGCATCAGTATCTGGCAAAATGTTACTTTATTTGATATTTGTGTGAAATAACGCTCTGGCCTTTTCACCGCTACACATGCATTCAACATTTCACTAAAATTGTGTTTTTCAGAATGTTACGATATTACAAATTATGAATATAATTTTGTTTCAACAGTAATGTATTTTCGATTTTCTCCCGGAATTTACTCATTTGATCTTCTTATCGATGAAAACGGCATCAAACTTCATTATCTTTACCCTTGGTTGGTATAAGACTTCTTACCTGGACAGTTGTTGTTAGGTGCTCTCTATGAGGTCTGCATTCTAGTATAAAAAAATGGGTATCTTATAAGTAAAAGTGGCCAATTGTACCAAAAACGATCAACAGAAATCAGAAAGTTAGAAAAGTAAATAGTTTAATACAGTCAGCTGGATTAGTGTAAACAAGCCGAAGTGTTTGAAAACAGCTGACAGGATATAGATAGGCTAAGACACTTTGTTCAGTAAATCATTTCCAAACGCTGCCGGTGATAAGAATTTGCGTTTCATATCTCTCACTATTGCCGTGAGTGTTTGCTGATAAATCATACCTTTTTTGCTACCCTGTTGTTCTGACAGTTATAGACATACATTTCAATAAAGTTTTAGATTTTTTCATACATTTTCGGATAATCCAGAAATATCAAAGTTTTTATTTCACTGCTGTTTACAAAAATGTGCAAGTTAACATACAACATTTTGGAGCATGCATTTTGTCCAAATTTTCAAAGCCGGTTTGTGAGCTATTTTTTTCTTGACAATTTTTAATTTACAACATTTTGGAAGCCCAGCGACGATATGAGGGCATATACACCTTGCTCTCATTCCATACACCAAATACATTTTACCCCATTCTCATAGTATATTATATACAGATTTCTTAAACTTGTTCACTGGTCCAGGTATTGAGGTGGAGGTCAGGTAAACAGTGTCTGATGTACATGTAGACTGTGCAAGAATATGACAAACATATACTAGTGTATATATATATATATATATATATCCTATCATTAGATAAGTGAGACATTTAAATGGAGAAAACATCCTATACAGTTTTCACAGTCACCGAAAAATGAATACCAGGACTGATAATTATATGACAAATAGAAACTTCGTAACACCAACAATTCATACACAAAGTATGAATAATCAAATTCCTGTACCCTTTGAAATATAGATAAAAGCTATACAAACAGTTAACGCTGTGGCGGCCTGCACCAACAGATTGTTTTCTCTATGCCTGGCATTTTGTGACATGCATCGAATGCGAGTTAAAAAAAAAAAGAACAACTGAAATAAGGTCTTTGACCTAGACCTGGTAGACAACCATAGAGGTCCTAACGTTTCTACGTATTTATTCATTACATGATTGTAAATGACCCTTTAATCTCGTGTATAATAGATTTTTGCTTACGCAAAATCCTAACAAAAACTGCTTTAACAAGATGAGGATAACAAAAAAATAACAGCAACACTTTCATAACGTACTAAGCTTTAGGATCACTAGCACGATTTGGTTGAACTTCAATATGCGTCTGTGTTTTAAGTTTTAACTTCACAATCAACGTGTTGCCGCTCTCTGTATAGCGACAATTTGAAAAAAGTCCTGACAGGTATGACGGAATATTAGTACATAACAAGAGACGTTTACCTTGTAACTGCACTTGGTCTCGCTTTGTCAGGAGTTTTAATCCTGTTATTGCCTAAATAGCCTGACGAAAAATTGAACATCGGATCATTTGGCGATGTAAATTCCTTTTTAAGTAAAGACGCCTCTAATTAATTTATACTGACTAAATGATACATGTATGTCTGATAATTAAACGTTCGTCTAATTGCATGGCTGCTATCAGCACTCCCTTTTGCTTTTATTTCTAGTAGAATAGCATAATACATTTAAATGTACATCATTGTATTGTTAAATTTTCAGGAATGAATTTTTGATGACAAAGTAAGTGATGAAGAGAAAAAGAAATTCTTTTTACCTCAACCTCTATATAACATCCTTCAAATACATAGATCTAATTAATTCATTTTAAAACATTCCAGTTACTCTCTGCTATGAAATTAACGTCCAACCTACATAATAGAGCTTTTTTGGAAGCACTCACTGACACAAACTTTTTTTTTATTTAAATAATCTTCGTTTGAACAAAACTTAAAATTTTTTATGGTATATTGCGCATGAAGCATTTAAACGAAGTATATCCAGTACGTTTAATACCGTTGTAAAATCTTTTTAATTTCAAATTGTACATATTGTCAAACTGTTCATGGTAATGATTTCTATGTTTCCTGTTTCCTAATTGTTTGTTAGATGATGTAAATTTTTACCAATTGAGGATCTAACTTCCTAACTTTAATCACGAATTTTCCATTTGGGGGAGGAGTAAGATTTGGTGCAAACTCAGTGTTCTATACTATGCCTACATTTGTGCTTAATGTTGATTTACTTAATTATTTTTACAAGGTCAAGCTGTCAATCATACGTGTAAATTTATTGAACGTATGTTATAATGATTTAAAATGTGATTCAAAGTGGTTATTAAGTATACATTATTGAGTCAGTAGTAGTTTACCGAAATTCATATCTCGAAACCAGTTGTAGTTTGAAATGATATTGTGTGAGGCCTTGTCTGCTGAAACAACATCTTTTAGGCGTATAGAGAAGATTAATCAATCACAAAAGCCGCCTTCTTCAAAGGGTCATACACTGTGTTTAAGGCGTTTGTGAATGCATGATTAAACAGCTTTGATCAATTTGAAAAAAAAAAAATCATTCTCGCAGATTTTACCCATTGTATGTCATATTCCGCACCTGTATTGTCCTTTTTCTTAATCATTTGCAATGTCCAGTTCTACGGTTAACATATGAACAGGGGAACTATATACGTATGGGGAAAATGAAAAAGAGCAATCGAAAGGCTGTAATCTATAATCGTAAATGTCTTGTTTACCCTCTTGTGGTTGGAAATCTATGGTGCATCAGGTTTGGTGTAGTAAACTTACACAACGGTATACATTCATCTTTTAATTAATCAGGTATTTGTTTAAATAAATCATACCTGTTTTTCTATGATTTCTTCAGAAATTCTATAAACCCGGGACGATATAAAGTTAGATATATTGTGAAAGAGCTGTCTATTGTTAAATACTGTATATTGCCTCTAGATATCACACTTAGACTATGCTAGTTCAGAATGGGCACCTTTCAAAGAGAAATTCATTGACAAAATCAAAAATGTATATAAAAAAGGACAACACCCCAGATGCCTGGATTCAACAAATTAAGTTACCCAGAAAGATTGAAAAAAAACTAAGGCTGCCAACATTATCAAATAAAAGAGTCTGAGGGGACACGATTAAGACATATAAGATACTAAACGGAAAATATGATCCTGAAACTATTAAATTTCTCAAACTAATTTCAAACACCAAAAATAGGCATAGCACAAGAGTTAATAGTAACCAAATGTTTCACCAACGATTTAAAACAAGTCTTAGGAAAAACAGCTTTGCAATTAAAAATTGCCATATTATGGAATAAGCTACCAGATATAGTAACAAAAGCTCCATCTATAAATGCATTTAAAAAAAGATTAGATAATAACTGGGAATACATGATCAATAATCTGTTATTTTGATTATCGAGCTGATATAACCGGAAGCAGCAACACAATTAATAGATAATAATTCAATATATGAGTCTGGTGAATAGGAAGCGTGATAATCATTTTCCGGAAAACAACATTAAGTTTCATTAAGTAAGTAAGTACATCTTGTTAAACTTGTGTCAATACGTCTGCTTTAATAACGCATTCTTAACATACTTTTTTATTTAAACTTTAAATCTTAATAATACACGTTCAATGTAACTAAACATGCAGTTAACATTTTCCTTGCTACTCAAATCTATTCAAACAACATTAATTGAAAATGTAGGCGTAATGTCAAAATGTCAGCTTCCACTTAAATCTTATTAAATAAAACAATACGGTCAAAGATTAAGAATCAAGTCCATGAATTGCTTCAAAACTGCATTTGCTATCATAAAATTAGGAAATACACAACAAAGTAAAATATATCATTGACAGTATTACAGTTTCTGCAATAAAATTATAAAATATGTTTAAACCTGAGAAACTTCTTGCACTTGATAATGGTATAATGTAACAAAGAGTCTTTCATGTTTTTTCAAGCGATAATTCTTTAAAAAAGAAATAAAGTGTCACCGATTGTTCGGTAACACAACGCTCTATAATGTAGATGGGACTCTTAATTTAAAAGATGGATCTAATTGAAATGTTTTATAAAAATATTAATCAGAGATATATATTTAAAGGATATTTCAGAGAGCTTGAGTTTTATTTTTCTCTTCATCGCATAGTTTTTTTGTACAATTTATTACTGAACATTTAGCGGATAAATGATAAACAACGGTTAGAGGTAATATTGAATTTAATTAAAAGCTTGGGGAAATGCTAATGAAAGCTTCACACTCCGACAAACGTCAAATTTTCGGATACATCACTTGGTAAAAAGAAAGTATAAAACATACATATATATTTCTCAATTTTATATATATACATTTATGTTACAGTGAATTTGTATAATCAGTGATTATGTAGAATTCCTGATTTTTCCTGATAATCCCAGAAAATGAACAGTGATTTATGTCAGGAGGCACTATATTAGACAAATGATAGCAATATTGGAAAACAATGACTACAAAAAAAAAATTGCGCATCAATTTAGAATACCAGCATGTCCTCAACAAGTGTCAGTAGTTTTGATATCACAAACTGACTCGAATAACACAACTATTTGTTCTCATCAACTAAAACTGACAATATTAGCACTTAATGGAAGCCACAACTGTCTTGTTATGGTCATTTTCATTATATAATGTGCAAACAACTGTATATGACGTGCAAATATGCTTATATTACGTGCAAATAGCTTTATATGATGTACAAACATCTTTTCATGATGTGCAAATACACTTATATAATGTGCATAAATACTTATATGACGTGCAAATGTACTTATATGATGTGAAATGTCATTATATGATGTGCAATTGTTGTACTTATATGATCTGCAAATATCCTTATATGATGTGCAAATGTACTTATATGATGTGCAAATGTCCTTATATGATGTGCATTTTCCCTTATATTATGTGCAAACATTTTTCTATGATGTGGACGCGTTATTATATTATGTATTGTTATCTTATATCGTGTTGTTCGGTTAAGTTCAGTATATGATGTCGAAACGTCATAATATGATGTGCTTTCATCGTCGTTATGGTCAATGAACATGATTACGATTAGAATTATCACTGTCTACGTCGTAACTGATTTCAATCTGCTTCTGCAGAATTAATATAAAGTCGGCTCAAATCTGTAGCTTTTTAAAAAGAGAAAAACCTTGACATGTTTGTTCCTCGATTTAAGATTAAAACAATCTCACCAAATATTGATGGGAAATTGTCAAATCATGATTTTTTATCGATGGGTCTACATTAATGAACATACGAGATCTACAATAATGAGCATACATTTAAAGTTAATAAGTTTTAGAGATAGATCTTTAATCTTTAAGCGAAAGTGTATTTTTAGATCAATTGAGACAGTGCATTCTAACAAACAAAAAATAACGTTTCAAACATTTCGGCGGATGATTAAGATCAATTAATACAGGAACTAGTTGAAGAATTAACCGGCAGCGGCGAAAATATGATAAACTTAATTTTAGCACTCTTATTTATAGCTTGTTGTTCGATTTGAGCAAGAGCTCCTTGTTAAAGGTTTAATTGAACCTATAATTGTCTACTTTTTTACACATTATGACTTAGATGTAAAGTTGTCTCATTGGCACTCATATCATATCTTCTTATCTCTATGCATTGCAAAAGACACCAATGAACTCAAAGTCAATTTTTAAAATATTTTATAACAATAGATACAAAATTATTCTCTATTGCATATATAATTATAACGGTATGGATGATTGATTGATTAATTTGTTGATGGATTGTTTTTTTAACACCACTTTCAACATTATTATGCTAATTTTTGGCAGTGAGTTTATATTGATGGAGGAAGCCGAAGTCCCCAGAAGGAACCACATAGCCTACCCCCTCCCCCCACACCAAATAAATTGAGATATGGAATGACCTTCATCTCGGTGCATGACATTTGCGTGCATCTTTTTATTTTGTTTTCATGCATTTATTGCATATCTTCACTTAATGATCATGAATGTTTGCTTGACGTCCAGCGGAAAATTGATATATATGTATAAACTAGAGGCTCTAAAGAGACTGTGTCGCTCACCGAAAGGGCAAATTGAAAGAAAGAAACAGCTGTTACAGGAAAAAAAAACATATTTGTCAAAATAATTCCTTGGGGTGTGCTGGGCTTTTGAAGTTGAAGGTTCAAACACCTGCTTTAAAGGTCACCCGTTACCATGGAAACGGGGTGGGGCGTTTCTGGGACACCAGAAATTAAAAGTTTGGATGATATAAGCGATGATAAACATTAGTTATGGGTATGAAATTTCTTGACTAAATTTCTAAATAATTTCCAATTTCAATTATTTGTTTATGAATAAATAGCCGATTTGCTCTAAAATAGCATTACCCTACCTGCGTTTGTCTTTTCGGAGCCTTTTATAGCTGACTATGCATGCTGTATGGTCATTGGTCGTTGTTAAATTAGTTTACAAAGGTACCATGATTATAATTTTATACACCAGACGCGCGTTTCGTCTACATAAGACTCATCAGTGACGCTATAGTTATGAAATAGTTATGAAGCCGAACAAGTACAAAGGTACCAGGATTATAATTCAATACGCAAAACGGTCGTAACATGTTAAACGTGTATGATTATTTTATATGATTATGTTTAGCATCTTATTAAAGGTGAGATATTTGGCCGATCATTTGTATAAGTAAGTAAGAACAAAATAAATAGTTTATTAGAGTGACATGTGTTTTCACAAAATATAATATAATACAGTGAAATATAAAAATTGATGTCAATGATACAACGAACAAAATCAAGAAATTTTATCGATCATTTTCATATAAAAAGTTGTTTCTCTTGCTAAAAACTTTCAATAGGTATTTAGCAGTTTTTCTTGGATGTTGAAATAGTAAATATTTAAACTGTTCTGCATTTGATAGAGACAATAACAATCAAAACCAAGGAGTAAACAAAGACTCACAAAACCAAAAGACATTTACATCAACAGTTATAAATAATGAATAAGAAGCAACACGAACTCCTCTAAAAACCGGGAGTGAAATCAGGTGTTACGAAAGGGTGAGCATTTCCTGCACCGTATGCGGCACCCGTCGTGTTATTTCCTTATTCAGTTTGATAATGATGGAAGGTTATTATGACTGAGGAAGAATATCAAATATGATTTCTGACACACTTTTGTGATAATGGCCAATCAGCTTATGATGGCTACTGTAAAATTTCTTGAGTGATGACCTTAATTTGATTGATTCATAGCCCTGCATTAGCAACTTATGAGAAAGCAGTATTCCTCGTTCAACAAAATCAAAATCAATGTATCAATTGAGACACATATACTCCATAATATGCTGGTGCCGCTGGGATGTTGCTACACAGAAATGGAAAGTTGACAATGTTTAATACATTTGCCTCACCGATATCAAGTTCTATAAGCATAAATAGTACACATAGACAACACCATGTTAGGACAAAATAGTACACATCTTTAATATCTTGTCAAACGTCAGAAACCAAAAACCAGTGTAGAGTTTTGCTTAGCCACATGAA
Organism: Mytilus edulis; assembly: GCA_019925275.1. Classification (NCBI taxonomy): domain Eukaryota; kingdom Metazoa; phylum Mollusca; class Bivalvia; order Mytilida; family Mytilidae; genus Mytilus; species Mytilus edulis. The sequence continues at coordinate 40,483,765 of CM034362.1, forward strand.
AGTGCGTTCAAAGTGTTTTTTCAGACCCTCTTATGTTTTTTAGATAAAAATCTCTCCTTATATTATATTATACAGAGCCTAGTGTGAAATATACCAACTAGTCCGGTGGATTCTATTTTCATTAATTTGCTGTAATTGGATATCTCCCGTTTTTATTGTTTTCACATTAGGAGCTGCTTTGTTATCAAATTAAATATTCCAGTGCGTAAAAAAAGATAGTAAGTTTTTTGGAAGAAGAAACGAATATTCAAAAGGTCAAAACAGTAAAACAGCAGTCTTTATTGTGTTATTATCTTAATCTCTATTAACCAATCAACTAGGTTAACAAGGAAAAACGAAATGGCATATGAACCGAGCACATACGCAAGACTGTAATATTAAAATACGAAAAAAAAAATGGGACGAAAGATACCAGACGGACAGTCATAAATCTCATAAATCAAAAATAAACTGACAACGCCATGGCTAAAAATGAAAAAGACAAACAGACAAACAATAGTACACGAGACACAACATAGAACACTAAAGAATTAACATTACGAACCCCACCAAAAACTAGGGGTGATCTCAGGTGCTCCGGAAGGGTAAGCAGATCCTGCTCTACATGTGGCACCCGTCGTGTTGCTTATTTTATAACAAATCCGGTAAATAGTCTAATTTGGTAGGTCACATTCTTGTAGTTACGACGCAAGGAACATATCCGATATCATTTGTGAAACGGTTATTCCATAATGGTCAACCAACTCGTAATGGCGTCCGTAAAATTTGCGAAGAGATGATTTCAACTTCACCATTTTGAACTTTTGATTTAATAGCTTCCTTCTGAGCAACAATGCTCTATCAAGAAAATCATGAAAGGAAATGCAAGCACGGAAATATCTTATCAATTGGAGATATAAACACCGTATGCACATGCTGCTGGAAGGTTGCTACAGTTGGGTGCAGACCAAGCATTACATGTAGACGGGCCGAAAAAGTTAACGCGGCGTTTACTCGCGTGCACTTCATGTAAACGCCGCGTTAACTGTGCGTTAACTCCGAAATTGCAGTAGACATTAAAAGTAAACGGGCGTTTACTTTCGCGTTTACCTCCGCGTTAACGCAAAAACGGCGAGTCTTCTAATTTTGTAAAGAGTAAACGGGCGTTTACTTTTCCGTTTACCTCCGCGTTAACGTGGAAAAAGGCGCGTCTTCTATTTTTGTAATAAGTAAACGCGCGTTTACTGTTTGTAGTAAACGCCCGTTAACGCAGATTGTCATCGTAACTTGGATACACTGACCTAAAATATGAAATGATAAGGAACATCAAAATTAATTGACCAACTGGTCATTTCTGCTTGACATATTGACGATTACAGTTATTTAAAAATGTCACACATTTGTATTTAATTGAACAATAATTATAGTAAATTTCTTGTTCTTCGCAAATAATAGTTTAAGTATGTTTATTCAAATACATGTAATTTAATCCTCACCAAAATCAGTTTTCTCATCTTAGACAGACTGACTCGTAAAACAAAACTTTTTGATATCATTCACCACAACTGACAATACTACCTCTTAACAAGTTATCTTATTCTATATAGAAGTAATTCAGTTATATTTTTATGCCATAATTGACCATATAAAACAATTGACAGCAATTTCTGTACCAGCCTGACGGCGATGACCTCTTTTTATTTAAAATATTGAATAGTAAACAAAATTCAGTAGTTTTCATACATCAGACTAACTCGTAATATATAATTATTATTAGGTAGCAATATTTGAATATTATGACTAAAAAATTTTGTTCGCATCAATTTAGATTGCCAGCATGTACTTTTTTATTCAAAATATTGAATCGTAAAAAAAAATCAGTAGTTTTTCATACCTCAGACTTACTCATGTAATAAAATAATTTGTCCGCAACAACAAAAACTGACCATATAAGCATTTTAATATGTAAATTTATATAGCTGCATACTAGTAAATTAGTTATATTTTCATGTAAGGATTGATTAAATAAGAAAATAGGTAGCAATATTTGAATATTATGACTAAAAAATTTTGTTCGCATCAATTTAGATTGCCAGCATGTACTTTTTTATTCAAAATATTGAATCGTAAAAAAAAATCAGTAGTTTTCATACCTCAGACTTACTCATGTAATAAAATAATTTGTCCGCAACAACAAAAACTGACCATATAAGCATTTTAATATGTAAATCTATATAGCTGCATACTAGTAAATTAGTTATATTTTCATGTAAGGATTGATTAAATAAGAAAATAGGTAGCAATATTTGAATATTATGACTAAAAAAGTTTGTTGGCATCAATTTAGAGTGCCAGCATGTCCTTTTTTATTCAAAATATTGAATCGTAAACCAAATTCAGTAGTTTTCATACCTCAGACTGACTCATATAATAAAATTGTTTGTCTGCCACAACCAAAACTGACCATATAAGCATTCTAGTATGTAAATCTATATAGCCGCATAGTAAATGAGTTATATTTTCATGTAAGGATTGATTGTATATTAAAATAGGTAGCAATATTTGAAAATTATGACTAAAAAATTTTGTTAGCATCAATTTAGAGTGCCAGCATGTCCTTTTTTTATTTAAAATATTGAATCGTAAACAAAATTCAGTAGTTTTCATACCTCAGACTGACTCATATAATAAAATTATTTGTCCGCAACAACCAAAACTGACCATATAAGCATTTAATTATGTAAATCTATATAGCTGCATAGTAAATGAGTTATATTTTCATGTAAGGATTTATTGTATAAAAAATAGGTAGCAATATTTGAATATTATGACTAAAAAATTTTGTTCGCATCAATTTAGAGTGCCAGCATGTCCTTTTTTATTCAAAATATTGAATCGTAAACAAAATTCAGTAGTTTTCATACCTCAGACTGACTCATATAATAAAATTATTTGTCCGCAACAACCAAAACTGACCATATATTAAGCATTTGCTTATGTAAATCTATATAGCCGCATAGTAAATGAGCTATATTTTCATGTAAGGATTGATTGTATAAGAAAATAGGTAGCAATATTTGAATATTATGATTACAAAATTTTGTTCGCATCAATTTAGAGTGCCAGCATGTCCTTTTTTATTCAAAATATTGAAGCGTAAACAAAATTCAGTAGTTTTCATACCTCAGACTGACTCATATAATAAAAATATTTGTCCGCAACAACCAAAACTGACCATATAAGCATTCTAGTATGTAAATCTATATAGCCGCATAGTAAATGAGTTATATTTTCAAGTAAGGATTGATTGTATAATAAAAAAGGTAGTAATATTTGAATTTATGATTAAAAAAAATTTGTTCGCATCAATTTAGAGTGCCAGCATGTCCTTTTTTTATTTAAAATATTGAATCGTAAACAAAATTCAGTAGTTTTCATACCTCAGACTGACTCATATAATAAAATTATTTGTCCGCAACAACCAAAACTGACCATATAAGCATTTTATTATGTAAATCTATATAGCCGCATAATAAATGAGTTATATTTTCATGTAAGGATTGATTGTATAAGAAAATAGGTATCAATATTTGAATATTATGACTAAAAAATTTTGTTCGCATCAATTTAGAGTGCCAGCATGTACTTTTTTTATTCAAAATATTGAATCGTAAACAAAATTCAGTAGTTTTCATACCTCAGACTGACTCATATAATAAAATTATTTGTCTGCAACAACCAAAACTTACCATATAAGCATTTTATTATGTAAATCTATATAGCTGCATAGTAAATGAGTTATATTTTCATGTAAGGATTTATTGTATAAGAAAATAGGTAGCAATATTTGAATATTATGACTAAAAAATTTTGTTCGCATCAATTTAGAGTGCCACCATGTCCTTTTTTATTCAAAATATTGAAGCGTAAACAAAATTCAGTAGTTTTCATACCTCAGACTGACTCATATAATAAAATTATTTGTCCGCAACAACCAAAACTGACCATATAAGCATTTGCTTATGTAAATCTTTATAGCCACAGAGTAAATGAGCTATATTTTCATGTAAGGATTGATTGTATAAAAAAATAGGTAGCAATATTTGAACATTATGATTACAAAATTTTATTCGCATCAATTTAGAGTGCCAGCATGTCCTTTTTTATTCAAAATATTGAATCGTAAACAAAATTCAGTAGTTTTCATACCTCAGACTGACTCATATAATAAAATTGTTTGTCTGCAACAACCAAAACTGACCATATAAGCATTCTAGTATGTAAATCTATATAGCCGCATAGTAAATGAGTTATATTTTCATGTAAGGATTGATTGTATATTAAAATAGGTAGCAATATTTGAAAATTATGACTAAAAATTTTGTTAGCATCAATTTAGAGTGCCAGCATGTCCTTTTTTTATTTAAAATATTGAATCGTAAACAAAATTCAGTAGTTTTCATACCTCAGACTGACTCATATAATAAAATTATTTGTCCGCAACAACCAAAACTGACCATATAAGCATTTAATTATGTAAATCTATATAGCTGCATAGTAAATGAGTTATATTTTCATGTAAGGATTTATTGTATAAGAAAATAGGTAGCAATATTTGAATATTATGACTAAAAAATTTTGTTCGCATCAATTTAGAGTGCCAGCATGTCCTTTTTTATTCAAAATATTGAATCGTAAACAAAATTCAGTAGTTTTCATACCTCAGACTGACTCATATAATAAAATTATTTGTCCGCAACAACCAAAACTGACCATATAAGCATTTGCTTATGTAAATCTATATAGCCGCATAGTAAATGAGCTATATTTTCATGTAAGGATTGATTGTATAAGAAAATAGGTAGCAATATTTGAATATTATGATTACAAAATTTTGTTCGCATCAATTTAGAGTGCCAGCATGTCCTTTTTTATTCAAAATATTGAAGCGTAAACAAAATTCAGTAGTTTTCATACCTCAGACTGACTCATATAATAAAAATATGTGTCCGCAACAACCAAAACTGACCATATAAGCATTCTAGTATGTAAATCTATATAGCCGCATAGTAAATGAGTTATATTTTCAAGTAAGGATTGATTGTATAATAAAAAAGGTAGTAATATTTGAATTTTGTTCGCATCAATTTAGAGTGCCAGCATGTCCTTTTTTATTCAAAATATTGAATCGTAAACAAAATTCAGTAGTTTTCATACCTCAGACTGACTCATATAATAAAATTATTTGTCCGCAACAACCAAAACTGACCATATAAGCATTTGCTTATGTAAATCTATATAGCCGCATAGTAAATGAGCTATATTTTCATGTAAGGATTGATTGTATAAGAAAATAGGTAGCAATATTTGAATATTATGATTACAAAATTTTGTTCGCATCAATTTAGAGTGCCAGCATGTCCTTTTTTATTCAAAATATTGAAGCGTAAACAAAATTCAGTAGTTTTCATACCTCAGACTGACTCATATAATAAAAATATTTGTCCGCAACAACCAAAACTGACCATATAAGCATTCTAGTATGTAAATCTATATAGCTGCATAGTAAATGAGTTATATTTTCAAGTAAGGATTGATTGTATAATAAAAAAGGTAGTAATATTTGAATATTATGATTAAAAAAAATTTGTTCGCATCAATTTAGAGTGCCAGCATGTCCTTTTTTTATTTAAAATATTGAATCGTAAACAAAATTCAGTAGTTTTCATACCTCAGACTGACTCATATAATAAAATTATTTGTCCGCAACAACCAAAACTGACCATATAAGCATTTTATTATGTAAATCTATATAGCCGCATAGTAAATGAGTTATATTTTCATGTAAGGATTGATTGTATAAGAAAATAGGTATCAATATTTGAATATTATGACTAAAAAATTTTGTTCGCATCAATTTAGAGTGCCAGCATGTACTTTTTTTATTCAAAATATTGAATCGTAAACAAAATTCAGTAGTTTTCATACCTCAGACTGACTCATATAATAAAATTATTTGTCTGCAACAACCAAAACTTACCATATAAGCATTTTATTATGTAAATCTATATAGCCGCATAGTAAATGAGTTATATTTTCATGTAAGGATTTATTGTATAAGAAAATAGGTAGCAATATTTGAATATTATGACTAAAAAATTTTGTTCGCATCAATTTAGAGTGCCACCATGTCCTTTTTTATTCAAAATATTGAAGCGTAAACAAAATTCAGTAGTTTTCATACCTCAGACTGACTCATATAATAAAATTATTTGTCCGCAACAACCAAAACTGACCATATAAGCATTTGCTTATGTAAATCTATATAGCCACAGAGTAAATGAGCTATATTTTCATGTAAGGATTGATTGTATAAAAAAATAGGTAGCAATATTTGAACATTATGATTACAAAATTTTATTCGCATCAATTTAGAGTGCCAGCATGTCCTTTTTTATTCAAAATATTGAATCGTAAACAAAATTCAGTAGTTTTCATACCTCAGACTGACTCATATAATAAAATTATTTGTCCGCAACAACCAAAACTGACCATATAAGCGTTCTATTATGTAAATTTATATAGCTGCATAGTAAATGAGTTATATATCCATGTAAAGATAGCAATATTTGAACATTTCAATTGACGAGATGGTACAAATGAACATACTTATATTACACTTTATTGATATCCCTTTCAATATACTGTTCATTTTACGTTTTTTTTTATCATTTGTCAAAACAGAATCTTATCATGTTAATCCAAGGCAAACAAGGTGAATTTCGATTAAAAATTAATGTATTAAATACACCGAGTTATAGTTAGGAATTCGAAGAGACAATTAGAAACGGGAAACGAAACAACGTAAACCATGATGTTTATATCCCATCATATAAAAATATTCTCCCGATGTCTCGGATAACCTTTCTTTCCGTATCGATATTTGCACATGTAACTTTTGAAAGGAAAATATAGAAAATCTGCCAATCAGTAAACATGGTAAAGTTAATGGACTTTATGAAAGTGATTTTGTGTAATTTAATATTTCGAATTAAAAGAGTTTTTGAATTGTTCTGTACACATATACGTGAAATATAAAGACTAAAGGTCGCTTTTATAAAATAAATGTGCAAATGAACTTGAAGTTTATTTCTAAATTTACCCAATCAGTTAACGCGAAAAGTAAACGTGCGTTTACTCTCAAGTGCACGTAAAAATACACTTGTAAAATCTGTACTAAACGCCCGTTTACTTTTAAGTGCACGTAAAAATAAATTTGAAGAATTCTGAAGTAAACGCCCGTTTACTACTGACTAAACGGACACATAGTAAACACCCGTTTACTAGGGTAGACATTAGAAATTTCCATTTCGACCACGTTAACGTAATTATAGTAAACGTGCGTTTACTAGTAAACGGGAGATTTGAAGTTAACTAACGAAATATGTGCACGCGGCGTTAACTTGCGTTTACTTTATGTAATGCTTGGTCTGCACCCAACTGTACTTAGCATAGCAAATAACAGAATAGCAAAAAGTATAAATACCGTTAATAAATATTAGATTGGGCACTTTTAAAGAATTTTCCTCTCTCTGCTCATTACTGATGATTTTTTTATTTTGTGACATTTGACCAAAACAGGAAGTTGTCTAAGTGAATGTTCTGGAATTGTACTAAATATACAGTGTATTAGTGAACCAACGTGCAACGTCAAATTTGAGGTTAAAATAACTTATTGTTCCGTTCATTATTTACGTGAAAAAGAATGAGCTTCGTCAATATTTACAACGTCCAACACTCAGACAAGTATTACAAAATATCTTAGTTAATGCGTGTTTATTTCAACTGACCAGTCAACTGGGATTATTTGAATTGTTTTATGATTTCGTGTGCTTTATGAATACTTGATGAGTCAATTCCTTTTAATCAATTTTTTACGGTATGTTCTAAAGTCACCTTTTTCTTCAAGGTCAAATACCACTGAACAAAAGAAATAACGATCGGCATTCTAAAATCGTTGTTAACATTGAAAATTTACATGTATGATTTTATCAACTTTTGTTCTGTTATCATTGATTTATGATGAGGTAAACAAATTATGTGTTATATGAGATTTATAGATTCCACAACTTCAACAAGTGTATTACGATATTTATTTACTCGAGACAGTTACAATTTTAATATTTAATTAAAATTTAACTGTTGAGAGTGGAGAAATATCGTAATACACGTTATTTCAGTGGTGGAATTTGTTCCTCTAACGATTTGTATCCTTCCTTTTCAAAGATTTGAGGAAAGTTGTGTACTTTTGATGTGACGTCATCAGGCATGTTCATCTTTTTTCATGACGTCACGATAACAAAATTAAGAGAAAAATAAGAAAATTAAACGTCACAATTAAACTTTAACCAATCCTTTGCCGAGAACAGATTTTTCACTAGTGAGGAGAAATGATTTTCTCACACCGGTCAAGTAATGTGAAAAGAGCACAAAAATTAAATCTTTATAAATTGTAAGATGACTCATAAATTTAATTTGTAATGTAAAAACTTCAATGTGTCTTATACATAATCAAGATCATCATGTTATTCATTATTCTAAAAATAGATATTCAAATATGCGATACGAAATTCACAAAAAAACATTATCTGAACATAGTAACTGCTATCTGAAATATTGATTTTGTTTAAAGACGATGGGGACAACAGGAATATTTGAGCTGTAACAAAATCACGTAGTGTAGGAATCACTATTACACAAAAATTTTGAAGCAGAGCAGATTATACATAAGAAAATCTTGTCACAAACAACAACGACATCATGCAACAACGCGATAGTTAGTACGTAGACGTTTGGGTCATATAACAAATATAAAATGAAAATGAAAATGTCGTAATGTGAATTCGATCAGATATTGTAACATCCGATATGGATTGTTGTCATGTAATCACATAGTGAACACAAAATGTTTTTAATTAGATCTTCAAAAACTGTTTAGATATGTAGATAAATCTTTAAGACATATTTCTACAATAGGCAATAATATCACTGAATCAAGCGATGGTATATCAGCCGACTATTTTGTTCCGTAAGGATATAATGAAGTAAATGTTTGTATTGTGACTGACAATGGACCAATGTGCTGAATGGCATTTTCATGCTTAAGAATGGACACTTGATATATATTGTATTTGTCATGTTTGTGTTGTAAATTGGTTATCATGCCCAAATTGAAAATATTTTTGACACTAAAGTTTTGATTACAGAAATTATTATTTTTGTATCTCAAACGTTAAAACTGAAGGCCTTGAAGATTAAAGAAACAAAAAGAAACAAATGGCTACAAGTTTGCTAAAACAATTACAACGTTATTGATTGCAGAGTGATAATTTTGTTTTAAAGAGGTTCAGCAGAGATGTTATCATTTTAAACACAATTTGATATTATATGTGACGACGTCTGACAAAATGGGCCCAGATGCGGTAAAACGTAATTTTGGCTATGACGTTGCAAAGTTACCGTCGACAAGCACCTGCGAATTAATGTATTGCTGACTAAAAAACAATGTAGCTTTACTTATTATATCGTGATAGATGCTTACCACGTGTGCGATTATCGTGATTATCTATTTAAATTAAAGTCCGCAATATCTATTCTTAAACCTGATTCCGTATTTTAGCCTTATCCCAAATAATTACTTCCATTTCCGAAATCGGAAGTGGAAGTGAAATGTCATCGTCATGAGTCAAGCTAGATTTGTATCGTTTTGCTCAAGTATTTCATCGGAAATAACAGACAAACAAGACGATGGGTTTATTGAAGAGCTACATGCTACATATTGTCGACGAATGTATTTTGCCCAAATAGAAAGTTCCCAAAGTGAACATCTGAGCGATGATGACGGAGTCGGTGTATGTTATGTTAAGTGTTATTACTAGTTACATGTATCTTCAAGACCTATTTCTTATTGGGTCTTTTCTTCTTTTTCATGACATTTCAAATAACGTGTTTGAGAGTTAAGCAATTAACCAGTAAGATATTGTACTAGTATGGAAGTAAAGAAAAAAAGAAACAAAAGAACAAAAGAAAAAACGAAAAAAAGGAGTTCCATAAGGTAATAGCTAATTGAGAATAATATATCATAACACGCTTTCAAACAAGAGGAAAACTCAATTAAACTTGTCTTTATAAAAGGATAATAAATGCAACCAACCAAAATCAAAACACTTACAAATGTAACATACATGTATTAAGAACATAATGTCTCTATAACTACTTAAAATCAGGAAATATACAACATTAAGATAAAAAAGGGGATATAAATTAAATTCCGTAGATCTTTTAAATAATTTGTGTCAAAATGTATTGTATAAAGACAACAGTAGTATACCGCTGTTCAATGGTCATAAATGGATTTAACTGAAACAAATCTGGATAACAAACCAAATACTGATCATTGCTGATGGGAATACATCAATTATAAGAGAAACAACGGAACAACAGAAACAGTGAACTTCTACAAAAACAAATGCCAACATACATACAAACAAGTTATTAAATAGTATGGAGCACCGTTTTTGTTATCAAGATATAGGTTGTGCAAAATTACTTTGATTTTGTATAGAATATATACCTGGAAAATCCACTTCTATTGATAAAAAGAAAACTACACCATATAAGTTTGATAAACTATGAAAATATATCTCTATTAACATGCTTTCAGTAAAGAAAATGAACAAAATGAGGTCACCGGACTCGTTTTCTTGCTATATAATAAAATAGTTAAATTCACACATTATATTATATAATGAAAGTTACTTTATCTGAGTTTTCTCCTAATACTGACAAAGTGGAAAAAAACAATATTATTTATGTTCTTAATAAGAATAAAAAGTTTTTGATATCAATTACTTTATAAGATTTGGAGCGATTGGTATCTTTTATTTCAAAATTTAAGATGGACGAAGACATCTAAGCTACCTGAAGACGATTTGCAGTTTTGTATTTTGCTAAACTTATAAAAGTTAATGATTTGTCATTTTTAAGGTTGATGGTGATTAATGTTTTTGTCCATTTAAAGAAACTATAAATATTTTGTATTGTTAATGCTGTAAAGTGATATTATGTTTTTGTATATAATCACGCAATCAGTATAATATATTCGTCCTTGGAAAATAGGTTGCAGATGTGTTGTATGAAATGACGCATTTGATAAATATTTCGATCAGAATTTAGAACATTAGCATAGCTGACATATTTTCACATTTAACTTAAAATAGAAATCCCGTGTTCTGTTAAATTACATCTTTGTTAAATGAAACAGTTAGCCTAATTAACCTTCTCATATTCAGACTGGTAATGGGTTAAAATAAATCACACTTATTTGCAATTCATGCTCTGTAGGTGCATTGTCCCCAACAAAAAAGAATAAACTATCTCAGTCTTTAAATTTAATGATTCCAGTATGTACACAAAGAGATGTGGTACGATTTACGGTGAGACAACTATCAAAGTGGGTTTAGTCTCGCACTTTTAGCTCTCATATGGCGGTCGTTAACATGCTTGGTGTACATTATCCAAGAAACATGTTTTTTTTTATTAAAGCATAAGGTATTTGATTTATCATTTTTAAAACCGAGGGAAACACATCAACTACAAGAGAAAAAATACAGGAACAACAGAAACACGGAAGTGCAACACAAAAAAAGTGCAAACGACGGGACATTTAAAGAAAAACATGGTGGGTTGAATCAGGATTAATGGTTAGCTAAATAAACTGCGTATATAGCAATATTAAAAAAACCTCGCTAAAATGACAACATTACATGACAGAAATACAGCACAAACAAACATGACAAACACAAGAACACTAATTTCTGTGAAACGAACAAATGAGTAACAAAAAAGTCACCACTACATGTAACCACAGAATAATAGCAGTAAGGTCCCTTTTCGATATATACATTGTATCGTTGTTGTTTTCTATTTGATGATTTGAGCATTCCGTTTAAAGATAAAGACAATTTATGGTTTATTTTTGGTTTATTTTTGTTTTGTTTGGGTTTTTTAATTTTGATTTGGAAGGGTAATGAAATGCTGATACAGAGCATGAATTGAAAATACGTGTGATTTTGTTAAACCATGACCATTCTTAATCTGAGAATTTTTTAACAAAGATGCAACTTATATTAATAGAACACCGAATTTATATATATTTTAAATGTGAAAATATGTCACCCGTGCTTACGTTCTAAATTGTTACCAAAACAATTATTAAGTGCGTCATTAAACATTAAACACCTGTTATTAACATTTATCAAGGTCGAATATATGATACTGATGTCGTGACTTTATACAAAAACATAATATCACTTTACAGCATTAACAATACATTTATAGTTTTCTTCAATGAACAAAAAAAACATGAATCACCTCTAAACTTAAAAATGTCAAATCATTAACTTTCATAAGTTCAACAAAGTATCCGTCTTAAAATCCTCTTTATGTTGTTTTTATAAGTATTCATAGAGACAGTCAGTTCTTATCATATTAAATTTGAAATTGCATTGATGGGTTAGTTGCAATTATTATTCATTGTTTTCCTTACATAATGATCATTATGGGTGTTATCCATGTTATCCAAAGTATTGTACAATATACATGATATATAAACAAAGCAAGCAAGCTAACCAAAGTTTTGTTCTACCTGCATTAGGAAATAAGCGGTAACATGTGTAAGTGAATAACATAAATAAGGCCGTTAGTTTTCTCGATGAATTGTTTTACATTGTCATTTCGGGCCCTTTTACAGCTGACTATGCGGTATGGGCTTTGCTCATTGTTGGCGACCGTAGACGGTACAGTGACCTATAGTTGTTGATTTCTGTGTCATATTGGTCTCTTTTGGGGAGCTGTCTCATTGGCAATCATACCACATCTTCCTATTTTGTGATCAATGTTTTTTTGTAAAAGATTTAATGATTGGAGAGTTTCAGAAAAGGTATCAAAAGTTATAGGTACAGGGACAGGACAATTGTTTTTCTAGCCCGGCTCCTACTTTTCCCCCCGTAATTCCCATTTCTAATAATTTTTTCTACTAGTTTTAATAGCACATGAATAATTTTAGCCCTTATATGATATGTATAAAATTAACATTTATTACTATAAATAAATTGTAGTTTCTTTTTACTTTCAATTATCAGTTTACTAATCGATTAACGATGGTCATAAATATATGATACCGACCCTCTCTATTTAATTAACTCTGTGACCGCCGTGTTTAGTAAACTTAAAAATTATATCACATAGAAAATACACTTTATTCGAAGTATATTTATGTTCAAGGTATACAGAAAACACAAACCTGAAGTATATATATAACCTGACTTTCAATTTTGCCCTATGATGGACACTTTAGCCAAACACCTTTTTTCTCGTTTTTCTCCCAAAATAACTCAATCTGAATATTCATATGAATGAATGACAAATGCAACTATGCACTATACCTATAAGATACAGAGGCATGATGATTAATTTGTTGTGGAAAAAAAGAAGCGACACACAAAATGAGGTCTTCTCGTTTAATAGTATAGATACATGTATGCATGTCAACATTTCTAGTATATCCATTGCAGGAAAAAAAGGTCATGTCACACCCATTTTGTATTTCTTGTCTCTTCTAAATACATTTAAGTCAAACTACATGCACACTAAATGTTGATTGTGTAATAGCAAAAATGTTGTTTTATCTTGCAGATTGCAAAAAGTATGAACAAATCCAGCAGAAATGGTCATAATATTTCCCAGTTAGTTAAAGATATGGAGAAACCGGTCATATTGTATCATTGGAAGAAACACCTTCAGCAGTATTTCTAAACACTTTAGCATATTAGCACTTATCACCACTTCAAAGTTGATTCAACCAAACCAGGATATGTTGTTTTTAAAGAGTCATGTGACTCTGTTCCGATAACCATCAATTTGTTAAAAAAAGAACACTAGAATTTCAAATTTACTGTGCCAAACACTTTAACATCAAAAGGATTAGATGCTGCCAGACAGTGGTATTGTTACGAACAAATCAGGGAATATTGTTATTGCCAGGCTAATTAATATGTCATTTGTCCAAAGGCAACAATTGCCAAAAGAGAGGTTGACTTGACCAGTGATGTACCAATAAACACAAATGCCCATCAAGGAAGCAGAATCTAATAATTAAAATACACACAAATAGATTTTTGTCTTCTTTTTTCATTTAATAACAAAATCAAAATTATGGATATCGTCAACAATATCAAGATAAGAGCTGTGGTGTGATTGTCAACTGCCCACCCAAGTTCAAATGCTGTGGATTTGAAAGCATTGGCAATTGTACAGTCTTCAACAATAACAGAACCCCATACTGCATAGTTGGCTAAAAGAACCCAATATACAAAATATCAATCAATTCAATCGAGAAAACTTAAGACATAATTTGAAGAAAAACAATTTACAAAAATGAAATATGACATACATGTACTACCAACGTCAACCACTGCACTACTAGCTCTAGGAATTTACCAATTAGGTATTCTAATCGTTGAAAACGGCACCAAAATTCAATATCTTTATCCTTGGTTGATAAAAGACTTCTTACCGGGATGGTTGTTGTTAGGAACTCTCTTTGAGGTCCGCATACTAGCATAAATAGTGGGTATTTACTAAGTAAAAGTAAAAGTTGTCATTTGTATAAAAGACGATAAACAGTGCAGATCTGAAAGTTAGGAAAGTACATAGATTTAAACAATCAGCAGGATTATTAAACCAGCCGAAGTGTTTGAAATCTGCGAACTATATTCTAAAATAATGACAAATACAGGAACCAAAAATAAAGGATACATTGTCATAGAAGATACATTATTCTAAAGAAGAAATGCATATATGCATTGAGAAATGTAAAAACAAACATTTTATCTGAACACAGGCACTGATTCCTATCATTTTGATTTTGCTTACAGAAGATAATAGGGTTACAGAAATCTGTGAAAGGTAACAAAATAACATAGGGTATATAACTAAGTTTAACTACTACAGAAAAAACCTGGAGGCAGATGCAGATCATGAATAAGGAAATTTTGTTGCAAAAAACAACGATATCATATCACAACGCGTTAATAAGGACTTTTGAACAATAAGGCAAAATAAAACAATCAACGTTTGCTCTGTGTATAACATTTAATATGTCGTCTGTATTGTGAATTCGATCAGATAATGTAACTTCTAATATGGGTTGTTTTCATGTTGTCACATGGTGGACACTTAACAAATTTAATTATATCTACAAAAACTGTCCAAGTATGTAGATAAATCTTCAAAACCTTCTACAAAAGCACAGAATCACGCGATGTTATATCAGCCAACTATTGTAATAAAATTGAGAATGGAAATAGGGAATGTGTCAAAGAGACAACAACCCGACCAAATAAAAAACAACAGCAGAAAGTCGCCAACAGGTCTTCAATGTAGGGAGAAATTCCCGCACCCGGAGGCGTCCTTCAGCTGGCCCCTAAACAAATATATACTAGTCCAGTGATAATGAACGCCATACTAGTTTCCAAATTGTACACAAGAAACTAAAATTAAAATAATACAAGACTAACAAAGGCCAGAGGCTCCTGACTTGGGACAGGCGCAAAAATGCGGCAGGGTTAAACATGTTTGTGAGATCTCAACCCTCCCCTTATACCTCTAACCAATGTACAAAAGTAAACGCATAACAATACGCACATTAAAATTCATTTCAAGAGAAGTCCGGGTCTGATGTCAGAAGATGTAACCAAAGAAAATAAACAAAATGACAATAATACATAAATAACAACAGACTACTAGCAGTTAACTGACATGCCAGCTCCAGACTTCAATTAAACTGATTGAAAGATTATGATTTCATCATATGAACATCAGGCACAATCCTTCCCGTTAGGGGTTTAGTATCATATCATCATAACATATATGAGAAGAACATAACCCGTGTCATGCCAACAACTGTTTTTAGAATAAATGTGTTTAGTTCCGATGCAAAGACCTTATCAGTGACTCAATATTAACGCCAAAATATGCAATCTTTAATGACTTGACAACAGTATCGTAATTATATCCCTTCTTAATAAGTCTATTCAAAGGTTTTGTAAGTTTCTGAGGTGAATACTGACACCTTTGTGATTTATAAAGAATATTTCCATAAAAAATAGGATGTGAAATACCTGAACGTATTAGAAGTCTGCATGTTGAGCTATATTTACGAATGATGTCTTTATACCGATGATAAAATTTAGTAAATGTTTTGACTAGTTTGTGATATCGAAAATCCTGGTGTAATAATTTTTCAGTAATACATAAATTTCTCTCGTTAAAATCTAAAACATTGTTACATACACGAGCGAATCGTACAAGTTGAGATATATAAACACCGTAAGATGGTGACAAGGGAACGTCACCATCTAAAAACGGATAATTAACGATAGGAAATGAAAAATCATCCCTTTTATCCTAAATTTTAGTATTCAGCTTTCCATTAGTGATATAGATATCAAGATCGAGAAAAGGGCATTGGTCATTGTTAGTATTAGCTTTATTTAAAGTAAGTTCAACAGGATAAATTTCATTAATATACATACTGAAGTCGTCATTATTGAGAGTCAAGATATCATCCTAATATCTAAAAGTATTATTAAATTTGTTTATCAGATGTTGTTTCGATGGGTCTTTGCTTATTTTTGTCATAAATTGTAACTCATAACAATACAAAAACAGGTCCGCAATAAGTGGTGCACAGTTAGTCCCCATTGGAATTCCGATAATCTGACGATATACGGAATCCCAAAGCGAACAAAAATGTTATTTAGTAAAAATTCAAGGGCATATATAGTATCAAAGCATGTCCAATTAACATAGTTTTTTTTGTTTATTGCTACTAAAAAATGACCTAAAAGAGTTTGAACATATATATTCACCTTCTGATTTTTTGAATGCCCATTTATTTAGGTGTGTGAATTTTTCTTAATGAGAATGTGAGGCAATTTGGTATACAGGGTAGAAAAATCAAAACTTTGAACAGATTCAAAATCACCCATATAAGCATACAATTTATCAAGTACTTCCAACGAGTTCTTGACACTTCAAAAGTAATTTATTCCACTATTTTCGAAGGCCTTATTTGAACAATTTATAATCAGGTTTTTAATTGTACCAAGTGTGCTGGTAAGAAGAATAGACAATTTAGTAGTTGAACAATGGCTTGAAGACGAAATAAATCTATATTTGTAAGGGTTTTGTGTAGCTTCGGAAGCCAATACATAGTTGGGACTTTCATTGTATTTGGCTCTGCTTGTAAAGCGGTGGCTAAAAGTTTATGTTTGTTACAGATTTCGTTTTCTGAAAATGGAGTAAGTTGGAATGTTGGTGAATTGGTGATTTCCTTTTTCAGAATCTCAATGTAAAATTTACGTCAAACAATAATAATATTATTAGCAGCTTTATCGGCCGGGACAAAAATAAATACCTTGGCTAGTTCTTTTAGTTTATGTTTGATACGAGAAATAGGTTTATTGTGGTTATTGTTAATAGTAAAATGTTCTTTAAAATGTTGAATACGTATATCAACTATCTTCATTACTGAATTAAAAAAAGAGTCCATTGTGTTCATTTGGGATACACTGTAGTCAATATATGGAATTTGGCTGACAATGGTCAATTTACGCTGAATGAACACTTGATATATATAGTATTTGTTTTGTAAATTGTTTCTCATGCACAAATTGAATACCTTGTCAACCAGTAAATACGCTCATTTACACGGATTCATATTGTTGTATCTAACATGTTAACACTGAAACCCGCCTCCTTTAAACCTTAAATCAAGTACGAACTAGGAAACTTTAAGGAAAAATAATACTTAAATTTTGCTAAAACAATTGCAGCATTGTTTGTTATTCGAAAGGAAATATTTTAAGCTGTTCACTGCAGATATTCTATCATGTCAAACAATATTGAAAAGTATATTTCCTAAATTTAATCAAATACTAGTATCTTTAATAGAAACAATACTAAGAAGAAGTAAAGCAACTGATTGAATTACTTGTTGCCTAAAAAATATAACATTATATACTGAACTCCAAGGTTAATCAAAAAAGGGGAAAACCATAAAATCTGACAAAAAAATCAATCTCTATCAATCAAAGGAGCAGGTGAAAAACAACTGACATATTCCTAACTTGGTACTTACATTTTCAGAAGAACAAGGTGGGTTAAACCTTTTGCAACAGAACACAATATAAACTATAAGATATACGCCGTCAACCACGCATCAGTATATGGAAAAATATTACTTTATTTGGTATTTGTATGAATAACACTTATGCCTTTTCACCGCTATACATTATTTCAACATTATTTTATCGTTTATTTTAGATTGTTACGATTACAGTTAATGAGTATAATAATATTTCAACAGTAATTTATTTTCGACCTTCTCTCGGACTTTACTCATTTGATCTTCTTATCGATGAAAACAGTATCAACATTCAGTATCTTTATCCTTGATTGGTATAATACTTCTTACCATGAAAATTGTTGTTAAGTGCTATTCTATGAGGTCTGCATTGTAGTATAAAAAGTGGGTATATTCTAAGTTAAAGTGGCCAAGAGTACCAAATACGATAAACAGAAATCAGAAAGGTAGGAAACTAAATAGTTGTATTCATTCATCAGGATTAGCTAAACAAGCTTAAGCCGAAGGGTTTGAAACCTGCTGACAAGATACAGATATACTAAGACAGTTTGTTCGGTAAAAATTGTCCATACGATATTGAGGCTAAGGTGGTACGTTTCATATCTCTCAATATTGCAGTTAGTGTTTGATGATAAATCATGCCTTAGTGCTACCCTGTTGTTCTGACAGTTATAGACATACTTTTCAATAAAGTTTCAAATTTGTTCATACATTAGTTTTCTAAAAGGTTCCAAACATTTAGGTTTCAGCCAAGTTCCATACATTAAGTTTTTAACAAGTATCAGACTGGACGGGTTTAAGACAATCTAAATTTACCAAGTTTGATGTTAGATTGTTCAGTCATATCTTTATATATATGGTGTTTAAATTAATTTTATGTATCATTTATTTTATTTGATAGTAAAGCGTAATATGTTTTGAACATGTCGCAGTTTTATTGATTTTCCTCTAAGTTCAGAATTTTTGTGATTTTACTTTTTACATGCTCTTTAAATCCTGAGAAACTGGTACGAACTCGAGGATAAAATATGTGTAAACCCCTTTGCCCGGTTACACGTTACACCAATAAACAAAACAAAACTTGTCATTTTATGTTCAATGAAATAATGACTTTGAATTGATTATATTGCTTAAATAAAAATTCCATAAAAAATCTAGAGGTTTTTATTTAAATTAAAGTTGCCACATACTGCACAAATCAAGACTGTCGTTTAAACTGTAAAAAAAGACAAACGAGACCTGACTAAAATACAGAAGTGTTCTTTGTATAATAACTTATATTCTAAAATAATGAAGAATTTGGCAACCAAAAAAAGGATACATTGTCATAGAATTTACAAATTATGATTCATTATTCTAAAGAAGAAATGCATATATGCAGTACGAAATAAAAAAAATAAATCAATAACATTTATCTGAACACAGTCACTGATTCCTAAAATTTTGATTTTGCTTACAGAAGATAAAGGGGTATCATAAATCTGGAAAAGGTAACTTAATTACATAGGATAACTAGGTTAAACTACTACAAAAAAGGAGGCAGATGCAGATCATGCATAAGGAAATTTTGTTACAAACAACAACGATATCATTTTACCACGCGATAGTTAGTAAATCGACTTTTTGACAATAAAGCAAAATTATACAATCAACGTTTGGTATGTGTCTAACATTGGATATGTCGGCCATTTGTCGGCTGTATTGTGAATTCGATCAGATACATTTGTAATGTAACATCCAATATGGGATGTGTTCATGTTGTCACATAGCGAACACTGGAAAATATTTAATCAGATCTACAAAAACTGTTTAAATATGTAGATAAATCTTCAAAACCTTCTAAAAAAGCACGGCATCACGCGATTTGTGTTCATTTAGAATACAATGTAGATCAGGTATGACATTTGGCTGACAATGGGCATTTTGCGCTGAACGAACACTTCATATAGATAGTATTTGTGTTGTAAATTGTTTCTCATGCACAAATTGAATACCTTGTCAATCAGTAAATAAGCTCGATTACACGGATTCATATTGTTGTATCTAATATGATAACACTGAAACCAGTCTCCTTTTAAACTTAAATCAAATACAAACAAGGTAAATTTAAGAAAAAATATTACTTAAAGATTGCTAAAATGATTGCAGCATTATTTGTTACAGGAAAGGATGATGTTAAGCGGTTCAATACAGATATTTTATCATGTCAAACAATATTGCACACAATATTTTTCAATGTACTAAAATATCGTTACAGAGACAATACTAAGAGTAAGTAAAGCAATTAATTGAAATACTAGTAGCCAAAACATTATAACAATATATACTGAACTCCAAGGTAAATTTAAAAAAGGGGAAAACCATAAAATCTGACAGAAATCAATGGCTATCAATCAAAAGAACAGGTTAAAAACAACTGCCATATTCCTCACTTGGTACTGACATTTTCCGACAAACAAGGCGGGTTAAACCTGTTCCAACAGAGCACAATATTAACTATAGGATATACGCCATCAACCATGCATCAGTATCTGGACACATGTTACTTTAATTGGTATCTGTATGAATAACACTCTAGCCTTTTCACCGCTAAATATTATCGTTTATTTTAGATTGTTACTATTACAGTTTATGGGTATAATAATATGTCAACAGTAATGGTTTTTTTTTTGGTTTTCTCTCCGACTTTACTCATTTGATCTTCGCATCGATGAATACGTCATCAACATTCAATATCTTTATCCTTGGTTGCTATAAGACTTCTTACCTGGACAGTTGTTATTAGGTGCTATTTTATGAGGTCTGCATTGTAGTATAAAAAGTGGGTATATTCTAAGTAAAAATGGTCAATTGTACCAAAGACGATAATCAGAAATCAGAAAGTTATGAAACTAAATAGTTTAAGGTAGCACAATACAAAGATTTTTTCACTCCCAGTAAGTAATAATTTTGTCATAATGAAATTATCACAATTTGAAAGATTAACCCTTCTTCTTTCCTTTTGGTACCTCATTTATAAAATTTAAAGAAAGATGAGTGGAATTACATCAGTTTAAGGATGTCTGATTGGGGATGAAAAATCTTTGTATTGTGCTACCTTAATTCAATCATCAGGATTAGTTAAACAAGCTTAGTCGAACAGTTTCAAACCTGCTGACAAGATATAGATATACTAAGACAGTTTGTTTGGTAAAAGTTGTCCAAACGATATTGGTGCTAAGGTTTTGCATTTCATATCTCTCATTATTGCAGTGAGTGTTTGCTGATAAATCATGTCTTAGTGCTAACATGTTGTTTTAACATTTAAGGACATACATTTCAAACAAGTATTAAATTTGTTCATTCATTTGTTTTCTATATGTTCCATACACTTCGGTTTCAGTCTAGTTTCATATATTTAAGTTTCAGCTAGGCTCAATCAATTGGTTTTTAATAAGTACAAGACTGAGAGGGTTTATGAAAATTTAATTTACCAGGTTTTAGGTTAGATTGTTAAGTCATATATTTAGATATATGGTGTTGGAATTCATTTTACGTAGCATTTTTTTTCATTTGGTAATATAGCAAATCCCGGGAAGCTGGTATGTACTCGATGATAAAGTATATAGAAATGCACCCACCCCCCCCCCCCCTGGTTACAGGTTACACTTATAAACAAAACAAAATCTGTCATTATCTTTTGAGAATACTGGTGTATAAGCTTGTATGTACAAAAAGACAAAAGAATACAATTATGTTCCTTACGCTGTTATCAACAGTTGCATGATATTTGTGTTCCGGCTAAAATGCAGAAATAATTAAAATATAAAATAAAAAAGAATACAGCAACTTAAAAGGGGTAATAGAAGATACACATTATAATTCATTGTTCTATAAAAGGAATACAAATATGCGATACGAAATTAATTGATCTGAACAAGGTCACTGATACCTTAAATATTGATTTGCTAACAAACGAGAAAGGAGTTACCGAAAACTGTTAAAGGTAACTAAATAACATAGGGTACATAGCTAGGTTTAACTACTACAAAAAAAACTCTAGGCAGATGCCGATCATACATACATTGTAAATATATTGTGTTACAAACAACAATATCATATAACAACGCGATAGTAAGTAAATCGACTTTTGGACAATAAGGCAAAATTATACAATCAACGTTTGATACGTGTCTAACATTGGATGTATCGGTTGTATAGTGAATTCAATCAGATAATGTGAACTCTGAAATGTATTGTTTTCATGTTGTCACATAGCATGCATAGTGAACACTAAACAAATTTAATCAAATATACAAAAACTGTTTCCTTATGCTGATAATCTTCACGACATTTTTTCTACAAATAGCAAAATATCACTGCATCATGCGATGGCATATCAGCCGACTATTCTGTTCATTTAGGATACAATGAGTCAATGTTTGAAATGTGATTTATAATGGACCTTTTGTGTTAAAGGGAAATTTTATGAACGAACACTTGATTTATTTGTGTTGTAAATTGTTACTTATGCACAAATTGTAAACCTTGTTGACCATGGATTAAGTTCAAATACAGAAGTTTATAGTTTTTTTTCTAACAAGTTTACACCGAAACCCCCCTTTTGTACTTCCATCAAGTAAGAATAAGGAAATAATACTATAAGATAGCTAAAACAATTACAGCATTATTTAAGCTTATTTTTGAAAATAGGGTCAGTTCAATTTTTATCATGTTGAACACTATTTAAAGTCATATGAAACGAGTGACCGGTGAAAAATAATGTTATTCCAATTATTGAACCAATGCATACAAACAACATAAACTAAGTCTTCTGTGCACGATTTTATCATTTTTTTCGCTTAAATTTCGTATAATCGTCAATTTTTTTTTCAATCGGTCAGTGTTGTTGTGAAAAGATGGCAGGTAATTAAAATTCGTGTTTTTAATCCGAAGTTTAACGATTGTCACCTATTTGACAACAATCAACAAAAAGCATGTATATTGAGGACATGTTTAACATGTTCAATCTAATAATAGTTTATTTTAATGACATCCATGCGTATTGCGATCACCGGATTTTTACGAGATGGGTCATACTGAGGTCACTTTGCATACGGAAAATATGTCGGGGGAATTGCTTCCTGGAAGGAAGCAATTAAAATAAAGTAAACTTTTCCTAAATATGAACAAAATGAAGAATTGTCTTAAAAAAAGTATATGTACATAAATTTTATAATGAAAACTATCCATTGAGTTATAAAAAACAGGTACATTTTTTTTTTAATTTGAGGTTTCTTATGACTTTAATACTTTGTTTCGTAAAGTTTATGAAATATCTATAGACACAATACTAAGGAAAAGTAATGGAACTTATGCATATTATGGAATTAGTTAAAAGGGTATAATAACATAATTATACGGAACTCAATGGCAAAATTTAGTTAGGGAAAGTCCATAAAAACTGCCAAATCAATCGCTATCAATTACCAGAACAAGTGAAAAAACGGCCACATTTCTGACTTGGTACAGACCTTTTTCGAAGAAGGGTGGGTTAAACCTGTTGAAACATAAAATTAGAGAGTTAAATGACAAAAACATATCAGCCGTCAACGATGCATCAGAATCTGGCAAAATATGTATTCGGTATTTGTTATGAAATAAGGCTCTGGCAAGTTCAACGCTCGACATGCATTCAACATTTGACTATCGGTTATGTGTATTAAACACAAAAACAATTGTCATTTTATTTGTAACATTTTGACGTTTAGGCTTGTATTGTACAAAATGACAAATCGTCGCTGTTATGCAAAAACCTCGTATCTCAATTTTTTGTGGAAATCTTTTTATTGATTATTTAGAATTAAATATGTATGTTCCACTGTATGCGAAAATATCTGATCTTCTAACCAATCATTAACCTGAATTCTGACATGTGACGAAAAAGTGTAGTCGGATTGGTGAGACATTTTGTTGTTCGAAAATATCGTATCTCAAAAGAAAAACACACGGCACGGCAGCTGGCATCATAACAGCTACAGTTTACTGAATCAATTTTAGGTTCTCAAAGCTAATAAAGCTTAGAAATAATATGAAAAGCTTTTAAAATACAATATAGGTGCAGACATTTTTGCTCGTCTTGGTAAATTATTGGTTAGAAGATCAGATATTTTCGCATACAGTGGAACATACACATTTAATTCTAAATAATCGATAAAAAGATTTCAGTTTTTACTGCCTGGTGTAAAATAATCAAAACCTTAGATACGAGGTTTTTGTATAACAGCGACGAAATGGCAATTCACCAACAGTTGCATGCTTATTGTGCTTTTACTAAAATGGTTATACTATGAAAACACTTTTCAAAACGGA
Source organism: Mytilus edulis (assembly GCA_019925275.1). NCBI lineage: Eukaryota > Metazoa > Mollusca > Bivalvia > Mytilida > Mytilidae > Mytilus > Mytilus edulis. The sequence continues at coordinate 40,508,363 of CM034362.1, forward strand.
TATTTTCCTATTAGAAATGCGAAAAAAATTTCTGTGGACACTTCAACAATCGTTCATGACAAGTTTGATGTAACAGGCACAATTTAACTGACATAAAGAACCAATTATACCCTCAAAATAAAATGGACACGGTGTCCAATATCCACTGCACGTAAATGATCTTCAATCAGTTTTGGTTTTCCAATCAATATTGCTTAGTTTTTACCACCTTCCCAGTGCATAATACACAATCAAATGATTACATCGAGCTATTCTTTAAATGAGGAATTTTTGTATAGGGGAATTTAGATGTGGCTTCTGTAACTATTCTCCTCAACTGTTCGATATGCATCTCAGATTCATGCAGTGAACAGATATGTTTACAATGAAATAGTATTTCTTAAAAATAAGATATATTATTTATTTTACATTACTGTTGTCCTGTACTTAACAATTCCACATCCAAAAAGAAACTTCAAACAAATGCTGGTGCGAAATTTTCTTGCTGTGTTGAAGACTCATTGGTGGCTGATTTCAGCTCTTTGGTCGGGTTGATGTCTCTTTGACACATTTCCCAACTACAAAGTAGAAAACAGCCAAAGACCACCAACCAGTCTTCATCACAGTGAGAAAAACTCTAAGCCGGAGGCGGGCTTCAACTAAACAATAATCTGAACTGGTTCAGATGAAAATTTAATTCAAACTAAAGTCCAAAAACATATGAAGAAACCAAAGTAAAAAACACCATACATAACTACTAACAGATACCAGAGGCTCTTGACCTTGGGCAGGTGCAAAAAAGAGATTAGATTAAAACGTTTTCTGAGATCTCAACCTTCTCCCTATACATCTGGCTAATATAGAATAGACAAACACACATCAATACGCAGAGAATACAACCCTCCTTAAGAGTAGACTAGTCTGACAGATAACCAATCTATCTGTCTGTAAGAATAGACTACTCCGAAAGGAGGGTAGTATACCTTACATAATAATGAGTTCACGGTTGAGCTAGAAAATCCAATCGGAAAGGCCATAATCACATGGCAAAATCAAATGAAAAAACACATAAAAAACGAATGGACAAGAACTGTCATATTCCTGACTTGGTAAAGGCATTTTCAAATGTAGAATAAACAACATTAATATCTTTTTAAGTGTTTGATACAGATTCAATGTTCAGGATGGCCGTCACAATGGAACTTAGTCAGACATAGAACAGTATTACAAAAAGAAATAGTACACTCTAGTTGTAAAAAAAACACTGTCATGTATCAAAACATGTTATCCACACTGATCTGTGTCCACACTTATTTCAAACAAAAAATATCAATGCCGAACAACTAATAATTAAGGTTTCAGCCTAGTGTCATACATTTAGGTTTCAGCTTAGTTCCAAACATTTGGCTTTTAACAAGTATTAGACAGACTGGTTTTAAGACAATTTAATTTGAGGTTAGATTGTTAAGTTATATATCTATATATATGGTGTTGAAATTCATTTTATGTATCATGTATTATATTTAGTGGTAAATAAATGCAACAGTAAAGGGCGATATGTTTTGAACATATTGAAGTTTTGCACAGCTCTTCAAATCTCTGAAAACTGGTATGTCAGGAGCCTCTGGCCTTTGTTAGTCTTGTATTATTTTAATATTAGTTTCTTGTGTACAATTTGGAAATTAGTATGGCGTTCATTATCACTGGACTAGTATATATTTGTTTAGGGGCCAGCTGAGGGACGCCTCCGGGTGCGGGAATTTCTCGCTACATTGAAGACCTGTTGGTGACCCTCTGCTGTTGTTTTTTATTTGGTCGGGTTGTTGTCTCTTTGACACATTCCCCATTTCCATTCTCAATTTTGTGGTTTACTTTCATTAATTGTTACTTGGATGGAGAGTTGTCACATTGGCACTCACACCACATCTTCCTATATCTATGAACTGAGGATAAAATATATATAAACGCCTCCGCCCGATTACACGTAACACTTATAAACAAAACAAAAATTGTCATTATATTTTGAACATACTGACGTTTAAGCTTGTATATATAAAATGACACAAGACTACAATTATGTTCCTTGTTTATTGCGATCTGACTAAAATATAAAAGCGTTTTTTTTGTATTTATCATGTTCTAAAATAATGACAAATTTGGCAACCAAAAAAACAGGATACATTGGCATAGAAGATACACATTACGATTCATTTTTCTAAAGAAGAAATGCATATATGCAATGAGAAATAAAAAAAAAACCATTTAACTGAACACGGTAACTGATACCCAAAATATTGAATTTGCTTACAGAAGATATAGGGGTAACAGAAATATGTAAAAGGTTACTAAATTACATAGGGTTCATAGCTAGGTTCAAGTACTACAAAAAACTGGAGGCAAATGCAGATCATACCTAAGGACATTTTGTTAAAAACAACAACGATATCATGTTACAACGCGATAGTAGGTAAATAGACTTTTGGACAATAAGGCACAAATAATACAATGAACGTTTAATATGTGTCTAACATTGGATATGTCGGCTGTATTGTGAATTCGATCAGATAATATAACATCCAATATGGGTTGTGTGCATGTTGTCATAAAGCAAACACTAAACAAATTTAATCAGATCTACAAAAACTGTTTCGTTATACTGATAATCTTCACGACATTTTTTCTACAAATAGCAAAATATCACTGAATCATGCGATGGTATATCAGCCGACTATTTTGTTTGTTTGGGATACAACGAGTCAATGTTTAGAATGTGACTGATAATGGACCTTTTGTGTTAAAGGGCAATTTCAGTTATATGAACGAACACTTGAAATAGATTGTATTTGTGTTGTAAATTGTTTATTATGCAAAAATTGAATACCTTGTCGACCATGGATTAAGTTCAAATACACTAATTCATACTTTTGTTTCTAACAATTTAACACCGAAACCCTGTTGTACCTCAATTAAATAAGAATAAGGAAACATTATGAAAGAAATAATAGTTAAAGTTAGCTAAAACAATTACGGCGTTATTTGTTACAGGGAAGGTCAATCTTATTTTTAGAAATAGGTTCAATACAGTTTTTATCATGTTAAACACTATTTAATATTATATTTCGTAATATTAAAATAGACACAAGACTAAGAAATAGTTCTGCAACTTATGCAAGTTATATTCAAAAAGGTATAATAACATAATTATACTGAACTAAATTGCCAATTTAAAAAGGGAAAGTCCATAAAAACCGTCAAATCAATCGTCATCAACCAACAGAACAAGTGGGGGAAAAAACGGCCACATTTCTGACTTGGTACAGACATTTTCCGAAAAAAGGTGGGTTAAACCTGGATGAAAAGAACACAAGATAAGAGAGTTTAATTACAAAAACGTAGTAGCTGTCAACCTTGCATCAGTATCTGGCAAAATATGTATTCGGTATTTGTTATAAAATAAGGCTCTGGCTATTTCAACGCTCGACATGCATTTAACATTTAATATCGGTTATGTGTTATAAACATAAAAAAAATTGTTATTGTATTTGTAACATGTTGACGTGTAGGCTTGTATTGTATTGAAAGACAAATGGCAGTTCATCAACAGTTGCATGTATATTGTGCTATAACTAAAATGGTTATACTATGAAAAAACTTTTCCAAATGGATATTGTCCTAATAGACATGTTCACCATAAGCCGATACCAAAACCGAAACCGATACCGAATCCGAAACCGATACAGAAACCAAAAATAGTAGTCAGATAAATGGTAAATATTTAAAGTGTTTAATTAACTCAACCCTTTTACTCCATTATTTTGTTTCAAATTTGAATACACTAGAAGGAGTATCATTCAATTCAACAATAAACATGAATCAATCAACAAAGGTAAGTTGAATTCAACGAGTATTACATACACTAATGCTAGTTATATACAATTTAGATGTGAATACCAATTTAGATGTGAATACCAATTTAAATGTGAATACCAATTTATTTATGATGTACATTAATCATGAAATAAGTTTCGTCGAAGTGAATGGACTGTCATTAGTTCTACCATATGTGCAATATCGTCCGATTATGTATAAAAAGAGAACTTTTAATTTACAAATGAACCAAAACAAAAACTCATACGGGCAAACATTTTTCTTTCAGTATAACTGTATGACTTCTGTTAATCTTTATCAGAAGGGTATCATGAAAGCTTTCGGCAAAGTTACTTTCAATAGTTTGTTATACAATTTTATGTTTATCTCTCCATTTCCTTTTCTTTTCTTTTTCTGGAAGCACGTTTGATTGTCCCTCTTTGGCAATAAATGACCTTTCTGGTTCATCTGTATCCTCAACTGTTAAGCAAGTTATTTCATAGTTTTAATTGTTATCAAGGAAATAAAAACTGACTTTAACACAATTTTAATGGACATATTCATCAAACTTTCAAATCAATGAAATTATAGGTTCTCTTTATATATATCGTCGGAACGATATTGCATATATTTTAAAACTGTGTGCAGCTCTTTCCTTACGACGAAATCTGATTTATAATTACTTAACATGAAAATAAATTGTATCAACATTTTAGATTGTATATTACTTGCATTCGTGTATTGAATAATGGTTGAATACAACTTTGCTTTTTTTGATAGATTTATGTGAATAAATGATTTGAAGTAATACTCCATCTAGTGTATTTCAAACAATATAATGGAGTAAAAGCATTGAGTTAACTAACATTATACACGATTAGCATTTACCTCGCTACTATTTTTGGTTTCGGTATCGGTTTTGATTTCAGTTTCGGTATCGACTTATGGTGAACATGTCTAATATAAATGCGATAGTTTTTTTCTGTGGAAACTTCGACAATCGTTCTTAACAAGTTCGATGAAACAGGCACAATTTAACTGTCATAAAGAATAAATTATACCCTTTAAACAAAATAGACACGGTGTCCAATATAACTGCGCGTCAATCAGTTTTGGTTTTCCAATCAATATTGCTTAGTTTTTACAACCTTCCAAGTACACGACCATATAATTACATTGACCTATTCTTAAAATGATGCATTATTTCTATGGCGGAATTAAGATGTGGCTTCTGTAACTATTCTCCTCAACTGTTCATGATGCATCTTAGATGATGCAGTAAATAGATATGTTTACAATGAAATATATATAATTTATTTGTCAAAACCGTTGTCCTGTACTTAACAATTCCACATCCGAAAAGAAACTTCAAACAAGAACTGGTGCGGAATTTTCTTGCTGTGGTGAAGACCCATCGGTTTTTGTTTTCTGCTCTTTGGTCAGGTTGATGTCTCTTTGACACATTTCCCAACCAAAAAGTAGAAAACAACCCAAAACCGTCTATCGGTCTTCGTCACCGTGAAAATATCTCTAAGCCGAAGGCGGGATTCAGCTTAACAACAATGTTTACTGTTTTAGATAAAACTTGACGTCAAACTAAACTTCAAAAACATATGAAGGAAAAAATAAAAAAAATAACATCCATAACTAACAAATACAAGAGGCTCCTGACAGGGGCAAACAATTGCAAGCGGTGGTGGTAATACACATGTTTTCTTAGATCTCAACCCTCTCCCTATACATCTGGCCAATGTAGAATTGGCAGACACTTAGCAATATGCATATAACACATGTACAGCCCTTCGTAAGGGTAGACTAGTTTGACTGGTAACCAATCTATCTGTCTGTAAGAACAGACTACTCCGAAAGGGGGTTGTATACCTTACATGATAATGAGTTCACGGTTCACCTAGCAATCAAGCTAATCAAAGATATAACCTTTACTTACACACTCAATACATTTTGCTGAAAATGTGGGGTGCTAGCTTTAATCATGAACTAGTGACTCTATAGCTGTAAATATTACAGTATACTGTATGTAACATGAAACTTACTCTGTAAAAGAAAAGCGAAAGATGATTAATTGATAGTCAAACTCAAAGTCGAAAACCGATCAAAAGATGAAACAGTAAAATCTAAAACAATAACTAATGCCTTTCATGTACATGTACAAAAAAAATGTATATTCCACCCTTCTAGCAATTTTAATTTAAACAACATCGATTGACCGTTCTGCCATCCACTGATCAACTAGTATAAGTGTATCCATAAGACCTCTTCAGTCATACTTCCAAATCATGGTATGGGCTTTGCTAAATGTTGAAGGCCGTACGGTGACCCATATTTGTTAATTTCTGTGTCATTTGTTCTCTTGTGGAGTGATGTCTCATTGGCAATAATACCACATCTTTTTGTATATACATTCAGATTCTCAAACACCGTCTTGCATATTAAAGTCACTTCATGCAGAAATGCCCCTAATGTGATTCCCCTAATTTTGAATTTTGAAGCTATCGAAAAGCACAGTTTTGACTCAAATTTGAACATAATCACTTGGTAATTCGTACAAAACTGTCTGCTCCATGAAAGTCTTGGATATTAAAACCGAATATGGAATAAACAACACTTATATTTTTAAGTGTTTGATACAAATCAGATGTTCAGGATGCCCGTCACTATGGAACACAGTTCAACATAGAATCGTATGATAAAAAAATAGAACACTCTGGTTGTCAAAAAAACACTGTCATGTATCAAAACATGTTATCCACACTGATCTGTGTCCACACTTATTGCAAACAAACAAATATCAGTGACAAAAAACTAATTACGACTAGACCCGTTCAAGGGGGGATAACTATATTTGTCGCTAGGTTCTGGCTGATGGCTAGGCATAAAAAATGCATACATAAATATACATTACACAATTTGATAGTCTCTAAGGAACTCGATTTACATTCTGTAGGTTGCCTTTCCTTATTTATATAGATGAAGACCCTGACTGCAAGGGTTGGTCTAAGACTTGAAAATGAAGAGGGCCGTTATTCCAGAGAATGGTGGAACATTTTTGGACAATTTCATGTGTAAAATCTTACTCTTGTGAATCATGGAAAACGTGAGAATTAGTTTTTGCGATGCAGTGGTGCCTACCCTCTATCTTAGATTTGTTACCGCCGTTAGGGGGGGGGGGGGTCAGCTGTTCCTATAGCTTACTGTCTAGAAGAACATGCAAGTACGTTTCATGCATGATTTTTTTCATTAAAGCGAACAGACGGAGTTCTTTGAGGGAGGTGTATTCCAAAAATCCTATTTGCTTAGTCTCGTTTGAAAGTCGGTAGCTAATAGAAATACATATAACAAAAAACATAGAAAGGACTTGGCCGTATACTTGTACATTTCAACAAGAAAAAGATACTAAGTAGTGATCTGGGAGTACTCACAGTTACTGGCAGCTAATATAAAGACAAATGCAATTACTTCAAAAAAAATCAGGCATCTAAAACTTAAATAAACGATCAGTACACATCCAACATCCAATGAATTAAGCGTAAAGACGGCATAAACAGAGAAAATCATGACCTTGTGCAATGCCAATTTACAGGAATCCACAGATTATAGATCCACGAATTTCAGTATGCATATATAACAATATGATTAAGTTTGCTTTAAATTTACTTATAACAAAATCAATATTAATACCAGTAAAATAAGATTCAAAGTTCTAATTACAGTGTTGAACTGGTAACCTTTTAGAATCAGTCTATTCAAACCCGTTACGATCTATAAGTTTATCATGATCGTTTCTAAATTTCCAGGCACGCTTACATTCGTAACAACATATCCGTCAAAATGAGGATGAGCTATCCCGTTTGAAATAAATTTTAAGGCACAACCAAACTTCAAAACCGAATCTTTATATCTATAAATATAGAAGAAAAAAGTTAAATCATAAAAATACTGAACTAAGAGGAAAATCTAATTGGAAAGTCTATAATCACAGGGCAAAATCAAATGACAAAAAATATCAATGACGAATGGACAAGAACTGTCATATTCCTGACTTGGTACAGGCATTTTCAAATGTAGAAAATGGTGGATTATACCTGGTTTTATAGAATTTAGTAAACGTTTTAAGTAATTTGGAACAACGAAATCCCTGACTTGATAATTTACCAGTAAGACAGATTACATTAACTAAAACCAAACACGTCAAAACCGATACGGGCATAGCAAACGAGTTGTGAAACATAAACACCGTAAGATGGTGCCGAAGGAGCATCACCATCCAAAACAGGAAAATTAACAACAAGGAACAAAAAAATGTACTTAATGGTTTACCTTTACAAATTGTGACTTGGACTGAGAGTTGTCTCATTGGTATTCATAAAATGAGAAGGGAAATGGGGAATGTGCCAAAGAGACAATAACCCGACCATAGAGCAGACAACGACCCGACCATAGAGCAGACAACAACCCGACCATAGAGCAGACAACAGCAAAAGGTCACCAACAGGTCTTCAATGCAACGAGAAATTCCCGCACCCGGAGGCGTCCTTCAGCTGGCCCCTAAACAAATATATACTAGTGCATTGATAATGAACGTCATACTAAACTCCAAATTGTACACAAGAAACTAAAAATTAAAATAATACAAGACTAACAAAGGCCAGAGGCTCTTGACTTGGGACAGCCCAGTAGTCAACACTTCGGTGTTGACATGAATATCAATAATGTGGTCATTAAAATTCAGTTCAAAAGAAGTCCGAGTCTGATGTCAGAAGATGTAACCAAAGAAAATAAACAAAATGACAATAATACATAAATAACATCAGACTGCTAGCAGATAACTAACATGCCAGCTCCAGACTTCAATTAAACTGATTGAAAAATTATGTCTTCATCATATGAATATCAGGCACAATCCTCCCCGTGAGGGGTTTATTATCATACCATCATAACATATATGAGACGAACATAACCCGTGTCATGCCAACAACTGGTTTATTAATAATACATGTGTTTAGTTCTGATGCAAAGACCCTATAGGTGAATCAATATTAACGCCAAAATATGCAATCTTTAATGACCTGACACCAGAATCGTAACTATATCCCTTCTTAATAAGTTTATACCACATCTTCTTATATATATATCTATGATGTTCTTATGACAGTCATGTAAATGTAACAATTACTGTAAAAATATTAAATAACTGAGCAAAGCTATAAAAGGCCCCAAAATGACAAATATAAAACAATTCAAACGAGAAAAACGAACTTTTTACAAAAAATTAACGAAAAACAAATACGTAACACAGCAACAAACAACAACTACTTAATTATATTCTCCTGACTTGTGACAGGCACATACAATTAGAATGGGGCGCGTTTACAAATGTTAGCGGGATCCCAACCCTCCCCATAACCATTGACAATGGTGTAATAAGAACGAACTATAAAAATCAGTTGGAAAAAGCTTAACTCATCAAATGGAGACATATTGGGTGTTTGTATCCATATGTGTAAACTAATAAGATGATGATAATGTCAATTTGTGTACTTAAAAGATGGAACCACGACAATGTTTTTGATATTGAAATGGCAATTGTTCAATGATGTCTTTTAGTCATATTGGCCTCGGATCAACATGTGACTTTATTCATCAGAACTCAAACCTAGTCTGTGTAATCTGTATGGTTATATTGAAATTTCGAACATTTACAAGGATTATTCCCAAGTAAAACAAATGACTATCACTGACAACAGAACACAAATAAAACCATATAAAATTTACATGAATGCAGGATCTCAGAAACCGTCTTGCATACTAGTAACATAATTACATCATGAAACTAATGAATGATTGTTGGTGTTTTAACCACTTTTGGGCTATTTTACTGCGGCCAGTATTTCTTGATGGAGGAAAACAACCGACCTTCGATAGTAAAACTGACAATCCTAGTCAATTGAGATTAAAGTCGAGTGCACCAATTTTAAATACTTTAAAGCTAGGTTGACACTGCCGATCAGATCAACTCGATGATCCCGATGATCCAAATTTCCACGACCAAGGTCAACCAAATTCTTGATCGGGCCTGTTTACGACTTATACCCGACCGCCATCCGACCTTAACTCGAGAATTCACGACTCCTTATGGCTCCATCAGGAATCCATCCCGACAACAAAATGAAATTCAATACTTATTCGATAATTCCGATCAGTTCACGATCTTTATACGATCTTTACTGAACTAGCTAGACCAAATCAACTTTTCGCGATCTCAGTCTGATCTCGACCAGACCAGATCGATCTGATCGTATAAGGGTCGTAGGGATATTCGGGAATACGTCGGGTATACACAATTTTAGTATACAACTTCCGAAACTTTTATTCCCCGCCGCTTCGGATTGGGAATTACGTGTTACCCTAGTCCGTCCGAACCTATTTGCATACGTTCCAACAATTTTAGTTTCCGTTCTCTAATTTTATTTTGCCTAAACCAATTTTTATGAAACGCCGCATACACCATGCTTATTACATGAAACACAGTTCAAATGCGAATTTGGGTGGCCGTTCTTGAGTAATGACCCTTTATAATGTTATATATGCTAGCTGGGGTATTATCAGTATTCCATGGACACATTCTCTGTTTATTTGGTTATATTCAGTAGATGGTCCGAGTAAAATCATACATTTAAAATATCTACATAGAAATAAAGCAAAAGGGCTTGTGGGCAAGGTGGTAAGAGCTCTGAGAGACAGGTTGATAGATGTAACGGAGCTTGAAGAGTGCAAAGAAGACGAACAAGAAGGTGTAGATAGATAAAATGAGAGACTTGCACTAACTCAACAAAGAGGAATCCAATGCTTATAAAACTTCCTCATAGTGGACACTGATATGTAATGGTAGTTGTATTGCTCTTTTTTGGAAATGACTCCACAAAATGAGATTTCTCACTGGATTAGTACTTATGTTAATAGATATCAATATACATACATAAACTTTACCATCCCCTATTCCTTGCTTTCTTACAAATAAAGCGTACTGTTTGTGTCATATATGTGCATCAGTATGTAATCAGTTTTTTTCATAGATTTGATATCCAGTAGTTGAATGGTTAAAGATACTCATTTTTTTTTTGCTGTAAAGCATTAACCTGCATGTATTTGCTTAAAAATATGGCAAAAAGAGGGCAAACATGTCACATATTTCCCCAAAATTTGATTCAAAGTGGAATTTCAATCCTCTGGAGTGATACCTTTTCTGAAACTGTTTACAACTTTACATATATCTATCAAGAGATCAAGAGTGCATTTCTTTCTAACCCAAGTTTGGGTAAATGTTGTGTGCCATTTGTTATAGTTTATTTAACGTTACAGAAGAAAACAAATGCATCTTTACTCAGAGTTTTCTGACCCTGTTTGAACTGTCAAAAACGTATGCACATTTTGTTGTTATTTGAACTTATTACGCGGGAAAAATCCGCCGGTGCCAAAATTTCAGGATTTTCTAATCTTCCGGAACACCTGAGTTCATCCCAGGTTTTGATGGGATATGTGTTGCTAAGTTTTTAGTTTTCAACGTTATGTGGACTGCTGTTTGTCTTCTCGTCAGTTTTCGTTTTTTTTTTTTTGCTATGACTGTGTCGATTTGTTTTCGAACTTTGAATTTGATTGTTCCTTTGGTGTCTTTTGTCTCACTTTTAAAATGTTACCTCTCCTTGCAAAAGTAAAGACACGTACTGTACATGGAGTAATTTTTGTACAGTTAAATATTATGTTGCCAATATTTTTTTGCGGAAGCAGAGTTGTGAGAGTTAATCAGATCTGCACACACTTTTAGAGAATCGTAAAGCAGTCATGTGTTCTCGTGTATGGCCGAGTACAGATCGAAGAGTGGTCGAATTTGGTCGCGTAGAGATCGGGTATTGGTCGAGTTGGTCTGGAATAAAATAAATATAGAAGTCGCAGTGATCTGGAAGCGATCGGACTTTGGTCGAGTTTATCTTGAAATGATCGGACATTAGTCGAGCAAAGGTCGAAATGACCGAGTACTGATCGGTACAATGTTTGTATTCCGACCAAACTCGATCTCTATACGATCCTTTACCGATCAATTCGACCGCTACTCGACGAATTCCTATCTCTTCTCGAGTGACTTGCTTCTCGATCCTTACTCGATTGTTTTTAACATGTCAAAAACTCTCGGGTAGAAAGTCAAATCGATTACGAGCAATGTGTACTATCCCGAACATCCTTGTCGATTGAGTCAGACCAGTCTCCCGATCACGTAATTTGTCATGATCGCGCTTGATCGAGTTGAACCTAGCTTTACCACAGAGTTTTATTGAAGTGGTGATAAGCAATTATAGAACACCACACAGAAAATTTAATACCGCATAATTGTTCAATAAAATTATTAATTGATGATAATTGTTTTGTTTTTGTAAAGAAATATCAAAGTAAGATGACACGAGGCAATCCCAATGTTGACTGGCGAGTTATTACAGTAGTTGAACTACTTAGACACTTGGCCGCCGAAGTCCCCTAATGAAACTAAGGTGGTCCTCTCCTAATTTGAATGTTGATGCTTTCCAAAATCAAAGTTGTGGATCAAATTTGAACATAATTACTTGGTTACAGTAATCCATACAACACTGTTTCTCCAAGACAGTATTGGATACCAAAAGCAAATATGGAATAAACAACACTTCTAATTTTCATTGTTTGGTACACATATCTTATAATCAGGATTGATGTCACTGTGGTAAACAGTTCTACATATTAGAATCTTTTGGAAAAAATAAGACACTCTGTCAGTCAGGAAAACAAACACATTCAAACATCCAAACATGCTATCCACACTGATATGTGTCCACATTTCTTGCTAATTAAATTCGAACCGTTAAAGGGGGATAACTATAGCTATCGCTAGGTTACGTCTTTAAGTATATGAGTATCTTCTCATAACCTTGTATGGTGTGCGTTGTCCGGGGATTCCAATGTAAAATCACAAATGGCACTGTCATAATGAATAAATTACAAATAAGTTTAATGGAATTGAAAATAAAAGTAGAATAATTGCTAGTAGTGTTTACCTGAATATTTTTAAAATAAGTTCTATTATCGAATTTTCACATTGTAGAAAAGAAGAAATAAGCCCAAACATATTATATCAAAATAATTGTGCCCCTCTACTTGCTGACTTGTTTCTTTATTATTATGAGGCGCTGACTTCATGCAGGAACTTCTTAAGAAGAAAGATCAGAAGTTAGCGATATCCTATAACTCTACTTTCCGCTATATAGATGATGTTCTTTCACTAAATAATTCAAAATTTGGTGACTATGTGGAACGCATCTATCCCATCGAACTAGAGATAAAGGATACTACAGATACAATTAAGTCGGCCTCATATCTTGACTTACATCTAGGAATTGACAATGAGGGTCGGTTGAAAACAAAACTTTATGACAAAAGAGATGATTTCAGCTTTCCAAATGTGAACTTTCCATTTCTAAGTAGCAACATTTTAGAAGCACCTGCATACGGGGTATATATCTCCAAATTGAAACGATATTCCCGTGCTTGCGTTTCCTATCATGATTTTCTTGATAGAGTGTTGCTGCTCACAAGAAAGCTATTAAACCAACAGTTCCAAATGGTGAAGTTGAAATCATCCTTTTCGTAAATTTTACGGACGCCATCACGAGTTGGTTGACCGTTATGGAATAACCGTTTCACAAATGATATCGGATATGTTCCTTACATCGTAACTACAATCCCCTTCCCTTTCATGGATGTGATCTACCGAATAAGACTATTTACCGGATTTGTTATCACATAAGCAACACGACGGGTGCCACATGTGAAGCAGGATCTGCTGGCCCTTTTCGGAGCACCTGAGATCACCCCTAGTTTTTGGTTTGGTTCGTGTTGTTTATTCTTTAGTTTTCTATGTTGTGTCATGTGTACTATTGTTTGTCTGTTTGTCTTTTTCATTTTTAGCCATGGCGTTGTCTGTTTATTTTCGATTAATGAGTTTGACTGTCCCTTTGTTATCTTTCGTCCCTCTTTTTTAATCAGTATTGTTATAACATAGAGTATAAATTACTCTTTATATGTTTATACAATTTATCTAAGTTATAGATCAGCAAGTACATTATTTAACAGTGTTCCCGCCTGCCCTAAATAGAAGGGCGCCCCGACCTTGGTGTCCTAACCCCCGCCCTTCTCTTTTCCAAAGAAAAAGAATGCCCCCTCTGTCCTTTCAAAAGATATTTCAGTTATAGATCAGCAAGTACATTATTAATTTAAGCGTACCTACTCTGGTCAGTATTGCATGCTTAGCTAATTTACAGATCGAAATTAAAAAGGGATAGGGGTGAAACAAAAAAACATTTAAATCTGCTGTCGTTTAGTTTAAGGGTTTATTTGTCTTTAATAGGCTTTCGTACGTAATTTTTTTTTGGGTTTGCATAATGCATAAATAAGCAACAAGTCCAGTCGATATGGGGACGTGAAATTATATACATATCAATGACCAGATCTGTATGACGAAGAATCCTTTAACAATCATCTGAGGTGTCAGTACTAAAGAGACTAAGGCCCTGAAATGACAAATACTATAGAATTCAAAGGAAAAAAACTAAGATTTATGTACAAAACAATGCACGAAAAACAAATATGACATTAAAAGCAACAAACGCAACTACCAAATTTCTAGTTCGAACCAGGCACAAACAGAATGTGGTAAGGTTAAACATTATTACGGCGGCATACCCTCCCCTAACTTGGAACAGTGGAGTAACAGCAGAACAAAAATAACTTAAAAGGTCTCTGCTAACCAAATTGATACCTAGCAGAAAAACAAGAAACAAAAACATAGACCGGACGTGGCAGTGTATGAATATTACATACCCACAATAACAAAAGACACATAATACAGATATGAAAGTTCTCTCAGTTATCAATAGCTAGTTCAAAGTCAATAAAAAAAACTAATGAAGGAATCTAAGACTAAATCAGTACACATTCAACATCCAAAGGATCAAGTGTCATTAGCAGTCAAAGAAAAACATGATCTTTAAAAAAAAAATGCAAACCTATATTTGTAAAATTTCGACAATTCAAACTACAACCTATAAAAAAGATGATGTGGTATGATTGCCAATGAGACAACTGTCCACAAGAGAACAAAATGACACAGACATTAACAACTATAGGTCACCGTACTTTCTTCAACAATGAGCAAAGCCCAAACCGCATAGTCAGCTATAAAAGGCCCCAATAAGACAATGTAAAACAATTAAAACGAGAAAACTAAACTACTTTAGAAAGGCTCAACAGCTATTGAAAATAAGACTTTGAATAATGTTATTCGATCAAGAATGATACATGAATTTATCGTCCAATTTGAGAAACTATCACATATATGACATAAATACTGTATTCCTGGTTTTATCTTGACCTTTTTTAAAAAAAACATAGAAGTGCAAACACAAATTTATTGAATACGGCATTTATCTAGATCTCGAAATATGTGAACATTGTTATATACATGTATTGCACATGGCCATACATTACAGCATTTCTCCATATGTAGTGTGATTTTACGCATGCTACGCATTATTTAGAAAAAGAACATTGCAGATACACTTTAATATAAAAAAGATGATGTGGTATGATTGCCTATGAGACAACTGTCCACAAGAGTCCAAAATGACACAGACATTAACAACTATAGGTTACCGTACGGCCTTCGACAATGAGCAAAGCCCATACCCAATAGTCAGCTATAAAAGGCCCCGATAACACAATGTAAAACAATTCAAAAGAGAAAACTAACGGCCTTGTTTATATAAAAAAATGAAGACTGGGACAAAGGATATTAACCTTTTAATGCAGAAAATGCATTCATATGCACATACATATAAGAATATGTGGTATGAGTGCCAATGAGACCATTCAAGTCCCAATTTGTAAGAGTAAACCATTATAGGTCAAAGTACGATCTGCATCACGGAGCTGTCACGGGTCTCACACCGAACAGCAAGATATATAAAGGGCTCCAACAATTGACTAGTGTAAAACCATTCAAACGGGAAAACCTACTAGCGATATAAAAAGAGAGAAACGAGAAACATTGATGAACCTTATCAACAAACGACAACCACTGACCATCAGGTTAGGACAGTTGCAAACAAATGCAGCGGGTTTAAACGTTCTAATAGGTACCAACCCGTATTTACCTTGAACAATAGTGTTACATCACAACATACAAAGACATGCTATGAAATATTAATTGAAATGGCTTAACTCATTAAAAAGACATGAAAACAAACAAGTGAATATACACTGAACGAATAAATTTGATCTACTAGTATGACACAATGTATATAAAATTATGTAAGCTCAAAGTAAGATATGTGCTTTCATCGTTATTTAGCATCTCCTCTCCTCAATTATGTCACACAATAAAACAATGAACAAAGCACCATTTGGCAAGATCAGTTGCAATTACATTTAAAGCCTTAATCTGCAAACAACAATCTACGTGTTAAAAAGAAATGAAATGGGTATACAATTATGACAGGAAACATAGCCAAATGCAATGTTTTACTGTTAAATTTTTGTCTGTATAAAACATCATTTGTTTAGGGGCCAGCTGAAGGACGCCTCCGGATGCGAGAATTTCTCGCTGCATTGAAGACCCATTGGTGACTTTCTGCTGCTGTCTGTTCTATGGTCAGGTTGTTGTCTTTTTGACACATTCCCCATTTCCATTCTTAATTCTATCATGTGGTTAGGTTGCTGTTACCTTGATACATTTCCAAAATCTCACTTGAATTTATTCATATTAAAATTAAATCCTTTATGTAAATACATTAGAAGTTACTTTATCTGATGAACAGAAGACCAATACTTTTTTTTATTTTTTTATTTTTTTTGGAGGGGTAGGATTTCGAAGGTGAGTTTCCTGGCTCGGTAAGAACTTTAAAATTAATTAAATAATTCAACCGATCTCCCCTCCCCCGAGATATCAAATAAGCGTCCACCTAACAATAACGAACTAATTTTTTTTTTAACATTTTCTAGTTGAATGTATACAGAGTCTTTTAGATTTTTTGCCAAAGAAGACTTTCTTTCAAAGACTGTAGATACGCAAGAAATCACAAAGTTGTCTGTAGCAGATTTCTATAAGTTCTTTAGCTGCTGAAGTGATCCCAGGTCTGCGAGAACATTATCTGGCGTTTGCATTCTGTAATTCACCGACCAGGTTTTGACCAATGACAATGTTCTTGGTTGCTTTGTCTAGTCTTGGCATATCATTACATGTTCGAGGAACAATTTTATTTACAATGAGTAGGTCGATGCCACTGGTTGTGGATGTTTCCGCCCCGAGGGTGTATCACCAGACCAGTAGTCAGGACTTTTGTGACATTAATTATCGATCATTGGTACTGTATGTTCGAATTAATAACTATACATAAACTGTAATATAAAGTAAATGATGTATAAGTACCCTGCCACGTCTACTCTGTTATATGTATTTCTGTGTGTATCCATCTGATGAGTTACGCCTTTTTAACTGATTTTTATAATCAGATCTTATGTTTTTATTGTTACACCACTTTTTCATGTTAAGGGGAGGTATGGAGCCCGCTCGCATGTTAACCGGGTCCCCGTCATATTCTGTATGTGCCTGTTCAAGGTCAGGAGCCTGCAATTCAGTGGTTTTCGTTGGTCCTTTGCATCATATTTGTTTTTTTGTTCATTATTTTGCATATACATTAAGCCGTTAGTATTTTCGTAAATTTGAATTGTTTAATATTTGTCATTTCGGGGCATTTTATAACTGACTATGCCCGATGGGCTTTGTTCATTGTTAAAAGCCGCATAGCGACCCCTAATTATCAATTGCTGTGTCAGTAGCTAGGTCTCTTGTGGAGAATTGTCTCGTTGGAAATCATACCACATCTTCTAATTTGTTATATTTATAAAACTTTGAATTTCTCGAAATTCTATAGATTTTCTACACCAGAAATGGATTACCTAAGCATTAATTATGAAAACATTTTTGAATATCTGATCAGCAATGCTCTTCGTTCTTTATTTGGCCTAGATTTGCTTTTGATTCGATTGTCGCTGGTGAGTGTTTTGTTGACAAAACGTGCGTCTGACGTACAAAATAAAAAAAAGCCTGATACATGTACATGTATCTTTGATGAGCCTTTGTTTTTGTTTTGTTTTAGGTGAAAGGACAGAAAATATTATGATGGAACCATTGTTTGCATATCATTGCGGATATAAGGTGTTCAAATGAAGCGGAACAGTGTATATATGAGGATTTGGATGGCGAGTTTTTCCTTTCTGTATCTTATATTCGTTTAGGGTGTATTTCTCTATTCTTAATAAAAATATGTCTATTTTTTCTTTTTTTTAATTATTAAAAATCCCATTTTTCTGAAGTATATTTGCACTTTATTCCCTATTCCTAAAACCCATTACAGACCTCCATATATAGACTTGCGTTCCAGAGAAATCTAGCACTTCAACTTCGTTTTGCATTATTGGAAGAAAGTGTCAATTTACCTTTTATCATGTTTTGAGCCCAGTCAAGTCATAATATTAGAAAAGGATGATCCAATATTTAAAATATGTACGTAAAAACATTAACGGTACCAATTTTCCTATACCAGATGCGCATTTCGACAATACATGTCTCTTCAGTGATGCTCGTGGCCAAAATATTTGAAATCCAAATATAAAAGATGAAGAGCTATAATCCAAAAGGTCTAAAAAGTATAGCCGAATCCGTGAAAGGAATCAGAGCTTTGCATGAGGGAGATACATTCCTTAATTTATAATAATTTCTAACATTTTGTAACAGCAAATTTCAATAACACAAACAAATCCGTATTTTCATGCCACTCGGTACTAGCTACTGTATGTAATATGATATTGATTAAAATTGACAAAAAATGAGATACAGCGTATAAACTATCATTTGTAGACAAAAATCATTTAACATTGTACCAACCATTTTAAAAATCTAATTAAATGAGACGTGAAGTATGCGTCTCTAAGACAACACCAACCTAGCGACACAAATAACGGAACGACGTATAGAGCTAGATCAACATATCGAAACGGGCGAATTGCATTTGCGCCAATTTTTAAAAATCCAATCTTTCATTTGCGCCGCAAGGTTATATTTCATTTGTGTCAAAAGATAAAAACTTCATTTGCGCCATTTCACAGGTAATACATGTAACATATAACGGAAAAGTTGAATATGCATTGCTGTATCGTGGATAAGAACTGTTTCTACAGTATTTCTCCTTGATAATTGTTCTTACTCATATCTAATACAAAACTGAGATTTAGAATAAAAATGTGTTAAAATGTTTGAGGTGTAAAGATGGACATTGTCGTTGATACAAACAGAGGAAATAATTATGTATATAAAAAGAAGATGTGGTAGGATTGCCAATGAGACAACTGTCTATTTAACAAAAACTAAATATTTGTTTGAATTTAACCCATATGATCCCAAAACATGTATTGTCAGCTGGACCATACGCGTAATATACACATACGGTCCGACCGTACGCGTATGGTCCGACCATACGAGTATACGTATACGGTCCTGACCGTACGCGAACGGTCCAAATACTCGTATGGTCTGGAACATATACACACTTTATCAGTAGTATATTGTCACGCGTCTGTATATTAACGTTTTTTATATGCTAAACTTTAGGCAAACATTAAATTATTTGTCAAATTCAATTCTATACAAATTTTATTACGTATAGCAATAGGAGTAAGAATGTTTTTAGCGCCAATTTAACCAGCTTCATCGCCATCATCAAAATTATTTATCGTTATCATTGTGAAATTTCACTTACATAGGGTTTATTAATAGAGTAATTTTGGTAAGTATGGCTTATTATTTATAAGGTTCTCGAGATGTGCTTCTCTAGACATTTTTGACGGTCAGTTTAATCCCATTATCTTAATATTATGATCCCCGATGACAGAAATGTCAACCCGACCTATTCGTGTCAAAAGTGAACATCTAATTCTAGTTGATGGAGTAATTTCTTTTAAAACTGAACATGCATTATGTCTGCATTATTTGATTACCAATCACATTCACGTTGCATGTTTGCATGATAATGAGTTCTGTTAGTGAACTGTAGTGTATTGCAAGATCGATGCAAATTGTGACGTCAGTGCGCCTTCACGTGACATTATTATTTGTAAACAAACCGTCTCCTCATGTAACACGTGTCTGAATTATACTTTCAAAGTGCAATCAATCTTTCAAACTCTATTTTATGTTATTTTTGTGTCTGTTTTAAGATTAATTTGCATATCAGCTGATCAGTAGTTGAAATAAATTAGACATAGTGTCACTGTTCCTGTTTCTGAGTTTTGATTTTTAGAATTAGAAGGTAAGTCTAAATAAGTCACTACTTAAGAGGGGTGATTCATAAAAAGGCATCCTGGATCCCGAAAGGATCAATCCAGAGATCCTTAACTTTAAAACACCAGGCCCCGGCGCCATAAAACTATTTGAGTAAAGTTTTTTTACTCAGCCTGAGAATTTTCTCAATTTTTAATATTCTCAGCAAAATGCACCGCCATAAAAAAATTCTCAGATATTTTCTTACTCAAAGTTAAGAATATTCTTAAATATTTGAGTATAGCCAAAACCATACTTAAGTATATAAAAAAATCTTAAATGTTTTTTTTTTTTAGGTAATTTGATATAAATTTACAAATGTTAATAGTGTTTTTGTTGAAATTTGCAATGAAGATCTTCACTTATCACCTCAAATCAAATTCTATCCAAAGGAACATACACCACTTTATTCCTTCAAATATTTTTTTTCATACATTTTTTAGGATGCATACTCAAAATCAATGTTGTCTAAAAAAGCTGATTAATGGGGTGCATTTTTTTACATAAAAAATAAGAGTAAGTTAAAACGACTGAAATATGTCTCATAATTCTGTAAAAGCATATGAAAATTAAAAATATGTCTCATAATTCTGTAAAAGCATATGAAAATTAAAAATGTAAGTTGATAACCCCATCTTTGTTAGTTGGTTGTACCATATTAATCTTACCAAATTTTAAAAGATACTACAAAAAAGCGACCAATTAAACAGCTTCTCATTGTAGATACTTCTTCACTATTAACATATCCCGCTTGACGCTTGAATATTTGATCTTTCTTAGAAATTACCCAAATAAACGAGGCGATTAACAGAAAAGAAAATACCCCCCTCCCTCCCCCGAAAAAAAAGAAGAAGAACAAATGTGCAAAAAAAAATAAAGAAAAAAGACTGAAAAATGGGGTGCTAAAGTGTACTATTTTCTTATATAAAAATTAAGAATAAAGTAAAACGAGTGAAATGTTGAACTGGTCGTAATCGGAATTGGTCAATTGATGTGACGTCTCTAAAAAGATCCTGCCTCTTCTCATTTAATTTAAGTCTTAAAAGATGACTCAACTTAAAAAATTTCCCTCCAATTTTTCCTCTATTTTTTTAAACCCGCATACTAAAATTAAAGAGCATTTGCTCCTTTGAACTCTATTTGACTCCTTCCCCGTCATTTCCTTCTATATTTGTTTAAACATATTAAAAGTCATACTCCCTACTAGTCCATTTACAGTAACAGCAGTTTTGTGATTTTAATTTTCATATTTAACACATTTATCTATTCGGTTTCCATGTATTTGTGTCTTAAATGTAAGAAAATGTATAGTCCTGTATATGGTTCGAGACCACAATTGTCGTCCCTTGAATTTAGTTTTATAGTCCCTAGTGTTGACAGTGGGTTACTTGCCATTAATGTTTATACCTCTTCCAAATTTATTTCTCCATGTTTAATGCCTCAAATTGCAAGAAAGGGGGTGAAATTACACTGTGAAAAAAATTGGGTTCAGAATTTAAAAGGAAAGTAGTGATTTGGTCCAGGTGAAAAAGGTTGAAAATAAGCAATTCGGAAGCTGTCAAAAGATTTCAAGACGCCCTAAACATAAAATTGTCCATATTTTGAGTTAGAGCCGATGTCGTTTTCTATAATTTTGATATAATTTGTCCCAAAAGTAGTACAACACACTAAAAATTTCATTGAGAAAGCGCATGCAGGTGGGATTTTTTTAATTTTCATTTAGCTTCTAAAAGAAATGCACTACGAAATAATTGTGGTCTCGGACCATATGAAGGATCGCGAGGTTTTAGGTCATGTTTTCCAAAACATCTAAATGCTATTTGTCTGCCATTACTGGACGTCACCGAGGTTCCTGTAAAATTTTGACGTCACAATACAAAATAACTGATGCCACAATCATTACAATAGAAACGGGACTGTTGTATGACATCAATAGTTAAAGTGGGACAGATTATCTGGTCAGCCAAAAATAGTGATAAGGTGACTTGAATTAGGGTAATTTGCTTAAATCAGTTACAATAATGCATTGGACATACGGTTTTCTGTTGGTCATGTGATAATTTTTATACGACTGCAAAAATGTTTTTGGCTTCATATAATGGTATGATGTTGAAGTCATGATTGCGTCGTAGTCTTCCAAAGACACATTTAGTTTCCAGATAAAAACATAAGTTTTTGTGAATAGATTTTAATAAATTTTCAACAGAACATTCAATACCACTAAAGGAAGGTTGGGATTGACTTTTGGGGTTGTGGTCCAAATAGTTTAGGAATTAGGGGCCAAAAACGGGCCAAATAAGCATTTTTCTTGGTTTCCGCACATTTACTTACATTTGTGTAAGTATAAGTAAATAGAAATCAATGAAATTTAAACACAAGGTTAATGACCACAATAGGAAGGTTAGGATTGATTTGGAGTTTTGGTCCGAACAGTTACGGAATTAAGGGCCAAAATAACTTAATAAGCTTTATTCTTGGTTTTCGCATAATAACTTAAGTACAAAATGTATAAGTTAATAGAAATCTATGAAATTTTAACACAAGGTTTATGACCACAAAGGGGAGGTTTGGAATGATTTTGGGAGTTTTATTTGGAACAGTTTAGTAATTAGGGGCTAAAAAGGCCCAAATAAGCACTTTCTTGGTTTCGCACAATAACTTTTTTATTATTGCATATACCATTATGTTTTAATGTTTTCAGCTTCAGTGTCGAGTTTGTGTACAGTATTGAGAGCTGTTTGCAATAAATAAATCGTTTTTTCTGATAGATAATTAACAAAATTCAAAACCAATATAGAAATAGTTAACACAGATATTTTATTTTTACTGAGTAAATTAATTGGAATGTGAATGATACAGTTGACCTAAAATTCGTTTTGGGCTATCCCAGTGATGACATTTGCAATGGAATTTGTCCATTGACATTGTAATACAATTTCCTTTGGAATTATGATTATCTTTAAATGTAATGTTATATACTCTGGATTTAATGTAAAATTATTTGTCTCTTCTTCTATAGTACATAAGTTTAAGGTCAGGTTTGTACCCATGAAATCTCTAGTCTAAAAAAGCCAGTGTTAAAACGATAAACAGATAAGCAACTGTCTAGGGCCAAGTAAGGGAGGGTCAGACAGAGCCCCCCCCCCCTTTATGAAAAGTTCTGGATCCGCCACTGATATTTGCAGGTTTTCTTTGTAAAAATACCTAAAAATATTACCAACTCTGACTGAATACACAATTTGATTCATTTAAGCTCATTTATGAGCTGGGCTCACTCACTAAAAATTTTCATCATGGATCACTGGCAAATGCTAAATATGATATTCATGTGTAGAAAAGCCGATAAACTATACATGTGTGTGAGGAGTAGTGGATCACTGGCAAATACTAAATATGATATTCATGTGTAGAAAAGCCGATAAACTATATATGTGTGGGAGGAGTAGTGGATCACTGGCAAATACTAAATATGATATTCATGTGTAGAAAAGCCGATAAACTATACATGTGTGTGAGGAGTAGTTATCATGCTTGCTTTTGTCTGTAAAAAGTGCCATAGGCCAAGTTAGGGAGGTTAAAAGCCAGAAACAGAACGATAAACAGATATAATCAGGTTTTCTTCATATACATGTAGATCCCTTGAAATTTTTTCAGTCCTAACTTTCTTATTAAGAAAAAATTAAAAAATCTTAGAGTACTGTTACAAAAAATGGAAAATGGCCTAGCCTGCAGTTCAGTGGTACACAACTAAGATTTCAGAAAACATTGTAGTTGTTGTTAAATGACAGAAATCAGTTGAATTTTACATACTTAACTATCAACTTTAATCGAATGTTTAGATTTAGAAGATGCAGATCTCTTGGTCCAAATTGAATCCTAAACTAAGGAAACAAAATTAGATTAAACAACAACAATTCACTTCAATATTGTCAACCTTTCTACATATTCTAGCTGGGTTTTTTTCATTCTTTATATGAAGACTATCAAAAGATACCCCCCCCCCCCCCCCCCCCAAAAAAAAAAAGAAAGAAAAAAAGACAAGGGCCGTCTTTCCCCACAGAGCTATTCAGCTCTTTGATTTAGTTTTAGGTTCCACCTAGCTACCATTTTAGAAAACTGGTATTTCAATGCTATATTTGATTATCATTGGTTGTAGATATGGAATCTTATTTTATCATGAAGTCAGATTTGGAAATGACTTGGGGAATGGAGATGTAGTAAAGACCGAATGTCAGTTATAGTCTTATATTTGTACTTTAAAATTTTAGTCTATCATGTATTTTATTACGTGTACAGATATCAAAATAAAGAACTTTGAACTTTATATTACTGATTCAGTGGCAATGGTAAATAGACACTGACAAGTCTTAGATAACATTTTACAGTTTTGAATGTTTCTTCATCAGTTGACTAAAATTAGGTGGAGGTGTGTTCTTATTTCCAACAGAGGGGCACTCAACCTGTATCAATATGTGCATGAAGCAAATTGGTAGTAGCTAGATACTGAATGAATTATACCACAAGAAAGTGTTAACCTGTGCATATATACTTAAAATACGATGACAAAAAAAAAAATCATGTCTTTTCAGGACTTCTGAATCCAACCATGTAGTATGGAATGTTATTGAGATATGGTTTTGGTCGATTGATGTTCATGAATGACCTGTAGTACAAAGTATATCACTGGATTTAGCTCTTTGTCTAAGTGTATTATTAAAGTACTTTGCTTTGAGCTCAGTTCATTGTTATGCAATTCATTCTTTGTGAAATAAAGATTTGACAGACAACTCTCATGTACAAGGATTTTTCAAAGCAGTATCACCTCTATGTACAATGTAAGTATTAGGGAGAGAAAAGCATTCTATTTCAATTTGAACCAAACATTTATATGTCCATTGACCAAATTTTAAAAAAAAAGTACAAATTTACCCGACGGTGCTACTCCTGCTACTAGCAATATGATGCTAGGTTGTTTTAATACATCTGTACTGCCTACTATTGACTCGGTCCTGAGTGTAAATGGTCCTTCAATTATGTTTAAAAAAAAACTATAAGACCTATTTAGCCTAAACCATTTCTAAAACTATATTCTATTGTACATGTTCAACATTTTTCATTCATTTGCTTATTTCTTAACTTGTGTGAATTAACATGTTACAGTAAATGTTAATTACTACACTTTCATACCACAGCAAATACTGTATTGGTACATGTATCACTTATATTTGTATTCATATAACAAAAAAAATGAATAGATAATAATTTTGCAATACCTTTTGAATACTATAACTTTTTAGATATTTAGACATATTAAGACTAATTATTATATATGTAGATGTTGATAATATCCACTTGACATGCTTGAAATTCTATCAGATTACTTTTGGAGCAGTAATGTGTATTTGAAGCATGCTCACAAACCCTTACAGAAATGAAAAGTTTGCTGCAATATTGCAACAATATAATAGAGGCAATATTGCGGCAAACAAATTTGTTTGCAAGAAGTGTTTGCAAGAAAGTTGCAGGTTGTTGCAGCTACCTGCAACATTCTCGCAATGTTACTGCAACAAAAATATGTTTGCAAGAAAATTGCAGCAAGTTTGCTGCAATGTTGCAAGAAAGAATTTGTTTGCAAGAAATTTGCAGGAACCTTTTCTTTTATTATTCAAGAAATAACTATTTGCAACAACTTTGCAAGAAAAGTTTCTTCCATAATGTCTGAGAATGAGACATGATAGTTTGCACCAATTTTTCAAGCATAATTTTAAAATATCGTATATGAATGATTATTTGCTTTAAGGTTCAAATAATACACAACATATCGGTTCTTTAAACATTCGGTTATTGATATTACTATTTATCTAAATTTGTTATCGTCATACTTTATTTTACATACTCAGAAATAACCGGATATTTGAATAATTCACTTTAAATAAATCTACAAATACCATTATAATTTTTATGATTAGAAAGAATTCCTAAACTGTACATCACATTTATATGATGGCCAAAGTCTAACTGAACTGCTATTATTAGCTGTTTTTTAGCTGTTATTTGCCAGTTCTTCATATTTTTAGCAGTCCTTTAGCTGTTCTAAGCATTCAATCTAATAGCAGTTTGAAAAACTGCCACATTTCACCATTTCTTAGCATTTGGCTTAGCATTTGTCTTAGCATTCATCTTAGCATTCGACTTAGCATTCGTCTTAGCATCCATCTTAGCATTCCTCTTAGCAGTCAAGACAACAGTTATGACAGCAGTTCGATAGCAGTTGACCTATTAATCTTTGGATCTGGCTATGTTTTCAGCTTGAAGTTAAACATTTATTTGAAGATAATTTGATCATTTTCAAATGTGCATTTTGGCTCCATGTTGTGTGGAAATACTTGCTAGTGAAAAACTGTATTTTTGTCATTTATAAGCTTAATTTTGGATGAATTGAATACTTTTACACACCTGCAGTACAGTAAGTTGAAAGTTACAGTTAATGCTTGTGTATATTCTGACTTTGTTGTGGGAAACAGAAATCATACAGAAAGCCCACAAAAAAGGGGGGATATTTGTTTACTTAAATAGAATATCTGATGTTGACAGGATTGTATTAGAATACTTAGTAGCATATATATACTTACAGTTCAAGATGTTGTTTGAAAAAAATAGATATGATTATTTTGTTAAAAAAACAAATCTAATCATATTCGAGAGTTGAAAAAAGGGCGAGGGAATTCATAGGTAAACCTAGACTGCAAATAGCTGATTGGTTAAAATTGTCCAAACAATCAATTTAATGAAATTAATTTATAATATATAATTTTACTTTAGTTTGTTTCAGAAAAAAAGAAACATAATATATATTACATGTATCAAGAATTTATTTGTTTAAAATTCCAAAAGAGAAAGAGGATATAACTGTTGTCTTTTGGTCCACATTTAATAGAATAAAAACAGTACATTTGACATGTTTGGTAATAAAATAATGATAACAATGAAATAACTTCTTATTTGAAAATCACTTAGTCAAGGTAGTGATAAGCCTCTTAGCAGTAATAGCTCTTAAATAAGTTGCTTTTTTAAAAGTTTTGATAATTAAAGTGCATTTTTAATTGTTCCTATATCATTACGGCCACTTACAGAATTCGCATCAATGGTCATACACATGCCATGTTGGGCTCAAATGAAAGATAATTGGTAAAATATTTAAAAAAATTAAGTTTGACGATAATTCGTCATTTTTTTGTCACGTGGTATATTTCCAAAAGTCACGTGACTGTTGGAGAAAAAGTGAAAAAATACGAAATCCTTGGGCAAAAAGTCGTGCAGAGACATATTGGTGGGCTAATAGGGTCAGGTTTTGATGGAAACACAATGCCTCGAGTCTGTTGAAGCCATATAAGTTATCATAGTGGTATAAATAGACGCATAACGTGCTATAGGCCTTGAAATATCGATGTCCGTAACATTCAAAATAATTGATTTTAGACGCTCTTTTTGTCCGATTTCAAACTTGGACCCTAGTTATTTGTCTAATTCGTTTTCAATCAATCAGCAACCTAAACTTTGTTTTTAACAAGGGAAAATTCATTGAATTACCAATGCTAGCTCGATCTGGGACACCCTTGACCGAGCCCGATGGAGCAAAGGGGGTAAAAAAAGGGGGGGGGGGCAATTTTGCACACACATTCTTTTAAAAAAATATTCGTAGGTTTCGTTTTTGAAATTGAAGTTAAGTTAAGTTACATTTAATATAGGAAATTGTTTTTCCAACTCCGGCAGTGAGATTCGAACTCTCAATCTTAGCGCCTTGGGATAGATCAGCGTACCCCTGCGCCACTGACATTGTAATGAATTTATCGAAATTTAAGTACTTAAGTCTACTACTACGAAAGAAATGAAAAAAAAAATAATATAAAGATTCTCACCCAGTTTGTTTTCCTTTTGGAATTATGTGTTCAGATGATAATTTTTTGTTGCCAAATGCATAATTTTTACGCAAATCTAGGAGGAATCCACTCTTTAAACTGTCATTTTTTCATTGAAATATACATGTTTCTTCATTCAAACAAAAGTGTTTTCAACTGTAGTATACCGCAACACTTACGAAACCATGTTTTGTTACATCTATTTCAACTTTGCCAAAAAAATTCAGAATATTTTAGCGGTTTTTGTCTCTTTTCTCATAATATCTTTAAGAAATGACTTCAGATTTTTAGCGTAATTCAAGTTTGTGATTGCGATGCTACACTAAAAATTACATTTGCAACTAGTGTACAAGTTAGAACTATTAGTTTAATACTATTCTTCAAAAACTCACTGCACAGTTATTGAAAAAAGACATAAATCCTCTTAAAAGAGCAGTTTTCTTTGCACTTCTATTTGAGAATATCCCTCAAAATTCGAAGAAAAATAAATGGTTTTTACAGAAAAATTACACATCAGTAACGGGCGACTTGTTTATTAACTAATAATGATAGAGGTTTGATGCACATTAAATCGCATTGCTGGTTATCTGAGGATTAATTTGAGCCCTTAACCACATCTGTACGTCAGCAAATGGCGATTAAACATGTCTAAATGTCCCAAAAAAATCTTGAAATTGGTTTCACCGGTAAGCTGTACCGGTGTGAAAGGGAGAGGGTTAATAAAGGGTCTAAGACCAGCTAAAGTAAGTGCTACTCTTTTTTTTTTTTACATTCCCTTAAAATTAAGTCTGTTATTAGATTGTATAGTTACAGCTCTAAATACAAATATAAGTTTTAGTACAACTTTTTGAAATTTCACATAAGACTAACAGTAAAATATTAGAATTTTAATAATTTTTGCTTTCATATCTTGTACACTGTATATTGATTACCAGTATTCATGTGTCGCCTTTGTATTGCAACTTTTGGCAGATCTGATAGCATTCCACAGCAGTTATTAGCAGTTTATAAAACCATATTAGGATGTAAAACTTAGCAGTTGGCATGCATATTCATTATTGACAGCTGTTATTATAGCAGTTCTCATGAATATTCATTATTTGATAGCTGTTATTATAGCAGTTCTAATGAATATTCAGATCTCATTTAAATTTTTCGTTAAAAATAACTGCAAAAGAACTGTGAAGGCTAAATAAACTGCTAAGAAACAGCTATGGAATGCTATTGGAATGCCTTGTTGCAAATTAATCATTGCCTAATATTTGGTAACTGTGAATGCTAATAAACTTCCAAATAACTGCTGTCAAGTGGGAACTGTGAATGCTAATTAACTGCTAAAGAACTGCAGTTCACTTTGACTTGGGGGTGCATAGTTTGTAAGGAAAGAATTTCAAGAATACTTTGGTATTTAAAATTTAATCTAGTAAATAATTGAGTCATAATCATTTTTTGTTCTATATATGTATAATTATTATGCCTTTTAGTCACTTTTTTGTGACATTTGTCTATGAACAATATTTTTAATTCTAATATTTTCCATCAAATGAATTTAGCCTCACCAGACCTGCAGATTGCATTTTGTTTAATTTCTAGTATCATTATTTTAAAATTATCTATACACAAATTATCTTTCTCATCTCAATAAGTAATATGAGCTGGTGATAGAAATGTAATATGCCATCTGGTTTCCATTAATTTATCTCTGTGTAGTGGCAAAGACAGGAAGTACCATAAATTAATGTACACACATAGTTTGAGGCCAAATTAAGGATAGAGCAATTCTTCTTTGTATATATTTCCATTATAACAAGATAAACAAATATATATATGTATAAATATTTTTTTTTTATTATAATATATAACAAATATTCAAGATTTAGGCAATTGATATTTATAATTAGGGGTAAATTTCAAAGGGATCACACTGACAGTATACCCTTAGCAACCTTGAACATGTTCCACGCAGCGAAAAGATACCACACATGGAGGCGAGCATCATCTCATGTTGGCCCCTCAAAAATAATGCATAAAGACGTTCCTGACTTGGGACATGCTGCATAAATGCAGCGGGTTTAAACTTGTTTTCTTGGATCTCAACCCTATTACTATATCACTAGCATATAGTTAAAGAGCACTGAACATGGCTTTTTCTCAAAGGGTATTATTCTTTCAGAAACTAGATTTTTAAAGAGCAGTGTCGTCTTGATACACGTTTATAGCATTTTTGTAATATAATATGACATTTTAATTACTGGTTTAGTTTTGGAAGAGGAGGAAAACACAAATCGGAAAACTTGAGGTTTTTTGTCTTTTTTGTTTAAAGTAGTTTTAATAACTAATATAGAACAAATGTTTGTTACAAATTTATTTTTTCTTCAGTTAGTAAATAATGAAATTCTGCTCAAATCTAACATGTAACTTTCTATTTATTATAATAGACATTTTCGGAAAGTCGTCTATCTTTAGAGAGCTATTATTTCGCCGAATATTAATAGAGGGACCGTATCAAAATGTCAAAACTTTGTGAATTAATATGTTGTTTGTGTATATTGTATGACATTACAAAGTCGATTATGAGCATATATAGCTAAACTTGTTGCCTCCTATTAAAATAAGCTTATATAATAAATATGAACTTAGTAGCTTAATGGCCCATTTAGGGATTCAGAATAGAAAAACATGTACAAAAATGCAGAATAAAGGGTAAAATAGAAAGAGTAGAGAAAAATGGAACCAAAAGAGAAGAAAATAATGGGCAAAGTTATAAAGAATACTAGAGTTAAAATGAATAAAAATTTAAAGATTACAGAAACGAAGGATCCCCATCCACACCCTCCTAACGTGACAGTACACTATTTTGGCTTTTCCTTGTTGATTTATGTGTTTTTCAACTTAAAGGATTCGATGTTTCTACTACATATCAGTCTACTAAAACTTATTATTACGTGAGTTGGTGGTTGAATACTGAGTTGATAAAACAGTCTCATAGCTACCTTAAAAATGTGTAAAATTATTGATCAATAGAAAAAAAAATTGTCTAAAATGTTAAAAAATAAAGAAATGAAGTACCCCACTCCAATCCAGATCCTCATAGATATCTAAACAAATCATAAAACTATTTCAAGGTATAATAATTAATTTCATTCTTTATGGTTTTTGACACGCAATTTTGCTTGCAGTTTGACTTGCAAAGGCGCTAACTTATAAGGGAGCTATCATTTAACTTCATGCTTGACGCTATCAATAAATTGTTATATTTTTTTATTTTTTTAAATAACATTATAAGGTAAAGGGAAAATCTCAATTCAAATTTTTTTTTAATTGTGATCTTGTTGACCACAATATTTCTTTTGATATTTTTTTTAAAAGTTTAGTGGTGGTTGCCTAACGTTTGTAACCTAGTTGAGATTTATCACAACGAAACACAGTGTACTCTTTGTGAAATGACTTCTATACAATTTTTACTTTTTAGGTAAGCAATCAATACAGAGTGATAACCTCCATTGTGATAGGGGAGACACTTAAGTGCCAGTCTTTGTAAGAATCAGGCAATTTAGGTAAAAATTAAAACATGATAAGTAAAAACCATCCGAGTAAATCAAGTTAAAAAGTATTAGTCTTTTGTTTGTGTGTGTCTGGTAATATCAAATAACTTGGTTAGAAAATTGGTTAGAATGATAGTAAATTACAGAGTTATCTCCCCTTATTTGTGAATTTCTAGTGCATTTCAACCAAATTGTATCTTCTATTACCAGAGCAGAAAACAGAAATGAATGTTATTTTTGTGCATAACTACATATTATAAACTAAAATCAATGTCAAATTGGATGGGTTTTTTTGGTCATGTTTTCACCACTGCCTGATTCTTAGGCAGACTGGCACTTAAAATGCCGTAACGACATTGTGTCTTACAGGTGTCCTTATACACAGACATGGGTATTGATAGGTAGTTTTCTGGTGTACACTGGTAAAAATGCAACACATGTGAACATGCGTGACACATGCGTTTCTCATATTTGTCACACGCATGTGAAAGAGACGTTTCATGCCACACATGTGACACATGTGTTAAAAACGCATGTGATACGCCTGATACACACATGTGATCATGTGTTTCACATGTGAATTGCATGCTTAAGAAAATACACCTGTGATACATGCGTTCAAGTTTAGGTACATGCGTGACATATGTGTGGCATTTTTTCCCTAGTATATACACCTAACACAGACGGTAGGAGTGTGTCCAGAGAGGGGGTCCAGTGGTTAAAACTCCCTTTTTGACGATCAATGGTTTTGAATTGGGCGACATGATTAAACCCTCATTTTACAAAGGGTTGATACAGATGACTAATGTTAAATATAATTTTTATATACATGTAATGATGCTCACATCTTCATCATTCGTTCTCTGATGGATAGTTGTTTCATAGCCTATCACACCATATCTTCTTTTGTTAATGATGAACAAATTAAGGAACTAAGATACAACTTGCAAGCATAATGAAAATATAAGTTCGAAGAGTTTTATGACAAAACCAGGGATTATATATAAGGGTCTGAACGGGCAACATTTCTTTATATTCTTTAAATCTTATGTCATTTTTCTAAAGTTTATCTTTTAAATTACACTTAGTCTGTCAAATTCTCATGAAAGTGATTTGTTTTATTATATCTTTGTGTTATTTGATGTTTCTTTTATTCTGTGCATTATTCAAATCATTTCAGGTTTCAGTGATTCGGGTATTGAATAACCTAATTCTATGATTTTCCTTTTATATATATTTTTTTTAACTTTACATTAATGAACTAATCAATAACAACTACAGACCTGAAATTGTACATTATTAGATTTAACGTTGGCAATTATGACACAGACAACCGACAACTGTATTTTGGTTGCTGCCATTGACTTCGGAACATCATATTCCGGTTATGCATTTTCGACCAGGAATGACTTTGAAAAAGATCCCTTACAGATACAGGTTAACCCTCCATGGGCTGCTGGGACAAGACAACTATTGTCTCTGAAAACACCTACATGTCTTCTCCTCAATACTGACAAAAACTACGTTGCATTTGGGTATGACGCCGAGGACAAGTACTCAGAACTTGCATTGTTAAAAGAGCATGAGAGTTACTACTATTTTCAAATATTCAAGATGAGTCGTTATCATACGCAGGTACGTTTTACTGTATTATACCAATTAAAAATGGGAGAAAATGTCAATAAACACAAAAACTAAAATCTAAAGAGTAAGTTGGCCACTTTTAAGATAGGACATACCTTTTGCAAGGGGAAAGGTTATAAGCTTGGCAAGTACAGAAGGGAAAATGTATCATTATTCTTGAAAGTTTGCAATTGTCTTTTAGTTCCTTTGTCCGTCTTTTCCGTATAACATTCCCGTTTTAAATGTGTGCCTCGGCCCGAGGAAATAGTTATTTGCGAAAATACATGACTTTTAGATAATAAATGGAAATTTACAAAACTTCCACCTGCATGGGCTTTCTTAATACTATTTTTACAGTTGGTATACTGCTTTTTGGAAAATTGTATCAAAGTTGTAGAAAAGTTCATCGGATTTAACTAAAAATATGGACCATTTTATGTAAAGGGGGTCTTGAATTATTTTGACAGCTTACAAAATGCTAACTTTTAATCTTTTTCAGCTGGACCAAATCACTCAAAACTTTAAAAAAAATAATTTTTTACAGTGTAGTTTTATCCCCTACTTCCTCGTTTCTATTTGAGTAATAAAACATGGGGAAAAAATTGGAAAGGGTATACAAAAAATGGCAAGAAACACACTGTCCACATTAGGCACTATATTCCGGACCATGAAGTTTAATATGACGTTATGAATACAAACTGATTTCACATGTTTAATATGATGTAAACTTTAAAAAAAATATAGTATGGCAAAAAAAGGTTTGTCAATGATTCCGTGAATATAAAAATGGGATAGTTTGGAACGCCCTGACTGCCTTATGTTGAGGATCAGCATTATATGCAGTGTTCACACCATTATATGCAGTGCTCACAACATTATATGAAGTGGTCACAACATTAAATGAAGTGCTCACAACATTATATGAAGTGGTCACAACATTATACATTTTTTTGTTGATGGTCGGTGATGGTGATGATGATGTTTGATGTATGATGAGATTGATGTATAATGAGATGATTCGGTAAATTTCGGGGTTTTTTTTTGCGGAAATTACCGAATCCATAATTGGTAATGCCCAGCAAACAAATTTAAACAGTTATTAAAGTCATGTAATCATTAAGGCAGTATACAATATTTAAAACTCATTGAAATAAGTAAATTAAGAAGTATGATCAATTTACCTCAAATTTATTCCACACCAGGGCATAATTAAACTTATTTTGATGATCAGTTTCACCATATTCACAACTAAATATGTATATATAATTTAAGTGTTTAATAAAGTGCTTCGTCTAACGCAGCTGGATACGACCGTAGAGGTCCAACCCTGAACCGTTCGGACAAATTGGACACACTTTTTTACGTTTTATTCAGGTCAAAATTTGGTAATTAAATATTTCACACATAATAGGTTTCTGACACAAAATAACTGTAGTCACAGAACTTAAAATTGGTTATAGAATTTGAATTTATACTTAAAGTTTTGCTTTTGCACTATGCTGTTGCGAATTGCCCCACCCCCTCCAAAAATAAAAAAAATACCCTGTCCTCCTTTTTTTGTTGATGTTGTGCAATACACTATGCTGTTGCATACTAACACCAACCCGAAGAAGAAAAGAAAAATGTATCCCCCACTTTTTTTCTTTTTAATTTCTAAAATCTGATATGAGAAAAAAAATTCTCTACACATAATATTAAAGCAGTGTGAGGGAGGTTATCAAACATGTTTGGATTACCTCAATACATTTGGATTACCTTCCTTACACTGGTTTCAAATTGTCTTATTTGGCCATTAACCAAAAAAACTTGTTTATCCCTCTTTTTTGCCTCTAATTCCTAAACGGTTTGAGCCTTACCCCCTCGCCCCATCCACCACTCCAAGCAAATCATAACCATCCCTTTGTGGTATGGAAATTTGTGAATAATTTCAGAGAGATTCATACACTTAATGACTGGAAACTACAAAAATGTTTATTTGGACCCCTTTTTGGTCCCTAATTCCTAACCATGCAGTTGAGACCATAACCCCCAAAATCAATCCCAACCTTTCTTTAGTGGTTATAAACCTTGTATTAAAGTTTAATTGGTTTTTATTTACTTATACAAAAGTTATTATCCGGAAACTATCTGTGTTCGGCGACGCTGACGACGACGACGTGATAGCAATTATACGACCATTTAAAAAAAAATCTTTTTGCAGTCGTATTAAAACATATAGAATTATACACATATATAATTGTGCATTTATGATCATTAACTTCTAAATAAATATCTTCAAATTACTCGGGACTGTAATTAAGATATGTTATGAACCAATATTTTTCAAGGAGAACCAAATATCTGTCAGAAGTTTACTGTTCATTGCATTTTTTTTTATTATTTTTTTTTTATTAATGTTGGTCAGCGATGTTATTCGAAATAGAATTTTACTTAAACATTTACGATTTTCAATCATATTTTAAAAAGGCATGGCACAGCAATGTTTGGTGCAAAATAACTAGTTTGTGAATTTAAATCCTTTTAAGTATATAATTCGGACTATGCTATACATAAAAGTCAAATTAGTTTCGATAATTTTCCAATTTTTGCCCCGTGAGTGATCCATAATACATGAGAAAAAAGCCCACAGAAACACTCAAGATCCATCGTCAAAAGTAACTTTACAGATAACGAAAAAAATATTCAGATATGAAATTGTCAACCTCTTACATTGATCCTAACATGGGATATGGAAACAAAAAATGGTAGCAAAAATAACAGAAATCCCCAGACTATAGACAAGCTTGTATGTGAGAAGAATTAGAACGTCAATAACAACAACGAGAAGAATTCACAGTAAAACAACACTAGTAGTTCTCCATTAATATAAGTATATTACAATTATATATTGACATAATAACGAGTATCGTTTTTTTTTTGTGCTTCTGTTACAAAAAATGTGTGTGGACTTTCAATAAAATTAAAGAAGTGCTCAGTAACAAATAGCTTTCCTCTTTTATGTGTTGTTGCTATCATCTGGAACAAAACACAAATTTGAATCTTTTTACAAGGTCCATCGTTTTCAAAAAAGTGCGATCTAAAACATATCATTCTTCTATGACTTGTAGTTGATTTGATTTTGTATCTTAATGTATCTTAACCAGAATTAATTTAGGTCAAGATGACTCTTTTTTCATGGACAATCGTTACGATCCAATAATAGTAAATCATTCTTTTTTACTCACAGTTTGTTTCAAACTTTACCTAAATGCAAAACTTAGATGGATGTTTTTTTTTATTAGTTGTTAGTGGCTTTGAACTACAAAATATAGCTGTCAGTAACTGCGAGTACTCTCAGATCAGTACTTAGTGTCTTTTTGTTGTTGGGATATACAAGTACCCGCCGACGTCCAGTCTATTTTTTTGTAAGATGTATTTATATTTGTATCCATCTGATGAGTTAAGCCTTTTACAACTGATTTTCATAGTTCGTTCTTATGTTGCTCTATTACGCCACTGTCCCAGGTTAGAGGGAGGCTTGGTATCCCGCTTACATTTTAAAACCCGCCACATTCTGTATATGTGTCTGTCCCAAGTCAGGAGGAGCCTCTATTATAGTGGTTGTCGCTTGTTAATGTGTTATATACATGTTCATTTTTCGTTCGTTTGTTTGTACATAAATTGGACCGTTAGTTTACTCGTTTGGAATGTTTTACGTTTATCATTTCGGGGCCTTCTATAGCTGACTAAAATGTTAAACTGGATCTTGAAAGGGTAATTTATATCTCTATATAAGACTGCTGGTCATATTTAGAAGACAAACTGCTTGGCGTGAAGTACGATGGTCTTCCTGTGACATTGACAAAAAAAGCAAAATGCATATACAAGCTGGTTAAATGAAATAATATCATAACGATTTGAGAAAATGTATAGCCCTTAGCCTCAAATTATGAAGATTTTAATTTTCTGTTTATGTCAAACAAAACTTAAGGCTTTAAATTTTGATTTTTTTAATCTAATTTTAAAATATGCTAATTCTCCGATTAGCACGCAGTAGTTGAGAGTAAAATAATATGGCGCTCAAGACGAAAAAAAGAGATACAGCGTGTAGGTCTATATAATTGTACCTAGAAGGGTCCATCTCATTTTATTATATATGTAACGTGTAACCGGGCGGGGACGTTTAGATATTTTTATCTCGGGTTCGTACCAGTTTCCTGGGATTTGAAAAACAATTCAAAAGTTCTAAAGTCAATAAAAAGTTTATACTACCACTAACAAATATGAAACAAATACCAAATACAACGAATTTCAACACCTATAAACCTAACCCGAACCTGTTGAATTAAAACCCTTTCAGTCCGATACTGTTTAACCCAACTGTTTGCAACTATAGTCTGAAACCTAAATGTATGGAACTGGTTTGAAACCTAAATGTATGAAACTGGTCTGAAACCTAAATGTATGGAACGGGTCTGAAACCTAAATGTTTGGAACTGGTTTGAAACCTTAATGTTTGAAACGGGTCAGACGGTTTGGAACTATTGTCTGAAACCTAAATGTTTGGAACTAGTTTGAAACCTAAATGTTTGGAACTAGTTTGAAACCTAAATGTTTGGAACGGGTCTGAAACTTAAATGTTTGGAACTGGTTTGAAACCTAAATGATTGAAACGGGTCTGACGGTTTGGAACTATTGTCTGAAACCTAAATGTTTGGAACTATTGTCTGAAACCTGAATAAAACGAATGTATGGAAACTGTTCAAACTGTTGTAAACTTTCGACGTATGAAACTTTACTAAAATATATTTATAAAACTGTTGGAAAAAAGTAAAATCACAAAAATACTGAACTCAGAGGAAAATCAATATGGAAAGTCCATAATCACATGGCAAAATCAAAAAACAAAACGCATCAAAAACGAATGGACAAGAACTGTCATATTCCTGACTTGGTACAGGCATTTTCAAATGTAGAAAATGGTGGATTAAACCTGGTTCTATAGCGCTAACCCTCTCACTTTAATAACAGTCTCATCAAATTCCGTTACATTTACATGGAACAGGGTAGCACTAAGGTATGGTTTAACAGCAAACACTCACTGCAATAGTGAGAGATGTGGAACGCAAAACCTTAGCACTAACCCTGTTTATACAAATTCTACGGAACCGAAACTATTTATATCTTCTCAACAGGTTTCAAACACTACACTTTGTTTGAATAATCCTGCTACTCGTCTTTAAATATTAACGGTCCTACCTTTTTAGTCTTCTTCTATCAACGTCTCCGATTAGAATGACAATTTACACTGAATAGCTACCCACTATTTATACTTCTAACGCGGACCTCGAAGATAGCACCCTAGCAACAACTGTACAGGTAAAGCGTCTGATAGCAACCAAGGATAAAGGGATGATTTTAGATACAGTTTTCAACGATAAAAAGATGATATGGAAAACTAATAGAGATATCGGAAAATATATAACTGTAGAACTATTATTATATTCTTAAACAGTAAATTCGTAACACTACCCACGCCTCCGATTTCATGCGTCCTCGCATGAGTTTACAATTTTGAACTGAGTAAATCAAAACACAATCAGAACGGTCCACGTTAACACTAGCTGACACCATACCAAGGTAAACCTCAACCTCAATTTATCCACTCATTCCGCAGAATATCTCTCCCAGCAACTGTTTGTACACCGAGGGTTATACCATGATAACCAACTAATGGCATTCCTACAACAATCTGTCGACAAGCGTCAGAACTAGGGGTACCTTAGCCTACTCACAGTTCTGGGGTTCCTGTCAGCCTCTTTCGACTAGCATGCTCTTTCTGTTTTGTTAGCTAAGTTCCTATTTTCCAAATATCATACTTTTATTCATATTTGTACAAGCAACTGAATACTGAACTTAAATTAAATTTTGACCAGATATAACCGTTTCAAATATAATATTTTGAGTACCACTTGAACAGTTGTGTTGCCAAAAACCGGTTTAAAACAATTTTGCCTCACAACAGGCCACTTACAGACCCCTCAATTAGAGTTGTTGTAAAGGGTTCTTTAACGTGCACAGGATGTGGTACTTCCTGAACACGGGACCTCGGATTTAACGTCCCCATCCGACGGACGGACATATACATTTATAAACAACAGAATAAAAAAAAAAAAAAAACATGTTTTAATATATATGATGCTTCCTGCATCAATCAACAGACATTAATTTCTTAAACCATCCAAACTGTTTTATGCTCCTCAACCTTTTCTAGCTGGTGACCGTTCTCAACATATTTTGTTACAATCTTCACCATTTTCCTTTCTTTTGCTACATTTGTTTGTATGGCCTGTTCTTTTGTAACACACTTCTGTGTTTTCTGATGTGTCATTTCTCCACACGCTTCTTTATCAACATTGTCTACTCGTATGCAAAACTGAGACTTTCTTTTTGCTGGTGCCGAGACTTGTAATGGGACACACCTTTTCCTTACTGTAGGATCACTCTTTTGGTCCTCTGGCGTATGCACCTTCTTTTCTTCTTTCTTTTGTGACGTGTCTTCTTCATAATATTCTTTCACCTCATCCTTATCTTTAGCTGATCTGTCTGTAACTTCACCAATATAGCCTGCTTTTCGTTCAGAATCCTGCTCATCAATATCTGGATCATCTGAAGTATCTTATACTGCACTGCTACTGTTATCTGAAATATCATCTATCAGGTTCCCTGGATCATACTGATCCAGATCATCTTGTGAAACATCAGCTTTCATTTCAATAACTTTGTAACTCCTTTTCCAAGTCTCTACACCGTGAATGTTTTTCATGTGCCTTTTCATATATTCATGCTTTTTAAAGATGGTTCCACAATCTTCACATCTTATTTCCGATTTTTCTTTTACACAGAGAAGTAAATGGGTCTTCAAATCCTCCTCGCTGCCAAACTCCTTTTGACAGAGGATACAAGGCGACACCAAACTAACTTCTTTTGTCTTCCTTGCTGTAACTTTAGTAAGAGGAATTTTGTACTGAAACAAGAATGAAACTTAACTGTTAATCTAACAATACATAAACATATTTAGTTGCATATGGTTACTATTTATCTATTTTTTTTTTTTTTTTTTTTATTTTTTTTACATATAAACATATAAATAAAGACTTTTATCTAACACTTTGTACAACAAAATCCTTACATCTAACTGGAGGTCTTGTATTTCGTTTTGGTCGACACGACTCCTGTACCAACTCCTCAACCTCCTCAACATTTTCAACTTCAATTATGTCTGGTTCATGTGCCTCACTTGCATCGCATAAATCCTCTCCTCTTATTGATTGTGCAACCTTTTTCCTAAGTCTATCACAATGAACTATTTGTGATTGATTATTCCTACCACAGTCCACTTGGTATAAAACTTCAGACACTTTTCCTAAGATCTGAAAGGGCCCTCTCCAGAAAGAAGTAAATTTAGGTGTACAACCTTTCTTCTTTTGTGGACAGTAGACATAAACCTTATCATCTTTTTCAAACCGTTCCCATGACGTCCGGCGGTCATGATAGGTTTTTTGTCTGACTGCTGCACCGTCGGAGTGTTTGCGCACTAAGACTTGTGCGTCCTCTAGTCTTTCACGAAGTTCCCATACCCATATATTTATATAGGTTCTATAGCTGGTGGCATGCAATATATCAAGTCTAATGGAGTTACAGTTCCCCTACCTAACATGAGCATGTTTGGGCTCATTCCAGTTGTCTCATGCCCTGTCGATCGGTAGGCCATCATTACGTACGGGAGCTGTTTGTCCCAGTCCCTATGATTGTCTGATACATAAGCGCTGAGCATGTTTTCTAATGTTTGGTTGAACCGTTCTACCATACCATCCTACTGGGGATGATATGGAGTGGTTTGAGTCTTTGTAATTCCTAAATGTCTGCACATTTCTTGAAACAATTTACTTTCATACTGCCTCCCTTGATCAGAGTGTATGTAATGGGGAACGCCAAATCTAGTAACAACCTCTTCAACAATGATTTTTGCAACAGTTTGTGCTTCCATGTTGGGCATTGCAAAAGCTTCCGTCCATTTTGTAAAATAGTCTGAGACAACTAGTATATACTTATTGCCATTTTCTGTTTCGGGAAGCTCGCCCAAAATGTCTGTTGCAGTTCTTTGCATTGGAACACCCGTTTTGACTAACTGCATTGGAGCCTGCTTCTTTTTAATTGGATGTTTTCGCTTCCAACATATTTCACATCCAGCAATGTATCGTCTTACGTCATTTCGCATGTCTGGCCAATAAAAAATGTTGTCTAATTTTACTAAGAGTCTTTCTAACTCCTAAGTGACCAGATGTTTTAGTGTCATGACAAAAATGTAACACCATCCGTCTTTGTTTTAGGGGTACAATAGCTTGTAAATAGGAAATGTTACATTCATACATTGTCCATTTCCTACATAGTAAACCATCATTGAGTGTTAATTTACTCAGTTGACTGTACATATACTGAACAGCGTAGCTCTAGCCTGATACTTTTTCA
Organism: Mytilus edulis; assembly: GCA_019925275.1. NCBI lineage: Eukaryota > Metazoa > Mollusca > Bivalvia > Mytilida > Mytilidae > Mytilus > Mytilus edulis. The sequence continues at coordinate 40,550,281 of CM034362.1, forward strand.
AAACTTGGTTTTCTGTCAGTTTCAAGCCAAGTCTTAATTTCTTGTATATCAGAATCAGCACTTTGTGTGCATCTTTCATGCTTAAATTGTCTTCAACATCACCGTGTGATATTTGATTGCCTGATATAAGGCATATGATATTAGCATCGTCGTCTTGATTTTCACAATGTGTACATTGTTTGCATGGCAAACGACTCAAAGGGTCTGCATTGTTATGTTTACGACCAGCTCTGTGTTGTATCTCCATATCAAAGGAAAATAACACCTCAAGCCATCTTGCCATCTGCCCTTCAGGATTCTTAAAGTTAATGAGCCATTTCAAAGAGCTATGGTCCGTTCGTATTGTGAATATCCTGCCAAGCAGATAATGTTTGAAGTACTGTGTAAAGCAAACAGCTGCCAACAGTTCTTTCCTTGTAACGCAGTATCTACTCTCACTTTTTGTGAGACTTCTGATTGCAAAAGCAATAACTCTTTCGTGTCCATTTTGTATTTGTGAAAGAACTGCCCCAATACTGTATGCGCTTGCATCAGTATCTAGAATGAAAGGTTGCTTGAAATCTGGATGTGCCAACACTGGTGCACTAGTCAAGAACCGTTTCAATTTGTCAAACGACCATTGACATTCATCTGTCCAAGCAAATGTCTTACCCTTTTGTGTAAGGCTGTGTAAAGGTTTTGCTATGCTACCAAAGTTTTCTATAAACCGGCGGAGGTAGCTGCAAAAACCTATGAATGATCTCAACTCTGTAACAGTTGTTGGTTCCGGCCAGTTTTTGACAACCTCAATTTTCTAAGGGTCAGTTGAGATACCGTTTTCTGCAACAATGTGACCTAAGTATTCTACCTGTTTTGCAAACAATTTACATTTTCTTGGTTTGAGTTTGAGATTTGCAGCCGAGAGTCTTTCAAAAACTGAACCAAGATTTGTTAACATTTCATCAAAGCTTTTTTCCGAAAATAATTACATCGTCTAAATATATTAAACAAACCTCCCATTGAAAACCTGCTAATACGGTTTCCATCAATCGTTCAAAAGTGACTGGGGCGTTGCAAAGTCCAAACGGCATCACTTGGAACTGAAATAGTCCTTTCCGTGTTGCAAAAGCGGTTTTAGGACGGTCATTAGCCTTGACTTCTACCTGAACCACTTTGCTCCGGACAACTGATTCAATGAATCGTCAATCCTGGGAAGAGGATATGCATCTTTGGTTGAAACCTTGTTCAATCTACGATAGTCAACACAGAAGTGTGTCGATCCATCCTTTTTCTGAACAAGTACCACCCCTGATGCCCAAGGACTTGTTGACGGTTCTATCACATTTTTATCTAGCATATCATTTATAGCCTGATCATACTCTCCCTGAAGATGATATGGAACTCTTCTGGGAGGTTCTCTTGTGGGCTTAGCATTTTGAACCTCAATACTATGTTTCACAATATTTGTCCTTCCGAAGTCTGCGTCATGTTTGGCAAATATGTGTGAAAACTTTTGTAAAAGTTTTCGAACTTTTGTAGCCTCGACCTTAGTTAAATCCTGTGCCGTTTCATTGTATAAATCTGTTAAATGTGAAGGAACAGGGGTTTCTGATGTTTGATTTAAATCAAAATTAGGTTCTGAAATTTTGTCAACCGGACTTACTTTAGCAATGATCGTTCCGCCGTACAAATTTGAATCTGTGAAGACAAATTCATAAGTCGAAGTGGAATGTTTTTACTTTTTGCAACAAGAGCCCTACCTACTATTGCTTTATCAGTTCTCTTATAGTCATCGGTAGGTTCAACAAGCCCTACTTCAAATGAGTCAGGAACGTCATCAGTTATAGCTCCATTTACAACAATCTCACTTCTAGGGGGAATATTAACAGTTTCTGATACTGCAACTCTATAACAGCCTATGTGACCTTGGACATAAAATCTAACTTCGTGTCCCTTGATAGTTAGAGTCCCCTTAGATATGTTTATGTTAGCTTCTTGTGTCCTCAAGAAGTCTAAACTTAGTATACAGTCTACATTAATGTCAGCAACTATGGCAGTGTTTGTACATTTGAACTTGTCAGTTTCAATTTCAAGTTCAGTTTTGCCTGACACATGCAACAAATCTCCATTAGCTGTAATTATATCCCTTTCAGTTGGAATTATATGTGACATTTTAGACATTTTCTGAAACATTTTAGTGGAGATAACTGTAACTGTGGCCCCGGTATCTATTAACAAGTCTGTGACAATTCCGTTTACTTTTGCTTTCAAAAACATACCTGCATCAGGAGATAGTTTATGGACCCCCACTTTTCCCGGTGTCGAATCTAAATTTTCATAGTTTTGGTTAGTATACCTTGTTTTAGGTTTGGTTTGATACCTAGGTTGCTGATAATTATATTGAAAGTTTGGATAAGTAGGACAGTCAAAAGCTCTGTGGCCTACCTCATCACAAGCATAGCACCTAAATGGAAAGGGCTGCGGGGCACCACCCTGCTTCCTACCTTTATTGTTTTGTTTCAAGTCTCTCATTTCTTTTTGCAACTCTATTAATGTCTCTGACATTGTTTTCAAAAGCTGACTTGTCTTGTTGTCAGCACTGTGTCTATTTTCAGACGCAGTTCGTTAAAATCCCTGACCTTCAATCCTTTTGCTTTCAGCTTTGTTAAAATTCTCAAGCTCAACTGCATGTCTGAAAGCGTCATTTAAATCAGTAGGTCTTGCCTGCTTTATTCGGAGCCTCATATCCAAATCTATTAACGAGTCTATGAACTTTGCCAAAGTCTCCCGTACTTCGTTTGGTGCAGTTGCATACGCAAGGTTAGTTAACCTTCTTATGTCTTGGCCCAACTCAGGCAAGGTCTCTACAGCTCTCTGGTGTCTCTCTCTGAGCTGGGTTCTGTACAGCTCCGTTTGGTTAGACGGAGAAAAACGCTCTTTTAATGCCTTAACCAATTCTTTGAAATCTTGTCTAGACTCCTGGGTTAAGTTTCCCAAAACACCTTGAGCCTGACCCCTGAGAGAAACGGCCAAATACAGACCTTTCTCTTTGTCTGTCCAATTATTAATTTGGGAACATGCATCGAAATGTGACCTAAAGTCAAGCCAAGGACCTTTCCCATCATAGGTAGCAGTCTTCACTATGTTTTTATTTTTGTATCCATCCGAAGGGTAGGATCGTTTATCTTCACAAGACTCGGTATCACGAGTTAAACCAGTTTTACTTGCTCTTTTTGTGACAAATTTGTCACTAATTGGGAATTGTAATTGTTCAGTAAAATGTTTCGAAGTTTGTTTTTCCGCAGCAGGTGTTGATGTTTCAAACCTGACTGAAAATCTAGGTCGGACTACTAAACCGCCTCCATTTACACTACTACTTACATTTTTTTCATAAATCGGAGAGTTTGTTTGTTTTGACAATTGTTCGGAACGCCTGACTGAACCTATTCACGAATCACTATGTCTAAACACTGTTCGGGGTGTATCAACATGGGAAATTGATCTGTCTTTAACATGCCGATATTTTTTCTAATTCGGCAGTTAAAATATTTATTTCCTGACTTAACTGTTCCTCAGTTAAACTTATGTCAGGATCATATAAAACACTATCTTTTTTATTTGAATTCATGATAAAATACAATTTATATGTACAAAATTAGCTTGAGAAATGCTAGACAATGCTATCCCACCGCTAAGCCACCATTTTTAACGTGTAACCGGGCGGGACGTTTAGATATTTTTATCTCGGGTTCGTACCAGTTTCCTGGGATTTGAAAAGCAATTCAAAAGTTCTTAAGTCAATAAAAAGTTTATACTACCACTAACAAATATGAAACAAATACCAAATAAAACGAATTTCAACACCTATCAACCTAACCCGAACCTGTTGAATTAAAACCCTTTCAGTCCGATACTGTTTAACCCAACTGTTTGCAACTATAGTCTGAAACCTAAATGTATGGAACTGGTTTGAAACCTAAATGTATGAAACTGGTCTGAAACCTAAATGTATGGAACGGGTCTGAAACCTAAATGTTTGGAACTGGTTTGAAACCTAAATGTTTGAAACGGGTCAGACGGTTTGGAACTATTGTCTGAAACTATTATATGTTTGGAACTAGTTTGAAACCTAAATGTTTGGAACGGGTCTGAAACCTAAATGTTTGGAACTGGTTTGAAACCTAAATGTTTGAAACTGGTTTGAAACCTAAATGTTTGAAACGGGTCTGACGGTTTGGAACTATTGTCTGAAACCTAAATGTTTGGAACTATTGTCTGAAACCTGAATAAAACGAATGTATGGAAACTATTCAAACTGTTGTAAACTTTCGACGTATGAAACTTTACTAAAATATATTTATTAAACTGTTGGAACAGGGTAGCACTAAGGTATGGTTTAACAGCAAACACTCACTGCAATAGTGAGAGATGTGGAACGCAAAACCTTAGCACTAATCCTGTTTATACAAATTCTACGGAACCGAAACTATTTATATCTTCTCAACAGGTTTCAAACACTCCACTTTGTTTGAATAATCCTGCTACTCGTCTTTAAATATTAACGGTCCTACCTTTTTAGTCTTCTTCTATCAACGTCTGCGATTAGAATGACAATTTACACTGAAAAGCTACCCACTATTTATACTTCTAACGCGGACCTCGAAGATAGCACCCTAGCAACAACTGTACAGGTAAAGCGTCTGATAGCAACCAAGGATAAAGGGATGATTTTAGATACAGTTTTCAACGATAAAAAGATGATATGGGAAACTAATAGAGATATCGGAAAATATATAACTGTAGAACTATTATTATATTCTTAAACAGTAAATTCGTAACATATATTACGACAAAACTTAGAAATTGCTCACAACAATTATTCATCCATTTATACATACCCGATTGCTCACAGAATAAAAAAACACTTTGTGCATTTATGTATGACAAATAGCGATCCTTGTCGATTACTCCACGAAAAAATTGGGTGATGACAAATTGGGAAGTACATGTAGGATCAGTTACATTATAGGTCAATTTTGGCCTAACATGTTGTAAAACATCAACACTGCAACCACTATAAAAAACAGACTAGAATGACAGTGTTCTTACAAATCAGGATTCATCATTATAGCAACTTGATATAGCAAAATCATTACTAGTACAATAGTACATTTTTTTTCTCTTAAATTGTCGACATAGAATCACGAGACTTTTACTTAAAGGTAAATCCAAATTAATATTTAGATCAATATGCGTTATTTATTTGTTTTTAGTTTGTGGCATAATTCCTAACACTGGTTTTCCGATATGCAGACCAAGTTTATCCATCAGCTGCTTTGCTCTCAATGATTTGTTGCACGACTAGTTTGTAACCTCAACTTATAATGCTCAAAACTCTTCGGAACTTGAATAGTTCGGTACTTTCTTTTCCCCTTCGTTTCCTTTGTTAACATAAACCTTCATCTACACAACCATATCGTCCTGCCTGCGAATCTATGTTTTATTTTACTAAGGCGAAACGTCACAATATGCTAACGTCAGACCAAACCATCGCACCTTAGCGAAAGGACCATTGTACTTCGGCGTGGACCATCGCACTTCAGCGTGACCATCGCACTTCAGCGTCCCCATCGCACCTCCGAGTCCTACGTATATATTGCAGTTTACACACTCTGATAAACTAACGCAACTTCTCCAAGACGTATTACTTTAGTACATAATTCGTATTATGTTAATTTTTCAGAATTTAAATAAAGATCTGCTTTTTGAAGACATGACCGGAAAGCAATTTTCAGCTTTTGATGTGTGCTGTTTATCAATTAAAGCTTTGAAAGATCATTTACTCGAATCCATTAGCAAACAGTTTATCAACATGAATATAGATGACATTCGTTGGGTACTGACTGTACCAGCCATTTGGACGGACAGTGCTAAACAATTCATGCGCAGAAGTGCTAAACAGGTAAATTTCATTAACCTACATAAATTTTGACAAAATTGAGCTGTGAAGGATGTTCGATACTCTGTAGTACATGGATAACGAAACAAGATTTGCAAAAAAAATAATTAATCCGAGTTCCGTATGTTTGTTTTTTAGATAAAAGACTCTGACAATTTGGCGGGAATTATTATTGCTTGAGTAACTTTTAAAATATAAATAAGATTTTCAAACATTGCATTTGAATGTATACATAATAATATAATATTTGTGTTTTTGTTTTTAATTTTCAGGCAGGAATTCCATCAGATAAGCTACAGATATCTTTGGAACCCGAGGCAGCTTCTGTATATTGCCAAAACTTGCCCATAGAAAACTTGAAGGTAGCAGGGAAAAGATTATCAGCAACAGTAGCTGGCACTAGATGTATAATTGCTGATTTAGGAGGTACAATTACAGGTTTTTGTTTTTTTTGAATCGGTGGTCTTTTTTATCGAGTAGGTGTTGGGCGAGAGATGTTTTTCAATATTATTGACAAACAATTACTGGCCATTGTGGTATAAATGCTTTTTAAATGAACCGTGAATGTTAAGTTTGATTTCATTCAATTCAGTGGTTCTCTAGAAGAAGACATTTGTATGCATATCCCATTAGGTCCTATGTTTAACAAAGTCACCCCACTGGCGGCCATCTTGGATGTTGGATCGGCTACAAAGTCACAACACTTGGTCAGCACCTCATAAGGAACATACATACTATGTTTGGTTACATTCCGTTTAGTGGTTCTCTAAAAGAAGTCATTTGTATGCATTTCCCATAGGGTTCTATGTTAAAATAAGTCCCCCGCTGGCGGCCATCTTGGATGATGGATCAGCTACAAAGTAAAAACACATGGTCAGCACCTCCTAAGGACCATTCATGCCATGTTTGGTTTCATTCCATTCAGTGATTCTCTAAAATAAGTCATTTGTATGCATTTCCCATAAGGTTCTATGTTAAACCAAGTCACCCGCTGGCGGCCATCTTTGATGATGGATCGGCTACAAAGTAACAACACTTGGTCAGCATCTCATAAGAATCATTCATGCCATGTTTGGTTTTATTCCATTCAGTGGTTCTCTAGAAAAAGTTCAAAATGTAAAAAATGTTAACGACGACGACGGACGACGGACGCCAAGTGATGAGAAAAGCCCACTTGGCCCTTCGCGCCAGGTGAGATAAAAAGCAATCCTATGTCCAAGATTGGTTTACAATGTTCTGACAACACTCCGTGTTTTACTTTTAAATCAACTTATTAAATGTTAGCCTTCAAACTTTTGAAGGTGTATATCATAACGGCAACTCCTAAGGATCCCGAAAGTTCGTCAAATAGAAGGTAAAATGGTATTTTGTCGGATTCTTGAAAGTGAAGCGTTGACACATGGTCTTTATTTTAATTGGACTGGTATACTTACATTTTAGGTGGGACACTAGATATAACAGTCCATGAAAAAATGAACGATGGGCGACTAAAATAAATATGCCGTGCTTCTGGTAATAACTGTGGCGGAACGTGCGTCGATGTTCAGTTCTTCAACATGATGGAGAATATTCTTGGAGTAGAAACTGTCAAGGCATTCAAACAAGACAATCTTGATTCGCATATTGACCTATCTAGATAATTCGAAATCAAAAAGAGAAACTTCCAGCCAGACAATACTGGTCATGTTACTATGCTAATACCTTTGACAGTCCTCAATTTAGTGTGCAATAAACATTTGCACTTACATTTTAAGAAGGCGTTAGAAGACTCGGAATACGGATCAGTAACGACACTTTTAAATGACAAACTCCGTATAGAGGTTGAAACTTTCCGGTCACTTTTCGAACCAACAATTATTGGAATTGTAGGACTTATTGCTGGAATAATGAAAACATCAAATGCTGACAGTGATACCCAAATACTGCTTGTTGGGGGATTTTCGGGATGCAATTTGGTTCAAAGAGCTATCAAGGCTACATTTCCCGCCCACAATATAATCGTGCCGTATGATAGTGACGTGTCGGTTCTGAAAGGTGCAGTTACAATGTATATTTGGTCACCAACCGAATATCATATCTGAGAGAATTTCTAAATATACGTATGGATTCAGTAAAAGAAAAATGTTCGACCAACAGAAGCACGATAGCAGCCATTTAGAAATAGTTGACGGTAAAGAAAGGTGCAGTCGTGTATTTGAACCTATTAGTAAACGAGATGAAATAGTGCCAGTTGGCAAAAAAATCACGTCTACGGCAAAATGCAAACCAGATGAGGACGGATTATTTACGCTATGTATTTATCGAAAATCCGGTGTACACTGACGAAGATGTGTGCTCCTTACTAGGAACAATACACGCACAACTCCCAAGTCCATCACCATCGGATGAAGTTAAAGTTGAATTGATTTTCGGAGGAACTGAAATAAGTGTTAAGATAAGATACACTGCTTCACGTAAAAAATGCGAGGAAACAATTCAAATGATTTAGCTAATGAATACCGTATTAATGATTTTGTTCATTGAAATTGTATTTGTGTTGTCTTTGGATTGCCAAACTACTTTTATTTGTATTTTTGATCTGTCTTAAATGTAAATAATTGTGTGAGAAAAACATATTAACTGCTTTAATATGAAATTTGCGACAAACTCAAAATTCATTATTTTATATGCATGCCTGTATATTTAATATGTTATAATAAACAGCAAATTAAGTTATTCTTCAAACGGCATTTAAAGTCATATGAAACGAGTGACTGGTGAAAAATAATGTTTATCCAATTCTTGAACCAATGCATGTATATACTAGTATCATAAACGTAGTCCTCTGTGTACGACTTTATCATTTTTTTTACGCAAATATATCGTATAATCGTCAATTCCCCCCCCCCCCCCCCCCCCCCCCTGTCTGTTATAAATTAACAAATATGGCTGCTCATTAAATGCCGTGCTTTGAAGACGAAGTTTGCCGATTGAACCCTACACAGTGTGGGAACGGAACTGTATGGTTTTCTAATAATTTGGTCATTCTTTACTGTCAGAGGCTCCGACATTTGCAAAATAACAAGTTGCTTGATGGAAACTTTCATGAACTGTTATATATTACTATATAACTTTTCTGCTTCAAGATTTGGTAGCTAAAACATTCTTTATGTAAATATGAACCAATAAAATAATAAGAAAGATATATGCATGCAAACGTTATCCTTAGAATGGTTGAGCTCCGTGTAAAACGATCCAAATTGTCACACAACAGCGATAAAAAATGTCAAATAAACATAGAAAAATCGATGTTAGCTACCTGAATTTTCACATGTAACTCTGATATATCTTACTTGTCGGAAAGTTTCAAAGCCATTGTCCCAGTAGAAATACAAATACTTATATTCATTTTCTCCATGTCGGATATTTTTATTGACTGTACAATCGCTTGCAAGTTTACTGTAAAATCACTCGGAGCCTTCCTGTACAATCGATTGGAGCTTTCCTGTAGAATTGCTTGGCCAAATTTATTAAATACATTGCATATGCATTGCATTGGTTGTTTCTTGCTGTCCTATGCTATTCATCTATGGTACTAGTATTTGAAATTAAAATAAGCACAAAACCAGTCATTTTGACAATTAAGATTCTATCAAGGAACCCTTTTAAGGTTACTAATCAGAGACAAAAACAAAACGTGTACAATAGATGAAAAAAAGAAGATGAGGTATGATTGCCAAAGAGACAACTCTCCACAAGAGACCAAAATGACACAGAAATTACCAACTATAGATAGGTCACCGTACGGCCGTCAACAATGAGCAAAGCCCATACCGCATAGTCAGCTATAAAAGGCCCTGAAATAACAATGTAAAACGAGAAAACTAACGGCTGTACAATCGCTTGGAGCTTTTCTTTTCATCGTTTGGCCAACTAGACTACTCCGTTTGTGTGATAGTAAACAATCATAAAAGGGCGTGATTATTGAGCATCTGTTCAACATGTACAATCAGATAGTTGTTTATTTAAATGACAGATTCATGCGTATTGCGATCACCGGATCTTTACGAGGAGGGTCAAGCTAAGGTTACTATGCATACGGAAAATATGTCTGCGAATGGCTTCCTGAAAGCAAACAATTAAAAATAAGTAAACATATTTATAAAGATATATGTATCTGATATCATTATACCTTTTCTTATTTTGTGAAACTCACCCGGTCGCATTGTTCACCCTAATTAAAAAAAATAAAAATCGCAATAATATCTAAATACACCGTTTTCTATTATCTGTTTACTATTTACCTCTAATCCATTGAGCTCGAGGTTGTTTAGGTAACTGACTAATTATCTGGAAATTGTTTTTTTTTAAAACTCGATCATGTTGAGTTTTTGGTTTCTTTGCAAATCTGTTTTCAGATGAAATATGTTAGAGAAGATTGATCAAAAGCACGACTAGGCTCGAAAGTATTAATAAATTATAAGATAAAGTTTAACGTATGATTGCCAAATTGAATGTAATACAACCCAGAACGCTCAAAGTCGAATATTTGAAAGCCAATGATGTATAAGAACCGACACATTTAAACCGATAGATAACTACAAACCTAAAAATAAATGTTGAATCTTTCCAATGTAAGATTTGTCTGATTGAGTTCAGACTTTAGTATGTAATATTGCATCTTTAATAAATTCAATGACCTGACAACAGTATCGTAACTACATATCCCTTCTTAGTTAGTCTGTTTAAAGGTTTGGTAAGATTTGGACAAATGTTGGAGGTGAATGTTGACCTGTTTGTGCTTTTTAAAGAATATTACCATAAAAGATTAAATGTGAAATACCTGAACGTATAAACTGTCTGCATGTTGAATTATATTTACAAATAGATCTAATTCTATAGTAAATCATTACATCTTCAACGATGGAAATCAAATTGATTGTTTTTGCTCTAAGAACGAATGTCAATAAGTTTCAAACATATGGGTCTCAGGATTAAGTAATTAAAGCCATTAGATTTGCATTTTTGTTGTGTTATATCTGACATAAATCAATAACCTAGGTTATTGAATGACCCGACGAGACCGCATAAAAAGCCTCACGCGAGGAGACATTTGAATGTTTTCATTGAGAAAGAATAATTGTGCACGCTTTTTTAAACGTATTGTTTCCAGCGCATTGATAACGTTAATTGCATACAGAAAGACATAACTATATAAACACATGTCGCAGGCATGGGAATCAGGAATCAGAAAAAAAATACAATACATAAATAATAAAAGATTGGTATTATTGCCAATGAAACAACTCGTACTATCCACAAAAGCCCAAATGACGTATAAACGATTACAACCATAAATCATCGTACGGGTCTCCAACAATGCGCACCCCCATACCGCATAGTAAGCTATTAAAGCCCCGAAATGAGATATGTAAACAATAAACTCATCAAAGATACCAGGATTAAATTTTGTATTTACGCCAGCCGCGAGTTTCGTCCACAAAGACTGATCATTGACGCTAGAATCCAAAAGATGTTACAAAGGCCAAATAAAGTAAAAAGTTGAAGAGCATTGAAAACCAAATCACACGAAAAAATATTTTATAAGAAAAAATAAGAAAAGTTTGAACATAATTATACTAGTCAACAAAAGAAACGATAGAGCAATTTTATCAAAAACAATAGTTTACCATTTGTCAGATGACAATTTCAAATAGATAAAACATGCTATTCTAACATTCTGTGTGAAAAAGCAACAAAAAAAAAACCCGTTCCAGCCAATTTCTGAACGAATATGGACGGATCATAGTGATAATCTGAAATTTCAGATTGCGGAATGTAATAGCGAGTGTGGCCGCCTTTTGCAACTACCACAGCTTCACGTCTACGACGCATTGATCCTATCAAAGTCATAATGTTAGATTGGGGGATATTATTCAACTCCTGTATGAGAACGAAATGCAAACTTTGTTGCGTTTCCGGCGGATTTTGCGTTTCTCTATCGCGTCTGCCAAGTTGATACCATAAATATTCTATAGCAGATAGATTCAGTGATAATGCTGGCCAAGGGAAAACTCGAAAATAGTTTTGCTTAAGATAGTTAACGTTCATACAAGTCCATCACACGTGACATCTAGCGTGATATTGTTGTCGAATGTCATCTCTTTATCTCAAATCTTTCAAGTTAAAATCAAAAGAATTTTAACTGTGTGTGTCAGTTGTGACATATTCCAACCAATACTACCGACCCTTCGCCTCAAAAACGGTTGCGGGAGTGTAAAAGACGTATCACGATTTTGACGTTGTGACGTCGCTTGTGGTCCGCCGCTACAGGGTATATCATGAAAATGATTTGCGACGTCCGCGTACGTCATCTAAGCTCTGATCATAACAACAGCTTGTTCATGATCAACCCTGGCATCATTTGCTATCGTTTTCATCATTTTTAACAGTTGGAAAGCAGGTCACGGTTTGACCCCAAGTTTATCAGCAACAATAGAGTCACGTGACCGTGAAAATTCAGTAAAACTACGGATGAGACAAACCCCATTGTAACTCACTAAATACCACTGTCGTAATAAAAACTTATTGATCCAAATAATCTTAAATATTCATAGTTTCAACTCGTCAAAACTTACACATCAAATCAAAGTCCTTCATTCTTTATTTTATTTTCAAACTTGAAGTTTGTTTGAAAATTGTCAAGTCTACTGATCGAAAAATCTTAATATCTTCGAGGAAACTAAAAATGATGGGCTGAATTTAGATTTAATAAAGCATATCATTAAGACAAACACTCGATATGAATATCTAGCCAATTGAATTTTGGATACGCAAACGTCAAATTACAATGTATGTTCGACACGAAGCGGTGGTTTTCTGCCGATTTGTGCAACAAGTTACCTCCCCTTGATATTACAAGTCAAAAATAAAAACCATTCAAAATTAATAAAATGTAGTTCACTTTACCAAAAATACTTGGGAAAATAAATGAAATTCGATTTACAACATTTATATTATAATATTAAGAAGAAGTACTTTCCTGCTATTCAGAGAAGAATTTAATGTAAAAATTAAAAGACAAAATATGAGTAAAAATTAAGAAATTTAAACATATTCATAATTTTTTTAAAGCTTTTTTGCTTTAAATAAGCTTTGGCTGATGAAATTTACTTTGCAATTTTTATAAAGGCTATATATGGGACCACTTCTTGTAGAATTTCTTTTAAACTACTTCTAATAATGTTTAATGCAATAAACCATCTTTTATGTATACAATTTAAATAATCTTTCTGAAAATGAAAATAATAAATAATACTGATCATTAATATTCTATATTCTAAAGTGGGACCAAGAGTCAGACAATAAGTTTCTTCAAAGTTAAAAAGCCTTTAACTCAATCCTTTGTTTCTTAGTTACAGTACTGCCTAGAACATATCCTAATATTACAGAAAAGGGATAAGTTTACCAAAGATTTTGACAGAAATTTCTATCAGAAATAATACTTAAATTGAAAGTGACATAATTTTGAATTTTAAAATCATAATTTTTATAATAAAATTCAATTATTAGGAAAGCTAGCACAGCACTTGCCTAATTTCTCAAGTGTATTTTATTTATGTTGAAAGTAAACTTTTTGAGAGAAAAATGGGGCTTTGAGCAGCTGTGTTACATATTTATAAACAAAGTATTGTATATTTTACCTGAATAATTGGATATTAATCTCAGAAATGAAATCAAATTGGTGGGATAAATCTTGTGCATTTTACTTTAATAATGATAAATGATGATTAAATTTGACAAGAATTTGCCATGGGAATAAATTCAATTTTGTAAGAACATATCTCTATGAATTACCTTCTTGTTTGGCTTGATAAGCTAGTTTTTGCTCTTATTACTGTAGCTTACTTAGTAAAGAGATAATAATATAAGCAAGATTTTATTTTATAAAAGATAAATATAAAATTAACTGACCTTCATTTCCTTTTTTCATATGTTTTTTCCTACAGAATTTTCTTTGCAATGCATTATCTATTGCTATTTTTTTTGTGCTTTTAATGTCCATCCATACAGTAGGCTATCAATAATTTGTCAGATCTGTCAGAATTTTCCAAGGCGTTTAGTTTCAAACGCAATAAAGCAGATCTTTGTTTGTTGTTTCACTTTTCCAATGTGTAAATTTTTACTATGTACATGACCCTGACACATATTTTGTTATAAACGTTACATGACGTATGTTGAAAAAAGAAAACAATGTCACCATCAATTTGTGTAGGGGATCAAAAGGGGTTTTAGTTACTTTAAAATACAGGTATCGTATGGAATTGTGAAAATCCACAACTTTTAATCAAAATGTCATTCATGTCTTTCATAAAATCAGTATTTTAGAGCACTTTAAAACAGATATCATTAAAAGAAGCTAAATTTCACTGTTTTGAAGTAGAAACGCAGCTAAAACCAGATACAAATTGACATGGCTGGTGGTCACTAAAATTGATGTATAAAAGTAAAAAAATGATGGCTTCAAAAAAGTGAAAAAATTTGAAATAGGTTTCCTGGTTTCATTTAAGATTATAACCGCTCTTTTCTGTATTTGGATACGCAAACGTCAAATTAGGAAAAATCGATTTTTTTGGACGAACAAAAAAGATGACTAATTTTTCTAGAACGGACAGGATAAAGGAATAGCAATAACAAGCTATTTTTTGTAATGTATGTATGTCGTAAAGAAATTATATTGGTAACAAAACCTACAAATTTTGAAATTTAATTATAATAAAAGCATGACATGTTGCAAAAAATAATTTAAACGTCAATCTTTAAGCCGATTGATTTGGCGGACTTTTTGACGCTACGGACGACTGTAGCGCCACCTAATTAATTCCCCCTGCTATTGTTGCTGATAAAGCTTGACGACAACGGACGTTTCCATGGACTTGCTTTCCAACTGTAAGATGATAAATTGTGTAGCAGATTCAGTAGCCCAATTAGTGACAGCAAACAATTCAAACGCTTCATTGATTCACGGTAAACTCGATTAAGGCCGGATTCGTTTCGGTTTTTTTTTTAAAGACTTAACAGATGCTTTTTGACGTTGAATACAGAAAAAAAAACTATTACAAAAAAACTTTAAATTAAAAAAATATAGAATAAGTGATAAAAACTTTGTATCGTTTCTTTTGTTGACTAGTATATATTAATTATTGAAGTGTTGGTCGACTCTCTCACAATCGGAATCAAAGTCTAGGGGTCTTTTTCATCGGCCAAGTGTACATCAATAACATGGAAAAAGCAAATAATCCTTGTATTTCGATGTTTTTGACAGTTTAATTTTTCTTCACAATACAATCGACCCAGTATTGAAATTAGAACCCGGTAGCATATGATCCATCGAAGTGTTAACGAAGAAAAGACGTTCTAACTGATCAATCTCATTCAAGTATTTGTAGATAATTATAGTACACGCATAATTGGTCATAACTGAATACCAGCAAAGAGACAGCAACAGTATCTATCTCGTAGCAGAAACAAAATTTACGATACCGTTTTCGGTGTATCTTGCCTATTATTTTCAATTTAGGCCCAGAGAATGATAACTCAAACTTTTCATCTACGGTTTGTACCAATTAATATCGATTTATGACTTTTGAACATCGTTATACAACTACTGTTGCCTTTATATGTGCTTATTTGAATATGCTCTCGATATTTGGCAATCTATTTTTAAATTGACAATCAACGTAGTATATATGTCATCTATATAAACTATTCCATGAAGATATCCTGACATACACATTTATGATACCCTCGGGGGACTGGTAGTCTACCGGGAGAGATATCGACACAGAGGTAACAACAAGTTATAAATGTCATGCTTTTCATGCGGTACGCGCTATGTAATATCTACTTCATAAACCAGAATAAAGTTCATAAGTCTTGAAGACCCGTTCTAGCGGTTTTAAGTTTGAATTGAAACATATTGATGTCTATTATCATTCATATCTTTACTGTTTTTCTATCAATGAAGGTTCGACTGCACTACACATTGCAGAAAATACAGAAATTGTTTGTTTGCTTATAAAGAATGGTATAAAGATCAATATTTAGAACAATGTAAGTTGTACGTATATAACAAAAAAACGTGCCTGCATTAGCTATTGTACATGTGATTATGATTGCAAAGTTATACATACGTCACTGTTGAGTCATGTGCTGTCGCTAGTGGAAGATAGCTGTTGCAATTCATGTTGTAATGTAGTATTATAATTATTATTTATGTATTCGTTTCTCTGTGCTGAGTGTACTAGTGTTTGTTTGTTCTTTATACTTTTAACGAAGAGCTGGCATTTTAGCAATACATTTTAACATTGCTATATAAGTGGGAGGTTTGGCTAGCTATAAAACTAGGTTCAACCGACCTGGTTTTCTAAAAATTTACTATTCTTAGACAAGAATATGGCAGCTGTTATGAAAACAAAATCCGTTTCTACATTTGTTGGCGATTTTTTTTTGTTGCACTTCGTTTCTGTTTTTTCGTTGTTTTCCTCTTATAGTTGATTTGTTTCCCAAGTTTTAGTTTGTAACCCGGATTATTTTCTTTCAATCGATTTTATTAGTATCTTAATTGAAATTCACCATATTATCTGTATTCTTTTATGAAAAAAAAATTCCTCACATACATGTCGTGTTGTCAAACTAGACAAAAGATACTTGAATATTGAACACCCATGTAGGTAAACGAAGCGTTCAAACAATTTGATCAATAGATTTTTAATAATATAGCATATGCAATAAGGGAAATGTCTCTTCAACGGGTCTGACATACTGTGCCAGTAATCAAGTATCTTGAGTAATTTTTGTTAATCTAATTTATATTTAGATACAGTTCTCAACCACGGTCACCTATTTTTATTTGTAGGTTGCATTTAAAATGGAGTTCTAGAAACAGAATTTACAGTACCGCAGATTTAACGCTACTGGTTATTTCAAAATAAACCTTTAGACAAGCATTTCTCTTACATCAACATCAAATCATGCTAGTAAATGTCAATTTGGTTGAAAAAAATTGTGAAAAAAACTGAAAGTAACGTTAAGTCTCAAAGATAAACTAAAAAGCTGAAAAGTGAAATTCTGCGACTGATAGGACTCGTTTCAAACTTAAGAAATTCCACTCTTTTGACTTATATATTTTTTTTTTTAACTTATATTAGACATGACTGCAAAAACCAACGCAGTATATTTACTTATTAGTTTTATCATATTCATTTCACTTACTTATGTGCATTTCCCGTATACCAATATCAATATCAAGCTAATATGAGGATATCAAAATATCACCAAAACTTTATTCTTTGTTTTTTAAGTGTTTTTTTAAAATATACAACTTAAAGACGTTTTCACCTTATGGATACAAATATCTGTTGTTTTTTTTCAAGTTAAAAGTTTATTAGTATATTTTTACCTTTAGATTTGATATGAAATCAAACAGATCTAAAACAAAAAAAAAGTCAAATTGCACGAGTTCGTCATCTAGTTATATCTACGTTTATGTTTTTATCGGGTTATATGACCGGAGGTCATTTCGATGGTTAATTAAATGGTATCTTAAGAAAATACACATTTAAGAAATATATTACATTGCAACTCTCTCAGGCTGATATTGGACATTTTGTTTATGTACGTTTTTTAATTTTGTACTTATTTTGTATTCCTGGCTTTCAAATGATGAAGACAGATACATAAAAGCGATTTTGTAAAGTGTTATATTCAATAACACCATTACAACCAATATTATACACGGTAATTCAAATGGTTTTAAATCCTGTAATATAGGCTCATCTGACAACATATTCAGGAAGATACTTCGGCACTTTTCTATGAGAAATCAGTTGATTTTTATGTAAACAACTCGAAGGTTTTCAATTTTCGAACAATGGGAATTATGTATGTGTTAACACTTATTATCAATAGTCACAAAGGTATTAAATCAAGAACATACAGCGGGTAATGGTAGACTATATTTCCTCATACGTGCTTACATCGCCTAGTAAATGATTTAGCAAAGAGCAAACGTTTAAGAATGTCATTTTTTCTACTTCTGAAATCCTCATTTTGTACGTTTTCATGATTGATAAGTTCAAATTTAACGAATATATTGATCATGACTTTAACAAAGCACTAAGTCAATGGGGATGAATAACTCATTAAAAACATTTCGTAGAAAAACATAATATGTACACTTCGAATTAAAATTTGTCTGGTTGTTTTTAGCAGAACTTTTTGAAGACCACATGTTAATGATCGAGGTGAAATTATGAAACCAAATTGAATCGCATCAGTTTAATTTGATGACTCGACATAAGATAAATATGCCTAATTTTGTATCACAAAGATAACGAAATCTCCAACAAAATAAAAGTAATTGGAGAATTGAAATATTCTTATACATCTGTAATGTCACAATTTCAAACACTTGATTTATAAGGAGAAGATACATATTTAACAATATTTGTTTAAAATTGAAAACAAAACTGTATTTAAGTGCCTGCATCCAAAGCGTTGCTTTGGGTTTACCAGCATACGAAACATGCCTTAAACTAAAGTAAAAAATGTATGACATCTGCAAACGTGAGGAGCTTTTCAGCCATTCGACATGGCCAAATATGGCTCGCGATCGGGTAAACTTTGTCAGATGGCGATTGAACCTTGTTTCCAACTTAGGTGTTACATTATCAACGATTAAGAATAATAAAACTTAAAAAAATTCAAGGAATATTTCAAGACCTATGATGATACCCTCATAAAGTTTTTAAAAATCAGAGGTAAAGCTTCGAAATATAATCTGAAGCTGTGACGTGATGAACAAAATTAAACAATGTGGCCTAACCACATTAACAACTGAGGAAAATAATTAAACTCTTTTTTAAGCTACGGAAGATGTGAGAAACCAAAAACCAATAAAAATAAGTGTTTACAGATTTTGAGACAAAAATGTTATTATCTTTTCGTTTATTGATGTGTTTGAGCTTTTGATTTTGTCATTTGATTAGAGACTTTCCTTTTTGAATTTTCTTTGGTTTTTTGTAATGTTACATTTTACTTAAACTGTCTTTAATATTGTCGCAGTAATCAAGTATCTTCTGTAATATTTACCTTCAAGTTAGGTTTTGATGCACACGGAAAATTATTCATAGACATGACTTGAAAAACTAATTCAGGATGAAACGTTAGCCTATTCATCAAAATGTCAATATCCGTAACTTATTACTTTATTTCAAACCATGAATATTACTAATTTAACTGAAGCTTTCGGTCGATTGACATTTATTAACGATCAATTCTCTTAACTCTCTCAGACAAAATTGATCATATATAATGAAAATCCTGCTAAGGTTCGATTTTATAATCGTTGTATGTATTTATATCAAAATGTTTGCTTTGACCTTTAAAAGAGCTTGAGAAAGCATAAATGATTTATCAACAGTAAACGCAGTTAATTGTCCTCCCTTCTGCGTACGATAACTCTAATTTAAGAATTCCTTTTTTTCTTATTTAACTGTTCCATAAATAGAACCATGGGTAATCTGGGATAAATAATTCATTAAATACGATTAATAAATCATTTAATGACAAAAGTCATTACATTTTTTGCTTTAAATCACATCAAAAGTATTTAAACTGAATAGGTAATATATATTTTTAGTCAACCTTTGAAGGTGTTTTTTCGACATACTGTTAGTAAATTTACATTGTTTGTACTTTCGAATTAACAGTTCTCTAGTTTTCAGCAAAATGTTTAACAACACTTTTTTAAATGAAGACTAGTTATTTCCCTCGCCACTGTGTGTGTATTTGATTTATATCTGCTTGTAAATGATAGAGTTAGATTATGACACCACAATAGCTTCGCATCGGTTTATTGTGATGACGCGATATCAGGTAACTATGCCAAATACTGTGGATTCACTAATATTCGTAGGATACTAATTTTTGTTGATTTCGTGGGTACAGGGGAAACACGAATTAAAATATTCAACGAATTACAAACGTTCTAAAGGAATTGATGCGGACATTATCAAAACCACGAAATTAGATATCCACGAATATGCAAGTTTTCCTCAATCCACGAAAATTGGTAAACCCGAAAATTAACGAATCCACAGTATTGTAAAACATGGATAACAAAACCATCAGCAAAAAGCGTCAACATATCAACCTAAAGTTATTCGAGAACAGAAATATAATATAATGTCGCACGCTTTTCAACTACTTTTTACAATTTGAAGGGAACTTATTCATGTTATTCAGAATATTGTGTGTGCTAATTACTTGCCATTGCATACATTGAGTAAAGGATCGTTACTGCCTTAAACGTGTTTAATCTTTACCGAATATTGAAGATTGTAAATTTTACAGAAATTTAATCTCAGATTCGCAACAATACGATTATTATCATATTCTTTAGTTCTATTATTATCGGGGTAAAATATTACCTGATTCAGTTCATTATTTTATGTTTTGAAGCACTCTTCGATACAACTTGTCCTCGTTTTGGAAGGAAATAACTCCATATAGCTATATAAGTGGTTTTGGTAATTTATTTCATTATTTTTCATTTAAGACACAACCCTAGTTCTAAATCATGTAAGTGTTCACTCATATAATAACACCTGTTGGTTATTGTACTTCATTATACTTTATTTAAGACACATTTATTGGTTCTGGTTATGAATTGTTTGCTCATAAAACAACATCTGTGGTTGTTTATTTCGTGACAATTTTATGTGGGACACAATAAGTATTTCAACTCTTGATATATCCTGGATAAAAAAAAACAATCAGCAAGCATAAGGTAAATAAATAACTAAGAAACATCTAGAGTTCAACACATGTTGTCATCAGCATATGTGTTTCTTATAATACTGTATGTCAGTCATGCAAGTCATATTAAATAAGAGCAACAGTAGTATACCGCTGTTCGATAAAAGATAAAACAGTAAAGGAAACCAAAACTTACGTAGACGTGAATTAGAACACAAGTAGAAATATATATCAATAGATTAAAAAGAAGCAAAACGTTTAAAAAGTATGAATAATTAAATACATGAAAACGGTTAAAGGCATAATTTAAAATCGGACCTTGGAAGAATTACCATTATATGTGATCAATTTTGTCTGAGAGATTTGGAAACATATCAAATTATGATTGGCAAACCGGCACCCCGTTCGAGTACACTATCAAAGTTATCAAATAATCATACTTTCACAAATTGTTTCAACCAAATTTACTAGCATGATAAGATGTAAAAGAAATGCTTATTTAAAGTTTTTTGTTGTTGTAAATGACCTGTAGAATTAAATATGCGGTATTTTGCATTTTGTTTCTATCACTCCGTTTTTAATGCAACTTACAATTGAAAATAGATGACCTTGGTTGAAAACTGATTTTAAATTAGATTTACATAAAATTACACAAGATAATTACCAATAGACACAACCTGTCAGACCCGTTTTTTGAATCATTTCACTCTATGCTAAGATCTTATATTGATAAACAAATTGTTTATCGAATTGTTGAAACACTTCATATACTAACATGATTAACATGAGTGTTCTATATTCAAGTTTCTTTTGTCAGGTTCGATAACACGACATGTATGTGTGGAAATTTGTTTTCATAGCTTAAATACTACTATATTCCTGAAAAAAAAAACATTATCTGTCGAACCTGGTGTTATGTCTAGCCAAGCGGGAGGCTAATGTAGCAATGTAAAAAAATAAACCTAAAAGACAGCATTATTGGAAAAGAATAAAGAAAAAAACCCACAAGAAAACACAGACAGATAAACTAATAACTGAATAATATACTATTACATCACGACAAGTAAACCGCAGAATAACAACGGATATCTTCCAATAGCGACACACATTGACGTATTTATAATTTTTGTAATTCATCCAAAGATCCAAAAATTATATGGAGCGAGATCCAAATATACTAGACTACGAAAACGTGAGAAAATATTACAATTATTGAAATTAATCATGATGGTACACATGACATTTCAAAGGAATGGGTTATCCTTCTTTGAACCATACCTGTAGTTCAAAAAATTAACAGCGATAACGTTTCGTGTACATCAAAACCAAAAGTGTACGTTTAAGTAACTTGGTAAGGACTGCTGATGATCCTTTGACATAATCTTGCCCAAGAAAGGATTTAGTTATATATGATATGCTTATAAGTTAATTGTATATCTACAATACTAGTACTTGAATATGTTCGTTAGAACTCTTTCCTTGTTTTTTTTTGTATAGACGATGTTACCGGAACCTTATGTCAAAACCGTTGTAAACATTGGGTATTTTTTTAATGACTTTTATCAAAATAAAGAAAATTGGACTGCGAATGATGAGGATTTATCATTTTGTCGGACGATATAAAAACAAAACACGACAAACTAAAAACACTTATGAACCTCATCAATAAACGAAAACCACTGATCATCAGGTTCCTGACTTATATACTTCCTTTATATATATTATAGGCACTGAGCTTGTTTATTACCTCAAACACGTGATATTGTTTTTTATGTATCTTTGTATATGTTTTGACTCAATTCTTGATGAATACAAAAAATACAAAAGATACAAAGAACAAACCATCTAAGACGTCGCCATGACTACCAAAGCCCTCTTTTGTAACGTACACGGAATTCTATATTTGATTTATGTATTCCACTACTATGTAATTACTATTTTTCAAATGCAGATGCTTTTCAAAAATAAGAACCAAATACAGTTAAAATTTTCAACTGTTTAAAGGCACCTGCTTCATGTGAATTAAATGTTATTTCTTCTTGTAAACTTCAAACAGAAAACAAAAAATAGAGCACGTCTAAGTTATGTTATATATTAATCACGACTTCTTATTTTACTAATAACTTTGCAAGAAAATACTTACTTATACTAAGTCTTTTGAGCCTCTTGACTATTCCACGGACAATGTCGTTTAAGAATTTGAATGAACTTTTAGTGAACATTACATAAAACAGGACATCAAAAGGATATGATTAATAAGCGTATCTACATGTTCGACGAATGAATTGTCCATTCTGTCAGAGTCAAAAAGGTTCGTAAGAAATACTGTTAAATTTTACCCACCTCTAGTTAGTAGTATTATACAACATCACCTGCATATGGGATATACTCTTCCCAATTTATTCGGTATTCATGAGCTTACAGCTACTACTCAAACGTCACTAGTGTCTGAGCAGAAAATGTATGAACCAGGATTATATCACAGAACGTCTCGTCCTTTTTCTTTAAAACATTCAAGACTTGTTGAATAATATTCCGTATCAACTTCACAAATAATACACGATGGTCCTAAAATATAAATTATTAGTACTGACGTTGTTTATCATCTAGCCGACCAATCGAGGGTTTACAATCCTGTCACGGTTTTTTAAAACAATCCAATTAGTTTATCATTTTCAATGGTTAACACATGTAGCTGTCAAATTCATGATCACCTATTTGACTCCAATGTTCATATTTGATTTATAACATATTAAACCGTATATCCATATAAGTATGAAATTAACAGTTAACAATGCATGTACTCGATCAAATCTATCAATATTTCGTGTTTGTTTCAGTCTAAACTATATCTAATTAACTATCGAGATAATCGCGGCGAAGACTGCCGACGGTCACAAAACCAAAAATAAACATAATAATAAAAATAAATTAAAAACTATAGCGATCTCGTGCAATCGTATTTTTCTAGGTCTGCTTGATTTTAGATTATAGGTTGAAAAATCAGTTAATTATTATTTTTACCTGCATTTGTGGTAACAAAATTCCTGGCTTTATAATTTACTAGTAATACATATATTACATTCGTAAAAGTCAAAAACGTCACAACAGACACGGGAATAGCGACCTAGTCGTGAAATATAAACACCGTAAGATGGTTACAAAGAAACGTTACCATCCAAAGAGAGAAAATTAACAATAAGAAGCGAACATTCGTCCCTTTTGTCATTAAGTTTAGTGTGGAGTTTTCCTTTAACAACATGATTAATAATTAGAATTAAACAGTACAAAAACAAGTATGCTATTTAAGCGGCGCAATAAGTGCCAATTGGAATACATACGAAATGTCGTTGAACCTTTTTGCAGAAACGTACATACATCTTATCAAGAAGAAAATTAACAGCTTGAATCATCTCATCACACTTCCCGTAATTATATCTAGCATGTATTCATTTCTAATAAGCGAAAAAGGCTTTAAATGAATTGAAGCAAATATATTCAGACTTATCAAACAAACATCTAATTAAAAAGGAAAACTTATGTTGGATAAGGTTTTATGGCAGTGAAGTGTAAATAGTAGAAAAGTCAAAACTCAACAGAATCAAAAGGACCATCAAAAGCAAGTAATTTATATAAAACACCCAAAGAATTGTTTACACACCAAAGAAAGTTAATACCACTTTTTTCCATATATTTTATTACAATAGCTTATGATAAGTTCTTTGATAGTAGTTAAGGAACTTGTTAAAAGCACTAAAAGATGAGCAGTAGAAAACTTACTAGAGGTCGGGATGAAACGTTATTTTACTGTTTTTTTTTTTATAGTTTAGATAACCAGTACATATTAGGGACCTTTAATTCTTCAGATGAAGCCTTCAGCTGTGATATAGGTATGATACGATTTGAATACTATATGACTCTCTGCGGAGCACACCATAGTTCTTTCATTTACATGAATAGTGAGTTGACAAAATAATTCATTATATTAAACAATCATCAACCTTGTGTGCAGTTTCCTTTTGGTCCACTTGGATGACATGCAATATTTTCAACTTGATAGTTTTCCTTTTTCAGAATTGGAAACAGGTGTAAAAAGTGTCATTTAGGTAAAACACAATTTGAAAAAATGAATATAATGTAGAAATTTATTAAAACAATTTTTACAATGGTTTCGATTTCGATTTTATCTTGAGTAATGTCTCTCCTCATTTAGACTAGCATGTATCGTTATCCATGTTACGGTAATGAAATAATTAGGATTGTCTTATAATCTGATCTATAGACTTATCACACTCATTCCCTTATATTGGTTTTGATTGTGGTTTAGCCTACTGAACCTCTTTTGGTTTAAAATAGCGCTTTTCTGTCATTTGTTATTCTCAAATGCATTCTTTTCTTAATGATTCTCCTAAGATTTTATCTTTATATAAGAAAAACCAGCTGGTGACTTGGCAAATGATGTTTCTGATTTTTTTATGAAAGAAAGCTTCTAATCAGAGTTTCAGTTTAATATGAAATGAATAAGGTAGAAAATAGGTTGCACTGCATCTAACTACCGAGAGATTTTGTAGCACTCGATGTGATGCCTATTCCACAAATGCAACATCATTGTCAAATAATGAACTGTTAATTGAATATATATAGACATACTCAAAATAACGTCTCGTCTGACAGAAATGTCCTGGTTGAGAAGTTTTAAAGGTATTTGTTAAAATTTAACAATGATATCAGACTTATGATCTAGTTAGCCAGATGCGCATTTCGTCTGCATTACACATACGTAACAAGAATTTAGATTGAAATGTTTTGTAACTTTTGGAGCCAGCTACAGATGTATCATATTGCCGGTATATACATGATATGGTTATGCCTATATCATGTGAATGTTGCAAATTGAAAATGTGATGAAAATTTCTTTCTGTAATATTAAAAAAAAAACAAAAAAAACTCTTCCATATATAAGTTTTTAAAGAACATCTAGCTGCAAACTAATTCTTAAACTCGATCACGTGAAATGCAATTCCCATGCTAAAATAATGAAACATTGACTTCCTAGTTCCTGCTACTATCATACTGTTACACCTCAACACGAATTAATAAACAGCTGCGTCATAAGCGCATGATACGCCCGACGTCTGGTATGGAAGTTTAATGCAATTATCATAAATAGTTTCTGAGAAAGTTTTAAGCAATAACCATATATTGTTTGTGCGATACAGCGGGACATGTAAAATACCCACCTCTTTTTTTTTTACAAAAACTAAATATCACAAAAATAAAATTTTGAATCAAAACCAAAAAGTATACAGATCTTAAGATTAATATAACAAAGAAGTGTGTAAAGTTTTAAGCAAAAATCATAAATT
This sequence comes from Mytilus edulis, assembly GCA_019925275.1. Lineage (NCBI taxonomy): Eukaryota > Metazoa > Mollusca > Bivalvia > Mytilida > Mytilidae > Mytilus > Mytilus edulis. The sequence goes on from CM034362.1 coordinate 40,576,384, forward strand.
GTTTTTGAGATACGGCGCGCCATGTAAAAAAACCTTCCCCCTTTTAAAAAAAACTCAATAACTCAAAAATAAAATTTTGAATCATCATTAAAAAGTATATAGATCTTAAGATCGATATAACAAAAAAGTGTGTAAAGTTTTAAGCAATAACCATAAATCAATTTTGAGATACAGCGCGACATGTAAAAAAAACCTCCCCCTTTTTTACAAAATACTCAATAACTCAAAAATGAAATTTTGAATCATCACCAAAAAGTATACAGATCTTAAGATCAATATAACTAAGAAGTGTGTAAAGTTTTAAGCAATACTCAAAAATCGTTTTTGAGATACAGTGTGACATGTGAATAAAAACACACCCCTGTTTTAGTTACAAAGTGCCGTAACCCAAAAAGTTTTAATTTTATTTTTATCAAAAAGTATTCAGATCATTTGACCATCATAACAAACAACTGTATTAAGTTTCATGAAATTTGGATAAGTCGTTCTCAAGTTACGGTGCGACATGTTAACGCCGGACAGACAGACGGACAGACGGACAGACAGACGGACGGACACCATAATACGTCCCGTCAAAATTTTGACGAGCGTAAAAAAAGACAACATCGAGTTCATATACAATATTCATATATTGCAAACATGTAACCAACTTTTCACATCGAGCAACAACCTTAAAACCGACCAGAATATACATTAAATCTGTAATTATCTTTGAAGTTTACACATATTAGAATAACTAGAAACTTTAAATGTTCTTCAGTGACGACTTTGTGACCATAGAAAAATAGCACAAATTAATAATTGTTTAATGCGATAGTTCTATAGAGTTCATAAAGATGCTAAGAAAACTATTAAACGGTTAACAGGTGTCACAATTACAATTCTGTCTATTACACAAATAATAATAAAATTTGACTTTTAGCACATTCAAGAGTACATCTACGACAGGAAATTGTTCATTTGTTGACACTTTTTTTCCTTTGTTTTTTTTTTGGTGTTGTTGAACAATGACCAGATCTGACTTCGTACAATGACTTTAGTCCTGGTATATATGATAAGTTTATTTACAGCTACTGGGTTGATGCCACTGCTGGTGGAGATTTATTTCCCCGAGGATATCACAAGCCCAGTAGTTAGCACTGTTTGTGCTGACATGAATTATCATTGATATTGTTATATTTATAAATTAACTGTTTACAATTTTTTTTTTAATTTTTTGAAATACTAAGGCTTTTTACCTCAGGCAAAGATTACCTTAGCTGTATTTGGCAAAATTTTTTAGAAATTTGGTCCTCAATGCTCTTCAAATTCGTACTTTATTTGGCCTCTTTAGCTTTTTTTGATTCGAGCTTCACTGATGAGTCTTTTGTAGACGAAACGCGCGTCTGGCTTATATATAAAATTTAGTCCTGGTATCAATGAGGAGTTTATTTACAACCACTGGAACTGGGTCGATGCCACTGCTGATGGAGATTTATTTCCCCGAGGGTATCACAAGAACAGTAGTCAGCACTGGTCGTGCTGACATGAATTATCATTGATATTGTTATATTTATAAATTAACTGTTTACAATTTTTTTTTTTTTTTTTTGAAATACTGAGGCTTTTTACCTCAGGCATGGCTTTACCTTAGCTGTATTTGGCAAAACTTTTAGGAATTTTGTCCTCCATGCTCTTCAACTTCGTACTTTATTTGATCATTTAAATTTTTTTGGATTCGAGCGTTACTGATGAGTCATTTTGTAAACGAAACGCACGTCTGGCGTTCATATAAAATTTAGTCCTGGTATCTACGATGAGTTTATTTACAACCACTGGGTCGATGCCACTGCTGGTGGAGATTTATTTCCCTGAGGGTATCATAAGCCCAGTAGTCAGCACTGTTTGTGCTGACATGAATTATCATTGGTATTGTTATATTTATAAATTAACTGTTTACAAAATTGTTTTGAATTTTTTGAAATACTAAGGCTGTTCTACCTCAGGCATAGATTACCTTAGCTGTATTTGGCAAACATTTTAGGAATTTTGGTCCTCAATGCTCTTCAACTTCGTACTTTATTAGGCCTTTTTAACTTTTTCGGTTAAGAGCGTCACTGATGAGTCTTTTGTAGACGAAACGTGCGTCTGGCGTATATATAAAATTTAGTCCTGGTATCAATGATGAGTTTATTTACAACCACTGGAACTGGGTCGATGCCACTGCTGATGGAGATTTATTTCCCCGAGGGTATCACAAGCCCAGTAGTCAGCACTGTTTGTGCTGACATGAAATATCATTGATATTGTTATATTTATAAATTAACTGTTTACAAATATTTTTGAATTTTTTGAAATACTGAGGCTTTTCTTCCTCAAGCATAGATTGCCTTAGCTGTATTTGGCAAAACTTTTAGGAATTTTGGTCCTCAATGCTCTTAAACTTCGTACTTTATTTTGCCTTTTTAACTTTTTTAAATTCGAGCGTCACTAATGAGTCATTTGTAGACGAAATGCGCGTCTGGCGTATATTTAAAATTTAGTCCTGGTATCTATGATGAGCTTATTTACAACCACTGGGTCGATGCCACTGCTAGTGGAGATTTATTTCCCTGAGGGTATCATAAACCCAGTAGTCAGCACTGTTTGTGCTGACATGAATTATCATTGATATTGTTATATTTATAAATTAACTGTTTACAATTTTTTTTGAATTTTTTAAAATACTGAGGCTTTTCTACCTCAAGCATAGATTGCCTTAGCTGTATTTGGCAAAACTTTTAGGAATTTTGGTCCTCAATGCTCTTCAACTTCGTACTTTATTTGGCCTTTTTAACTTTTTTGGATTCGAGCGTCACTGATGAGTCTTTTGTAGACGAAACGTGCGTCTGGCGTATATATAAAATTTAGTCCTGGTATCAATGATGAGTTTATTTACAACCACTAATACTGGGTCGATTCCACTGCTGGTGGAGATTTTTTTCCCTAGGTATCACAAGCCCAGTAGTCAGCACTGTTTGTGCTGACATGAATTATCATTGATATTGTTATATTTATAAATTAACTGTTTACAATTTTTTTTTGAATTTTTTGAAATACTGAGGCTTTTCTACCTCAAGCATAGATTGCCTTAGCTGTATTTGGCAAAACTTTTAGGAATTTTGGTCCTCAATGCTCTTCAACTTCGTACTTTATTTGGCCTTTTTAACTTTTTTGGATTCGAGCGTCACTGATGAGTCTTTTGTAGACGAAACGTGCGTCTGGCGTATATATAAAATTTAGTCCTGGTATCAATGATGAGTTTATTTACAACCACTAATACTGGGTCGATTCCACTGCTGGTGGAGATTTTTTTCCCTAGGGTATCACAAGCCCAGTAGTCAGCACTGTTTGTGCTGACATGAATTATCATTGATATTGTTATATTTATAAATTAACAATTTACCAAACTTTTATGAATTTTTTGAAATACTAAGGCTTTTCTATCTCAGGCATAGATTACCTTAGCTGTATTTGGCTAAACTTTTAGCAATTTTGGTCCTCAATGCTCTTCAACTTCGTACTTTATTTGGCCTTTTTAACTTTTTGGGATTCGAGCGTCACTGATGAGTCTTTTGTAGACGAAACGCGCGTCTGGCGTATATATAAAATTTAGTCCTGGTATCAATGATGAGTTTATTTACAACCACTGGGTCGATGCCACTGCTGATGGAGATTTATTTCCCCGAGGGTATCACAAGCCCAGTAGTCAACACTGTTTGTGCTGACATGAATTATCATTGATATTGTTATATTTATAAATTACCTGTTTATAAAGTTTTTCTGAATTTTTTTAAATACTAAGGCTTTTCTTCCTCAGGCATAGACTACCTTAGCTGTATTTGGCAAAACTTTTAGGAATTTTGGTCCTCAATGCTCTTCAACTTCGTACTTTATTTGGCCTTTTTAACCTTTTTTGGATTCGAGCGTCACTGATGAGTCATTTGTAGACGAAACGCGCGTCTGGCGTATATTTGAAATTTTGTCCTGGTATCTATATGAGTTTATTCCAAATATGAATTTAGTCAATTTCCGTATGATTTTAATTCTTGTGCATCAAAATCATCTCAAAATGTAATAAATAAATAACCACTTAAGTCTACATTGATTTCAGTTCATAATAAGTAGTAATGCACAGATGTAACTTTTTTGTGACTCCGGTTCTGGTAAAAAACGATACAATTTGTTTGAAATGCACTTTAATTACTATTTAAGGCGAGATAACTCCGTCATTTGCTATCATTCTAACCAAAACTTATCTTGATTTATTTTAAATTACCAGACACACAAAGACAAAAGACATAGTATGTATGATGGTTTCTTCAAAACAACTGAACTAGTATATATTTGTTTAGGGGTCAGCTGAAGGACGCCTCCGGGTGCGGGAATTTCTCGCTACATTGAAGACCTGTTGGTAACCTTCTGCTGTTGTTTTTTTTTCTATGGTCGGGTTGTTGTCTCTTTGGCACATTCCCCATTTCCATTCTCAATTTTATTGTAAGATTCACGAGTTATGTTTTTGTCATCTTTGGGGTTTTATTGAATTGCATAATTCTTACAAAGACTGGGACTAAAGTCTTTCAGCAAGTTCTAGAAACTTAAAAGTGAACATTAAAATTGAACTCCAAAATAAATCTACAGTCTGAGTGACAAGGGAATCAATTTATGTGGAACCTAAAAGTAAATTGCAGCATTATAAACAGAATGTTGCTACTTTGCTATGAAAGACACACAACCCTGCAAAGTAGAGGTGCGCACAGGGTCTGTATCCGCCACCACCTACGATAAATTACATGAAGCCAGATACATTATCGAACTGAAAACATGATAAGGACATTCAAACATCATCTGTCAGATTAAAAAAAGTTTTACTTTACATTTATTTATAAATTTTCTCTTTATACATGTTCTAGTACATTTAAAATACATTTGACATATGATAAAAGTACAAATATTTCTTCTTACTAAGATAAACATAAGATTAGAGTTTATAACAAAGAAGGAAAATCTTTAGCGTAAACATATGTTATCAACGCGGTTAAGATACAGTACCTCAACGTCAAAAATGAAATAGAAAAAAACCCACTATATTAACATGGTGATGGGCAGAAAAATATGTTTAAAACAATATATACATTTGTATAATGAATACAACACGCTAAATACAGACCATTATTGTATGTTATATTTTGTGTGATTATAAACATCAAAACGTGACATGATGCGGAATAAGAGGGGTGTCTTCTTACCGAATAGGACAAAACCTTATTAGTGGCTTTAAATGAATTTTCGTCACACTAATACACTACACAACTTGAAATTATGAAGTGCTTTGTTTATACCAAACCTTTCCTTTATTCTTTATCTGAGATATACGTAACACAACTTACGGATATTAAGAAAACAAGGATTTAACAATTCACGGAAGGTATGGTTTCACTGTTTAACTGCGAAATGTGACTTAAATCAAGTCACTACATTAAACAAATGTGTATTTATTTCATATAACTTGCTTTCATTGTTTATACCGAACCTTTCCTTGATTCGTTATCTGAGATATACGTAACACAACTTACGGATATTAAGAAAACAAGGATTTAACAATTCACGGAAAGTATGGTTTCACTGTTTAACTGTGAAATGTGACTTAAATCAAGTCACTACATTAAACACATGTTTATTTATTTCATATAACTTGCTTTCATAGTTATGTTCACACAAACAGGTAACGTGTGACATCGTTTGTAAACATGCGTTACTATTTCACTAAACGAACGCAAGGCTAGGAGTGTTCTGTTTTCAAAATTCACTTTTGAGAAGTTTGATAGGGTCCTTAAAATAGAAAAATGGATGTAATGCACTTTTAAACAAATATCCTTGATAGAGAAAGTTGTATAGCGTGTACTCTGTTTTACTCATTTCACTCCAAAACTTTTCATCATTAGATTCCAAAATCATTATTACAGCTCTTGGAAATGACGATACAGCAAACAAAATTAGCAAAATTACTGTTCGTGGGACCATCTTGAAATTAACTTTTTTGACTGAACAAGATAAACATGATAAACAAGTTTTAGTTTTCTTTACTTTTATGTATTTTGGCTTAGCTGAAATTTGATAACTTGATTTTGTGTTATCCGATATGCATATATATTGCTCAATCATTAAATCATAACTTGATTTAAATGACCTCTCATCATTTGTTCGTTTTGTTTCATTTTCTAAATCATCACAAGTACTGCAAATCAGCTTATCTGATTCTGAGATTGAACAATCTATGTCTGCATACATGTTTTTCGAGTAATCAGAAGTTTTTGATTTATCAATTGTTCCAACATTTACGAATTTTATTTTTCGCGATGTAGTATATGTAAAACCTGACCATCTTTTAAATGAGTGTGTATTACAATACATGTGGCTTATCTTATAAATAAAAGCGATATGTGCAATACAAATAAAGATAAACTCAATGGCATAAATTGTCAAAACAACAATAGGGTATACTTGAACTGATGTAGCATTGACAGATATTCTTGCTGCTCCACAAATTTTTCCTGAAACGGATATGTTTTGGATAGTATAGACTATATCGGTTTCTCCATAGAATATGAAAGATGGAATTGAGAAAGCAATGGCAAACGCAACGCATATATATGTGCTGTACCATCTATATTTCTTTAATCTTTTATTAAAAACCCATACGCACATAGCAAGAAACTGGAATGAAAAATCTACGGTTAATAATCCAGATAAATTTGCAAAAAACATGTTAGTTCCTAACATAAATGTGCAAAGCGAATCGCCATAAAAGTTAACTGGATTCCTGTTAATAGCGATGAAAAACGACGTTCCTACAACACATGCTGTTAAATCAGTAATTGGTAACATTGAGTTTAATACTGTTGTGCGTTTATTATATGTACGTTTACTCTTTCTAAAGAAAACATAAACTGCCAAAGAGTTTGTTAAAACTCCAATTAAGAGATAAAATATCATTAAAATGGTATTTGAAAATAACATATTTGACAAAGTGTTACTCAGGTCATGTCCGTTCCCAGTAATATTGACGGAGTTATTTCCAGAAACATTCATTTTAGTCTCTTACGTATCAATTAAATGTATTTCTTGGACATTATTAAGCACTTAAAATCATCCAGATGTCAAACATTCATGAGTTATATGACTGGTGCAACTATGAGCATTACAAAAATGCATCGGAAGTTATATCTCCTCTTTCCTCTTCCAGTGTACTGCAAATAAAGTCATTCAGAGTTGAAAATACCAACAAACAGACGACACACTCACCAATACATAAATATAGTTTATAACAAACAAATAATCAGCAAAAACTAAATATGTATCGAGTTGTCTTGAATTGACAATAATAAAAAAACAGAACAAATCTGACACATGATCTGTTTCTCTCAGAGAAGCGCTAACTAAGACAGTACTTTAAACAAAAGACTATAACAGCAATTAAGTACTGAATCGGGTACACAACACGAGGATCGGTAATTCTTTTGATAATTGTTTTTTTCAAGGACCAAACTTAATCGAGTTCACAGTTTACCCAAGATTTCGATTGCGTTGGTTATCTGTTTCACAGATTTTGCTTTAATTTTTAGATGTTGTGTTTTGTAGACTGTTGGCTGTCTTTTGTCGTTTAAATCCAAGTGTTCTTAGGATATTGAATATCCCTGAATTGCTTTGGAATCTTCTACCTTCTATAAAAAAGAAAAAGAAATTTGTTTTACAGCTTCGTTGACGTTCGTAAATATTCGAAATTATTTTTAAAAAAATTTCAATATTCTAGGTCTTTGCTGCACTCCCATCCTCTATGCTATAGCTTCTATGCCTTTCGAGTAGTTAATCTGAGGAAGTTTCCAATGCGACATGAAGCGTTAACGCCTAGTTTTGCTACCATAGAATGACATTCATGTGTTGGCACATGCTACATATGGCGTACATAGATACATCTGTTTCAGCAAGAGAACACGAAGAACTATTAGATATTATGCATGTAATCTACAAAAGTTTGAATGTTGTTTACTTCTATATTGTACGGTTTGTGGCCTTTAATAAGTTTATGAGTCAAAGCAGTTATTAAACGAACGTCAATCACAAAACACTAGCATATTACTGGACGACTACTAGTTTATTTTATACATGAATTTTTGATGAAAGAAACTTTTAAATACATGATTGTAAATGAATTTTTACCAAAATTAATAATTAAAAAAAAAATGTGTATTAAATCTTTGATATAAGAAAATGCTTGTGGATGGAAAGAGATAGTAATGAGATAAAGTTTTCCCCTCCACAGAACCTGGTGGAAAATATATACACTATCACTATTAATTCGTCGTCCTATTTTTCCAGCGTTCCCCTCAGAAATAAAAAGTCTAATACAAAGGAGGTAATCCTAGGTTATTGATTTACATTAATTTATATAAAGTGGAGATACCATGTCCTTGCAATATCCGGCCTGTGTGAAGTAACAGGTACCCTCAAATACAATATGTGTGATAAAACAAGGAGTTGACTTCATAGCATGGTTTTGTCCGATATTTTAGTAGGGTTCGTGTTACTAAATCAATAATTGTATCTGTATTGTCGTGTGGACTATTGCTTGTTCTGACGTTATATTTGTCTCCTTTTTTCGACTCTATATTTTATTCACCTGATTAGCATTAACATTAAGATGTTTTAAAAAAAGAATACAGGCGTTAAGTACTTTATATCTACTAGTAAGTATGAGACTTAAAATATTGCCAAAGAAACAACCATTTAACAGCTACTAAAGGTATAGCAATCAAACAACCAGAGGGCAATTATCAAGTATCTTAAATCATACCTGATAGCAGGAAAAAAAGGCTCTGTCGAGACAAAGAGAGGCGACATATACCAAGTGACATTCAATCTCATAAATCGAAAATAAACTTACAACGCCATGGTCATGATGGTTGAAAAATACAGACAGATAAACAACAGTACACCAGAAACTAACATTGAAAACCAAGGACTTAGAAACATGTTGCCCATTTAAGTAAACACCCGGTAATTAGTTTATTTCGGTACTTCAAATTCGAGGAAAGGGGAAGAAAGTGTAATTAAGACAATTGGAACATATCTATCGATATGTGATATAACATAACGGTCAATCAACTCTAAATAACGGCCGTAAAATGACAAAGGAATGATTTCAACTTCACCACTTGGAGCTCCTGATTTATTAGCTTCTTTATGCGCATCAACCTTCTATCACGGTAATCAATTAAATGTACTTGTACTACAAGAACTTGAATATCGTATCAGATGGGAGATGTATACTTCGTGTAGGGCGCTACTGGTTTGTTGACAATAGAAATGAATAGTAAGTTTCACAATTGGGAAGCTGAAATAATCTCTTTCATAATTAAGTTTAGACTTTCAAACGACCCAATTTCTAAGTCAAGATATGATGCAGTCTTAACTGTATTTGTAGTACCACTTATCTTGAGTTCAATTGGATAGATATGTTCATCAAAGTCACCAATGTTTAGTGAGAGAATTATCATTCATAAAAATAATTAAATCTAGGCTAAAGACCTTACAAATAGTTATCGACAGGCGTGTCCTTATACCCAAGTTTAAAATGCCAAAATAAAAAATGACAATCTCTAGTTTTATAATCATTTGAGGTTGATGGTCCGAAAACACAGTTATTTCGTAGTGAACATTTTTTAGACAATACGTGTAACAAAACAACACATAAACAACCTGAAAAAAAATCTGACTAGAAATTATCAAATACATCGAATCGTCAAAAGCAACTTACATGAAGACAAAAGACACAAAGTATAGATCAAAAAGTACTCGCCATTTTTGTATGATGATTTTCGTGGAAAAAGTGGGGGAAGGGACTGACGGCAGAAGATCTTTGTTTTTTGGATTGACTTTTTTTTCATCTGTTGCAATGCATGCTTATTTTTTCCCGTTTTCATCCTGTCTTGTGCAAACTGATTGTTTCAGTTTCTTCAAGGACAAGTTATTCATATAAAGATTTCCAATTTTCTCATCTGCTTTTCGAATTCAAATGATCGTCCCATTACTAAAAGCTAATGAGAGGATGTTATCAATAGTCTGAGAAAAGTGTGATCATAAGCATAATTACAGTAAAACATAGGATTCTACTAGTACAGCGTGATGCTTTACTAAATGACTGAATTATGTCAAAAGTCTTAGAGAAAAGTATTCTGCATTATTTATATGCCTGTCTTAAGTCAGGATCAGGCCGGTATTTGAACGGTTGTCGTTTGTTCATGTCTAAAGACTGTCATATTTGTATTTCATAAATTCTTTTGTTTTAAAATATGCCGCTAGTTTTTTTCAAATGACTTGTTTCATATTTTTTCATATCGAGGTATTTTTTTGCCGGTACGGTATGGATCTTTCTCATTGTTGAAGGCCGTATGATTGCCTATAATTTCTTACTTTTTTTCCTTTGAACTTTGATCTATAGACAGTTGTCTCATTGACATTTATACCACATCTGCTTTTATATTATACAACAAGTATTACATAAAATTGACATTATAAATGTTATTTGTAAACGAGGTAAAGTCAGATGAGCTCTGCCATAAGGACACGTACACCTTACTTTCATTCAATACAAAATATACATTTGACCCTCTACTTATTGAATCTTATACACGGACTTCTTAACCTGGTTCACGGGTACATGAAATGAGACAGAGGTCACGTGTACCATGTCTGATTAATATGTAGACTTTGCAAGGATATAACGAATACATCTATTCATCCTGTAGAGCTTACGATAAGTAAGACATTTCAGGAGTTTGACCTAGGTTAAGGGAAATAACTCTTATAATCATCAGTATGTTTTTGTCAACCTTTTTCATAAATATATTCTTAACTTCTAGGTTACATAGATTATTTTCAATCATTTTCAATTAAATGCTTAAAAGATATTGATTAAACTTGACTTTTACAAACGCATAACTGATTACAAGAGTGATCATCCAAAGTCTACCCCCTTAAAAAAGAAAAGAATTACACAGTTTTTTAACAGTCACCGATCCATTAAAATGAAGTTATGGACAATAACTATATGACAGATAGGAACTCCTTAATACAATAATTCCATATACATTAAGTATGAATAATCCAATTTCTGTACCATTTGATAAAAGCTATACAGTCAGATTGTGCTGTCTATGCCTTGCATTTTGGACCTGCATCGAACGCGAGTTAAAAAAGAACAACTGAAATGATCTCTCTGACCTAAATCTGTTAGACAACCATAAAGGTCCTAACGTTTCTATGTATTTATACATCACATGATTGTAATTGAAACTTTAATATCGTGCTTAATCGTTTTTTGATACGCACTTCTTTAAAAGGGGTCCACTCCTAACAAAATACATATGCCTCAACAAGATTATGATAAAAAAAACACACACACAAAAAACAGCAACTGTTACACTGTCATAATGTAATGAGCTTTACGATCACTTTCACGATTTGGTTGAATGTCATAATGCGTCTGTGTCTCAATTTTACAAGCAACGTGTTGTCGCTTTATGTATAGAGACATTTTGAAAAAGTATGGATAGGTATGACGGAAAAATGTTCATACATAACATGAGACGATCACCCTGTTACTGCACTTGGTCTCGCTTTGTATTGATATTTTTTTTTCTTTTTTATTGTCTAAATAGCTCGACACAATTGAACATTGGATCCTTTGGCGATGTGAATTCCTTTTTGAATAAAAATTCCTTTAACATATATATCTATACTTCTTGCTGACCAATGACATATCTGATAAGTAAATGTTGAATATAAAGTATGTGATGAAGAAAAACAGAAAATCTTCTTACCTCAAGCTTGATATAACATCCTTCAAATATATAAATCTCAGTAATACATTTTAAAACATTTCAATTACACTCTGCTATGAAATTAAAGTCCAACCTACGTAAAAGAGCTTAGTTGGAAGCACTCACTGACACACAATTATTTTACATTTCAATAATTCTAGTTTGAAAAAAAACCCATAAAATCCTCTTTGTTATATTGTGAATGAAGCATGTAGAAGAAGTATATCACGTATCGTTACAGGTGTAACATCTTTTTTTTATCTCAAATTGTACATAGTGTCATACTGTTTATGACAATGATTTCTATATTTCGGGTTTCCTAATTGTATGTTAGCGAATGTAACTTTTTACAAACTGAGGAACTAACTTCCTAACCTTGATTGCAATTTTTATACTACGGGGGATAATATTTGGTGAGACCCGGGCTTTTTAATCGCGCTGAAGTACGTCCATTATTCATAGTTCATTATTCATTATTCAATAATGAAATAGTTCACTATTCACTATTCAATATTAAATAATGAATAATGAAATGGTTTATGTTTCATTATTCAAATTGAAGCGGTTAATAGTGAAATATATATAAAAAAAAATGACTTTTACACTATAGCTATATCCTGATTCGCAATGACCATAAGAGGGTTTACGGAGGACATAAATGCCACAATATGCGTAGAAATGAGGAAATAGTCAATTTTGAATAATGAAATGGATATTTTGAATAATGGAATGGACTGCTATGACCCTTCAGCCCATAATTACAGATATATATCATACTTCGATCGAAAGCTTATTAAGAGAAGAACAAAATTTATATTGAAAATATGTTCCGCAACGGATATTACAGGAGTAACGAAGGACTGAAATATCGAAATACGCGTAAACATTGAAAAATAGCCAATTTTGAATATTGAAATGAATATTTTGAATAATGGAATGGACTGGCAGGACCTTTCAGCCCCTAATTACAGATATATATTATACTTCGATCGAAAGCTTATTAAGAGAAGAACAAAATGTATATAGTAAATATGTTCCGCAACGGATAATACAGGAGTAACGAAGGACTTAAATATCGAAATACGCGTGAACATTGAGAAATAGCCAATTTTGAATAATGAAATGGATATTTTGAATAATGGAATGGACTGTATGACCCTTCAGCCCCTAATTACAGATATATATTATACCTCATTGAAAGCTTATCAAGAGAGGAACAAAAGGTATATAGTTAATATGTTTCCGCAATCGCATATTAGAGGAGTAACGAAGGATTTTAAATATCGAAATACGCGTGAACATTGGAAATAGCCAATTTTGAATAATGAAATGGATATTTTGAATAATGGAATGGACTGGTAGGACCCTTCAGCCCCTAATTAACATATATATATTATACTCATAGAAAGGTTATCAAGAGAAGGAACAAAGGTATATATGCAATATGTTCCGCAACGCATATTAGTGGAGTAAAGAAGGACTTAAATATCGAAATACGCCTGAACATTGAGAAATAGCCTATTTTGAATAATGAAATGGATATTTTGAATAATGGAATGGACTGAGACCCTTCAGCCCCTAATTACAGATATATATTATACTCGAATCGAAAGCTTATAAGAAAGGAACAAAAGGTATATAGTCATATATCCCGCAACGCATATTAGAGGAGTAACAAAGGACTTAAATATCGAAATACGTCTGAACATTGAGAAATAGCCAATTTTGAATAATGAAATGGATATTTTGAATAATGGAATGGACTGATATGAAACCTTAGCCCTAATTACAGATAAATATTATACCTCAATGAAATCTTATCGAAGGAAGGAACAGGTATAAGTTAATATGTTTCGAATCGCATATTAGAGGAGTAACGAAGGACTTAATATCGAAATACGCGTGAACATTGAGAAATAGCCAATTTTGAATAATGAAATGGATTTTGCTATGACTGTCCTTCAGCCCTAATTACAGATATATATTATATCTCAATCGAAGCTTATCAAAGAGGAACAAAATGTATTAGTTCAATATTTCCGCAACGGATATTAAGGAGTAACGAAGACTTAAATATCGAAATACGTCGTAACATTGAGAAATAGCAATTTTGAATAATGAAATGGATATTTTGAATAATGGAATGGACTGATATGAAACCTTCAGCCCCTAATTACAGATATATATTATACCTCAATGAAAGTTATCAAGAAGGAACAAAAGTAATAGTAATATGTTCGCAACGCATATCAGAGGAGTAACGAAGGACTTGAATATCGAAATACGCGTGAAATTGAGAAATAGCCAATTTTGAATAATGAAATGGATATTTTGAATAATGGAATGGACTGCAGACCCTTCAGCCCCTAATTACAATATATATTATATCTCTGTCGAAAGCTTATCAAGAGAGGAACAAAAGGTATATAGAGCAATATGTTCCGCAACGCATATTAGTGGAGTAAAGAAGGACTAAAATATCGAAATACGCCTGAACATTGAAAAATAGGCTATTTTGAATAATGGAAGGATATTTTGAATAATGGAATGGACTGGTAGGACCCTTCAGCCCCTAATTACAGATATATATTATATCTCGATCGAAAGCTTATTAAGAAAGGAACAAAAGGTATATAGTCAATATATTCCCGCAACGCATATTAGAGGAGTAACGAAGGACTTAAATATCGAAATACGTCTGAACATTGAGAAATAGCCAATTTTGAATAATGAAATGGATATTTTGAATAATGGAATGGACTGATATGAAACCTTTAGCCCCTAATTACAGATATATATTATACCTCAATTGAAAGCTTATCAAGAGAGGAACAAAAGTATATAGTTAATATGTTTCGAATCGCATATTAGAGGAGTAACGAAGGACTTAATATCGAAATACGCGTGAACATTGCGAAATAGCCAATTTTGAATAATGAAATGGATATTTTGAATAATGGAATGGACTGGTAGGACCTTCAGCCCCTAATTACAGATATATATTATACCTCAATAGAAAGGTTATCAAGAAGGAACAAAAGGTATATAGTCAATATGTTCCGAACGCATATTAGAGGAGTAACGAAGGATTAATATCGAAATACGCGTGAACATTGAGAAATAGCCAATTTTGAATAATGAAATGGATATTTTGAATAATGGAATGGACTGGTAGGACCCTTCAGCCCCTAATTACAGATATATATTATATCTCGATCGAAAGCTTATTAAAAAAGAACAAAAGGTATATAGTCAATATATCCCGCAACGCATTATTAGAGGAGTAACGAAGGACTTAAATATCGAAAATACGTCTGAACATTGAGAAATAGCCAATTTTGAATAATGAAATGGATATTTTGAATAATGGAATGGACTGATATGAAACCTTTAGCCCCTAATTACAGATATATATTATACCTCAATTGAAAGCTTATCAAGAGAGGAACAAAAGGTATATAGTTAATATGTTCCGACAACGCATATCAGAGGAGTAACGAAGGACTTGAATATCGAAATACGCGTGAACATTGAGAAATAGCCAATTTTGAATAATGAAATGGATATTTTGAATAATGGAATGGACTCGCAGGACCCTTCAGCCCCTAATTACATATATATATATATCTCTGTCGAAAGCTTATCAAGAGAGGAACAAAAGGTATATGGCAATAGTTCGAACGCATATTAGTTGAGTAAGAAGGACTAAAATATCGAAATACGCTGAACATGAAAAAGGCTATTTTGAATAATGGAATGGATATTTTGAATAATGGAATGGACTGGTAGGACCCTTCAGCCCCTAATTACAGATATATATTATATCTCGATCGAAAGCTTATTAAAAGGAACAAAAGGTATATAGTCAATATATCCGCAACGCATATTAGAGGAGTAACGAAGGACTTAATATCGAAATACGTCTGAACATGAGAAATAGCCAATTTTAAATAATGAAATGGATATTTTGAATAATGGAATGGACTGATATGAAACCTTTAGCCCCTAATTACAGATATATATTATACCTCAATTGAAAGCTTATCAAGACAGGAACAAAACGTATATAGTTAATATGTTTCGAATCGCATATTAGAGGAGTAACGAAGGACGTCAATATCGAAATACGCGTGAACATTGAGAAATAGCCAATTTTGAATAATGAAATGGATATTTTGAATAACGGAATGGACTGCTATGACCCTTCAGCCCCTATTTACAGATATATATTAACCTCAATCGATAGCTTATCGAAAGAGGAACAAAATGTATGTAGTTAATATGTTCCGCAATGGATATTACAGGAGTAACGAAAGACTTAATATCGAAATACGCGTGAACATTGAGAAATAGCCAATTTTGAATAATGAAATGGATATTTTGAATAATGGAATGGACTGGTAGGATCCTTCAGCCCCTAATTACAGATATATATTATATATACCTCAATTGAAAGCTTATCAAGACAGGAACAAAACGTATATAGTTAATATGTTTCGAATCGCATATTAGAGGAGTAACGAAGGACGTCAATATCGAAATACGCGTGAACATTGAGAAATAGCCAATTTTGAATAATGAAATGGATATTTTGAAAAACGGAATTGACTGCTATGACCCTTCAGCCCCTATTTACAGATATATATTATACCTCAATCGATAGCTTATCGAAAGAGGAACAAAATGTATGTAGTTAATATGTAATTACAGATATATATTATACCTCAATAGAAAGGTTATCAAGAAAGGAACAAAAGGTATAGAGTCAATATGTTCCGCAACGCATATCAGAGGAGTAACGAAGGACTTGAATATCGAAATACGCGTGAACATTGAGAAATAGCCAATTTTGAATAATGAAATGGATATTTTGAATAATGGAATGGACTCGCAGGACCCTTCAGCCCCTAATTACATATAAATATATTATATCTCTGTCGAAAGCTTATCAAGAGAGGAACAAAAGGTATATAGGCAATATGTTCCGCAACGCATATTAGTGGAGTAAAGAAGGACTAAAATATCGAAATACGCCTGAACATTGAAAAATAGGCTATTTTGAATAATGGAATGGATATTTTGAATAATGGAATGGACTGGTAGGACCCTTCAGCCCCTAATTACAGATATATATTATATCTCATCGAAAGTTTATTAAGAAAGGAACAAAGGTTTATAGTCAATATATCCCGCAACGCATATTAGAGGAGTAACGAAGGACTTAAATATCGAAATACGTCTGAACATTGAGAAATAGCCAATTTTAAATAATGAAATGGATATTTTGAATAATGGAATGGACTGATATGAAACCTTTAGCCCCTAATTACAGATATATATTATACCTCAATGAAAGCTTATCAAGACAGGAACAAAACGTATATAGTTAATATGTTTCGAATCGCATATTAGAGGAGTAACGAAGGACGTCAATATCGAAATACGCTGTGAACATTGAGAAATAGCCAATTTTGAATAATGAAATGGATATTTTGAAAAGGAATTGACTGCTATGACCTTCAGCCCCTATTTACAGATATATATTATACCTCAATCGATAGCTTATCGAAAGAGGAACAAAATGTATGTAGTTAATATGTTCCGCATGAAAAAAAAAAAAAAAAAAAAAAAAAAAAAAAAAAAAAAAAAAAAAAAAAAAAAAAAAAAAAAAAAAAAAAAAAAAAAAAAAAAAAAAAAAAAAAAAAAAAAAAAAAAAAAAAAAAAAAAAAAAAAAAAAAAAAAAAAAAAAAAAAAAAAAAAATTTTTTTTTTTTTTTTTTTTTTTTTTTTTTTTTTTTTTTTTTTTTTTTTTTTTTTTTTTTTTTTTTTTTTTTTTTTTTTTTTTTTTTTTTTTTTTTTTTTTTTTTTTTTTTTTTTTTTTTTTTTTTTTTAATTACAGATATATATTATACCTCAATAGAAAGGTTATCAAGAAAGGAACAAAGTATAAGTCAATATGTTCCGCAACGCTATCAGAGGAGTAACGAAGGACTTGAATATCGAAATACGCGTGAACATTGAGAAATAGCCAATTTTGAATAATGAATGGATATTTTGAATAATGGAATGGACTGCAGGACCCTTCAGCCCTAATTACATATATATATTATATCTCTGTCAAAGCTTATCAAGAGAGGAACAAAAGGTTATAGGCAATATGTTCCGCAACGCATATAGTGGAGTAAAGAAGGACTAAATATCGAAATACGCCTGAACATTGAAAAATAGCTATTTTGAATATGAATGGTATTTTGAATAATGGAATGGACTGGTAGGACCTTCAGCCCCTAATTACAGATATATATTATATCTCATCGAAAGTTATTAAGAAAGGAACAAAAGGTTTATAGTCAATATATCCCGCAACGCATATTAGAGGAGTAACGAAGGACTTAAATATCGAAATACGTTGAACATTGAGAAATAGCCAATTTTAATAATGAAATGGATATTTTGAATAATGGAATGGACTGATATGAAACCTTTAGCCCTAATTACAGATATATATTATACCTCAATTGAAAGCTTATCAAGACAGGAACAAAACGTATATAGTTAATATGTTTCGAATCGCATATTAGAGGAGTAACGAAGGACGTCAATATCGAAATACGCGTGAACATTGAGAAATAGCCAATTTTGAATAATGAAATGGATATTTTGAAAACGGAATTGACTGCTATGACCTTCAGCCCCTATTTACAGATTTTATATTATACCTCAATCGATAGCTTATCGAAAGAGGAACAAAATGTATGTAGTTAATATGTTCCGCAATGGATATTACAGGAGTAACGAAGACTTAATATCGAAATACGCGTGAACATTGAGAAATAGCCAATTTTGAATAATGAAATGGATATTTTGAATAATGGAAGGACTGGTAGGATCCTTCAGCCCCTAATTACAGATATATATTATATATACCTCATCGAAAGCTTATCAAGACAGGAACAAACGTATATAGTTAATATGTTTCGAATCGCATATTAGAGGAGTAACGAAGGACGTCAATATCGAAATACGCGTGAACATTGAGAAATAGCCAATTTTGAATAATGAAATGGATATTTTGAATAACGGAATGGACTGCTATGACCTTCAGCCCTATTTACAGATATATATTATACCTCAATTGAAAGCTTATCAAGAGAGGAACAAAAGCTATATAGTTAATATGTTTCGAATCGCATATTAGAGGAGTAACGAAGGACTTAAATATCGAAATACGCGTGAACATTGCGAAATAGCCAATTTTGAATAATGCAATGGATATTTTGAATAATGGAATGGACTAGTAGGACCCTTCAGCCCCTAATTACAGATATATATTATACCTCAATAGAAAGGTTATCAAGAAAGGAACAAAAGGTATAGAGTCAATATGTTCCGCAACGCATATCAGAGGAGTAACGAAGGACTTGAATATCGAAATACGCGTGAACATTGAGAAATAGCCAATTTTGAATAATGAAATGGATATTTTGAATAATGGAATGGACTCGCAGGACCCTTCAGCCCCTAATTACATATATATATATTATATCTCTGTCGAAAGCTTATCAAGAGAGGAACAAAAGGTATATAGGCAATATGTTCCGCAACGCATATTAGTGGAGTAAAGAAGGACTAAAATATCGAAATACGCCTGAACATTGAAAAATAGGCTATTTTGAATAATGGAATGGATATTTTGAATAATGGAATGGACTGGTAGGACCCTTCAGCCCTAATTACAGATATATATTATATCTCAATCGAAAGTTTATTAAGAAAGGAACAAAAGGTTTATAGTCAATATATCCCACAACGCATATTAGAGGAGTAACGAAGGACTTAAATATCGAAATACGTCTGAACATTGAGAAATAGCCAATTTTAAATAATGAAATGGATATTTTGAATAATGGAATGGACTGATATGAAACCTTTAGCCCCTAATTACAGATATATATTATACCTCAATTGAAAGCTTATCAAGACAGGAACAAAACGTATATAGTTAATATGTTCCGCAATGGATATTACAGGAGTAACGAAGGACGTCAATATCGAAATACGCGTGAACATTGAGAAATAGCCAATTTTGAATAATGAAATGGATATTTTGAATAATGGAATGGACTGGTACACTACCAATAATTTACCCACACTTTTTTGGTACATTTCTACCCTCGTACATATCAGTACTGTTAGGAAAGACTGAAAACTTATAATGTTATACTTTCAATGAAATCAGTACTGATTTTGTCAGTACTATTTCAGTACTGATTTTTTCAGTACTGTTTCAGTACTGTTTCAGTACTGATTTTTTCAGTACTGTTTCAGTACTGATTTTGTCAGTACTGTTTCAGTACTGATTTTAACAGTACTATTTCAGTACTGATTTTGTCAGTACTGTTTCAGTACTGATTTTGTCAGTACTGTTTCAGTACTGATTTTTTCAGTACTATTTCAGTACTGATTTTGTCAGTACTGTTTCAGTACTGATTTTGTCAGTACTATTTCGGTATTGTTATTTTCAGTACTGTTTCAGTAGATTTGGTGTTGTTAATCTTTTTAACTTGAAGGTGTATTGTTTCAAAAAATATTTGGAACTGAAAACTTTTAAACTAGGTAAGTATAGTATGCTATATAATAACTGTGGCATATTTTGTATCTTTTGTAGATATCTCTGATTAAGTGTTTATCATTAGAGAAGTTTTTACAATGTGCATCTCAGTACAATTGGTATCCAAATATAGGTTAGATAATTCTGTGACAATATTATTATTATCCTTTTTTAGCTGGTTACGTTTTTCTCTTTGACTATATCACCCTGCTGCGCAGATTTTTTTTAGCGACGTGAACATGACCAAGGAAAATTATCAAGCTTACTCTCGTCTATCGAAAAACTATTGAAGCGAAGGAGAAAACAACAGAAATGAAGCCAGATAAGCAGTTTATCGGATTTTACCCATTAGGAGCACCTGAATTCACTCCCGGTTTTTAATGGAGTTCGTGTTGTTTTTATATATGTATTTTTCAAAGTGTTGTTGTAAATGCCCTTTCGTTTTGTGATTCTTTGCTTACTTCTTGATTTTGATTGTGACTGTCTTTCAGTGTTTATAAAAATAATACGCACTCGACATCAGGGAGATTCACACTGTGGTTCGAGGCTGATATTTTACAGTATCAATGTGTATAATAGCGCATAATTTATATATATATCAAACAAGATTAGAATCTTCAATACTGTTCATTTTTTGGTATTTTGCTATTGCTTAAAATATGTTGTAATTAATGCAGTCATATGTTACTATGTTAGGCAATGCATTACAATCAACACAAAACAATGTCTCGATTACCTTATTATTAATCATAACTGGAATTTCTTTTATTTATCATAACCATTTTTTAATATATAATAAAACATTCAATGTCATACCAACATGTGAAGTTTGTGGCAAAAATCTCTGTCATTTTCATGCCCCTTGGTTATTTTATGACCCTTTAAAGCTCATAAATAAAACAATCAAAGAAACAATTAATTTTGCATGTATCATGTTTCATTGCTCTCCCCCTATGCCATCTTTTCTTTGGAATGCTTTGTTGAATGTCAGTTTCCTGGCTCTTTTCCTCAATTCAGTCCCGGATATGATGTGTCTTTTTACATGTACAGTGGTAATTCAAGAGGACACTTTAGTTCTAATATGAGCTCATTTTAAGCATCCACCTTTAATGTTTTGGTACTTGTACGAAACTCAGGATTCAATGGTTCATGATTAAATGTTGGGTTTTTTTTTCTTCTGATGAGTGCCATATTGATACATCATTTTGTTTATAGGTCTTCAATTTTCACTTTGAACATTCCCATGTCTGCTCCTGTCTCCATTGCTGTTTATCATTCTGAGGAAAGAAAATGTAATGAATTTATAAAGGCTACTATAAATGTTCTTATGTTAAAACTTTCCTCATTTCTGTGTTATGTAAAAATAAAAAGAATGCACAATTATGGAAGGGAATGGTCTGACATCAAAATTTACTTATTACTTTATATACTACCAGACGTCCAGTAATGGACTAGACTTCTGATACTACATGTATATATTATAATGATAATCAATCAAAGTTGAAATTTGTTTCTAAATAAAAAAAAAGGAAAATATGATAATTTAATTCATCATCATCAAAGTATTGGTGTTTGCCAGTGGCAAGTATCTCATACACGTGTAGCTTTAACCATCGGTCTATTTATGTGCTCTTTATAATAAGATCCGTGAAACAACGACAAAAGACATTTAAATATATACTAACTACTTTATACAAAAGTACATTAATGTTTAATAGATTGAAGTGGGAATTCAATTTAATTGAAAATTTATCGTACACAGTCATATATGTAGCACCAGAGATGTTATACATCTATCTATGGTAGCACACAGAAACGTGTCCGATTCCTCCAAAACGCGTCAATGTGACGTCAATGATTTGATAAACATGTATTTGCATTGGCGAAACCACTTCTGCGGGAAGCCGGTCGAGCAGTACCCTCATAGACATACATTTTGTAAAAAGACATTTAGGCATCACCGGATAATATGAAAACAATAGAATTTACTTACTATTAAACGATGATTTAAACTTTACAAAACGTATTAAATGAAATGTTAATGTTTTTTTTTCTAAATACGCATGACATATTTGCCACTGGACATTAAGTAATCAATAGTTAATTATGTGTTGTAAACTTAGCCTGCAGTTATGCTTGTTATGAATTACCTATGCTGAACAAACTAATGCTTATCAATGACATACAGTAAACATGGTCAAGCACCGGGAAAAAAATACAATATAAAATGTACATGATGTATTAGTTTTCTAAATTGTGAAGTACCTCTGTCTGAACTTTATTATAATAATAATCATATTGATAAAGAAAATCATAAATTAAAGCGCTTCAAATAAAAATAACTTTTTATTGTGCATTTTTTTTTTAAACCAGACCTATAGTCTGTGTCTGCAAGCAGAAGAAAGAGTGCACAGTGTAGCATACCTTGGATATTTGTCTGTACGGATTACTAAACCTTTCCTCCAGATTTTTTTTGGCACCTGCTTCGACTTTTTTTTCTAATCATTTATAATCCAACCGAACAATACGGGTTCTATCGTATCCCACACCATTAATATTGAATTGCGTTTTTACTTTACAGAGTATCATTGGGGGTATATGAGTTTTGAAATATTCTGGCGTTTTTAACCGGACATGTACATTCTTAAATTATCGGACACGTTTTTGAGATTGTAACAATACAAAAAAAGTTATTGTCTTTAGTCCGGAATTTTGTATTCAGTAGTTTGTTTTCCCGCTTGAATGGTTTTACACTAGTAAATTTTATTGAGAACCTTCAATGGTTGTCGTCTGTTTATGTGGTTTATAAGTGTTTCTCGTTTCTCGTTTTTGTAAAGATTAGACCGTTGGTTTTGCCGTTTGAATAGTTTACCGTGGCACTAATAATTGTTGGAGCCCTTTACAGCTTGCTTTAGGTGTGAGCCAAGGCTCCGTGTTGAATTGCCGTACCTTGACCATAACTGTTTACTTTAATAAATTGTCACTTGGATGGAGAGTTGTCTCATTGGCACTCATACCACATTTTCCTATATCTATAGACCATTGGTATTCCAGTTTGAATGGTTTTACACTAGTCACTTTTGGGGCCCTTTATAGCTTGCTGTTCGGTGAGAGCCCATGCAGGCACGGTGTTGAAGACCGTACTTTGACCTCTAATGGTTTACTTCTACAAATTACGACTTATATGAACAGGAGACTTTTCTCATTGGCAGTTATACCACATCTTCCTATATATTAATACAACACTGAGCCACCCAACCCATCCACCCCAATTACTCGTTTGTGAGGGCTGCCTAGAGTCAGAGGTGGATTTAGGGAGGCAGGGAACCCGCTCTCCCCCTTTTTGGGAAAAAATTTGGATGCTTATATAGGGGAATCATTGAAGCGTGACTGGAGCCGGCCCCCTCTTAGGTCAGTCAGTGGGCCCCCACTTATGGAAATTTCTGGATCCGCCACTGAGAGTGGTTACACCTGGCCAAAAATGCATCAGACTGAAACAACATACTGGTTGTGTGTACACTGACAATCCAATTAAAATTAAAAAAATGTATAAAATGTGGTAAAAAATAATTTTTCATTTGAGTGCATTTACGTAACAATAACACAATGTAACCGTAGACATAAATATCATTGTTACACTCGTAAGTATTCATGCAGTTCCTTAGTCAACCCTAGGCCTGCATTCCGGCGATGTAGCCTAAACTTCATTGTTACAATAACTTTTTTATGACTGTTACATTTCAATGTAACCATAGCCAGTACCAAAATAAAATAGAAATTTAAATATTTTACAGACATCTTTCTTTACAATATAAAAATAGGAAGACTGTTGGATGATTTTTACCACATCAAATGCCCAATGAGCAAACCCATATATCGCATTGCCCAGATCGCATAGCATGCTAAAAAAATATGTAAAAAAACCCGAAGTAACAGAAATGTTGTTGTAAAACCATTTCAAACGAGATCACTTATATATAAAAATATATATATATGTAGGACTCTAAAGTGCGATGGGGACGCTAAAGTACGATGGTCTCGCTAAAGTGCGATGGTCTACGCTAAAGTCCGATGCCTCCATTCGCTAAAGTGCGATGGTCCGCGAAAGTATAGACGTACGAAACGTAGACTAGTGTGATTATGACGTTAACATTCGTTTATTCAAACCAAAAATGAACATGCCGGAAGATGACATAAATAATGGAAGCGAACAGATGCATATTAATGATTACGTTTATGTTAAAATATTGTTGATTTTATTTAAGAGTATAAACGTCGTTAAAATAAAGGTACACGTTTTAAATTGTCCATTTAAACATCAGTGTGTACATTGTATTAAAAAATAACATGTATTAATACTCATTACGAAAATGAGGAAAGCTCAAACAACAACCCTTTTCTCTCGCATTTAAATTAAAGCTTGTACAAATAATTCTTATTTATTCCGACAATGACCGAATTTTGTATTTGCAACGACAGGGGGATGTGTCTTCATTAATAGGCTGTGTAAACGGCAAGCTATACATAAATTATCCAATACGCCCCCTCGTCCTGAACATTCTTGAAATATTTGCCACTGGACGTTGAGCAACCAACAACTATTCCAATGCGCCCGAATTGTTAAAAATCATTTAAAGGAAATAAAGTATTTTGTGACACCTAAATAACCTTTTAAGCAATTATTACTAGGTCAGTCTTCTAAATTTAGAAACAGTCACATATGACTACCGATGAAGTAAAAGCCTATCGCATTATATGTTATATCATAGCAAACTAGATTTTCCAAAAAAGACTTGTTTTTAACATTAGTACATGCCCTTCAACATTTCTCTTTTGTTCCATCGTACTTTAGCGTGCTACACCATCGCATTTTAGCAAACAAACAACCATCGTACTTTAGCGTGAGATACCAGCGTACTTTAGCGTAGACCATCGCACTTTAGCGTGACCATCGCACTTTAGAGTACCATCGCACTTTAGAGTCCTACATATATATGCAGCAACAACTGAACAGCAACAAACACAGCAGTCAATGTGGCGAGATGAAATAATTTTGTAGGCACCTAGGACTTATATATTAAAATGTTTCCCAAATTAAATGAAGCATTGGTATAAAAAAAATCCAGTCAAAATAGGAAACATATTTTTAAAAGGGGGTTTCCAAATCTGGAGATAGGGTTTCCAAATAGCATTTATCGTTAAAAAGGGGGTCCAACCTTCGGACCCCTACTCCTTCTTACGCCGAGGGGTGTACCGCACCTCCCTTTATCCAATCATATGTTTAGAAAGTCAGGCTGGTCATTTCTCAAATATGAATTTGACAAATATTAATACTATAATCTATTTAATAAGGTTTGGTAAAGAAGTAATAATATGTATATCCAAAACAACCCGCGATTTTATACCTATTTTGACATTTACAGAATCCACTCATTGTTTTAAAAGAGGGTTCCAAACACTCGGGATAAAAGGAAAAAGGGGGGTTCCAACTATATGTCCCAACACAGTCGCCTACAGATTTCATAATTATAGCGAAAAAATGGGGGAAATAAAATATTTTAAGTAGTATTATATAGAATATTCAATAATGTATTGAACGTCCAAAATAATTTGGTGTTCCAACCCCGGAACCCCAGGAGTCCGCCACTGTGTAACGCGTATTCTCCTTCTTTAACTAACGTAATATGTTTTGAATTAGCTATGCTACACTTTTCTCAGTTTTAAAATATTCAATGTACTACTATACCTTGATCTACCTTCAATCCCATTGTGGTATTCAATCCAGAAGAAGTTTGAACTGTTGAACTGTTGAAATGTCAGTGCGAGTGCAAAAATAACGTTTGTAAACAATGAATGACGTCATGTGTAAATCCAATCACATAAACGTTTTACAATAGGCAATTGTATGTTCTATATGGACGCGCTTTTGTGATTACGATAATAACATCAACGGCAAAATTTGAGACAACAGCAGATCAGCCGGGAAGGATAGGATACAGAAATACAGCAGAGAAAATATCGGTTTACCAGCCACTTGCAGAAAGTCTTAAAGTTACAGAAAGAGACGATTGTTACGACAAGTCAGAGATGGCGGATCCTTTTCGAATCATCTACGGATTGCTATTGTTCGTGTATGTTTTACAAATGTATGTCTTCTTCCATAACAAGTTTTATTCCGTGAGCATCCTGTCAGATCATATATTTTGCCGGAATCAACATTCTGTATACTGTGTCAACAGAATACAGAATGTTGATTCTGTATTTTGTTGCCCACAACATTCTGTATTCTGTTGACATTTATGCAAAAACAATGTCTTTCCCTTCAAGAATTTAGTTCAAATGTGGTTCATAAGGGAAAACAGAACATTCGATTTACATATATATATATATATATATATATATTTGTTTATAAAAAAAGATGCCGTATTATTGCCAACGACACAACAACAACAGCAACAACATATACTTTATTTGCCAATCATGGCACCCAAAATGAGTGGAATAATCACAACTCTCCACAACAGATCAGATGACCAGAAATTAACAAATATAGGTCACCATACGGCCATCAATAATGAGCAAAGCCATATCGCATAGTCAGCTAAAATAGGCACCAAAATGACAAATGTCAACGAATTTAAACAAGAAAACTAACGTTCTTATTTATGTACAAAAATGAACGAACAATGAATATGTAACACACCAACAAACAACAACCACTGAATTACAGGCTCCTGACTTCGGACAGGAACATATATACAGAATGTGGTGAGGTTAAACATGCTAGGGTCTTCCCCCCTAAACCTGGAACAGAGTTGTAACAGTTCTACATAACAACAATCTATAAAATTCAGTTGAAAAAGGCTTATTTAACTTTAAATAACATGAATGCAAATAGAAATACATCTCAGTAACAAAAACATAATGGACTGGACGTTACCGTTACCCAACAAAAAAAGTCACTAAATACAGATCTGAGAGTACTTGCAGTTACTGACAGCTAGTTCAAAGCCACTAACAACTAATAACAACAAGAGTGCACACACTGAAATGTCTCGTCCTCTTTACTAATCCTTGATACTATCTTGATAGACCTAAATATAAAGCTTTATTACAACTGTCACATAAACTCAACATTAACCAAGAAAATTAAAACATTGATCAATGAACCATGGAAATGAGGTCAAGGTCAGATAAACCATGCCAGGCAGACATATACAGCTAACAATTCTTCAATATTACAAATATAGTTGACTTATTGCTTATAAATAAAGAAAAACAGACCAAAACACAAACACTTAAAACTTAGCAATGGACCTTGAAAATGAGGTCAAGGTCAAATAAAACCTGCGTAACCGACATATAGATCATAAAATATTTCCATACACCAAATATAGTTGACCTAATGCATAAAGTATTAGAAAAATAGACCATAACTAAAAAACTTAACTTTGACCACTGAACCATGAAAATGAGGTCAAGGTCAGATGACACCTGTCAGCTAGACATGTACACCTTACAATCATTCCATACACCAATTATAGTAGACATATTGCATATAGAATAAGAAAAACAGACCAAAACACAAAAACTTAACTATAACCACTGAACCATGAAAATGAGGTCAAGGTCAGATGACACCTGCCAGTTGGACATGTACACCTTACAGCCCTTCCATACATCGAATATATACTAGACCTATTGCTTATAGTATCTGAGATATGGACTTGACCACGAAAACTTAACCTTGTTCACTGATCCATGAAATGAGGTCGAGGTCAAGTGAAAACTGTCTGACAGGCATGAGGACCTTGCAAGGTACGCACACACCGAATATAGTTATCCAATTACTTATAATAAGAGAGAATTTAACATTTACAAAAAATCTTAACTTTTTTTTCAAGTAGTCACTGAACCATGAAAATGAGGTCAAGGACATTGGACATGTGACTGACAGAAAGTTCGTAACATGAGGCATCTATATACAAAGTATGAAGCATCCAGGTCTTCTACCTTCCAAAATATAAAGCTTTTAAGAAGTGAGCTAACACCGCCGCCACCGTAGCCGCCGCCGCCGGATAACTATCCCTATGTCGAGCTTTCTGCAACAAAAGTTGCAGGCTCGACAAAACTCATGCATCTAACTTCAAAGACTTAGTTCATAGTTTTTTATACTTTTGTTGATTATATTTAATCTTAGTTTTTTCCTTCTGTTAAAAAGAGATTAAATAACAGACGCAATGTTCAACATATTTGTTTTAAGGTGGCAAATTTGTGTTACATTCGTTTAATTTATAATAATACACACAAACTAAAGAGACAGAAAGACAAAAGTTTGCCTCCAACGACAAGCAAGAATAAACCAAGAAACAGAACACAGACAATTTTCCAATGTCCTATTTTGCTGGCTTTCATATTATTCCCATTGTTGTTATAAAGTAGACAAAAGCAATGAAGAATCGATAATAGTGTGCATGGTGCTTGAATATGAAGAAAAGAGAATAACAGGCAAAATTAATAATAAAAAGTGAAAAATGGTATAGAACATTACAGAATACAGAAATGAAGAAACCACTTCCAGACCAGACCCTTTTATAAGTTGCACATTTTTTTATTTTTTTTGGCCTTTTAAATCTTTCTGTTCGGACACCATATTGGTCCGACACCCCAATAGCCTGACGCCCTATTAGTCCGACGACCCATTCGGCCGACACACGAATATTAGTAATCCGACACATAATCATTGAGCAATACTTTGTATGAATAATATTTATATTTCAAGACGATAATCCTAATAGTTTAAAATGATCCTACTGAGATTCCTCAAAATAATAACATATTGGAGTACATGTGTTAAAAATTTGCTTAATGTCCAGTGGCAAATATTACATGCATGTTCAAAACAATTGTTAAATAAGTACAATAGGTAAGTCCTGTAACAGATGTCATCTGGGGTGAAAGAAGGTCAATGAAACTTGGACTGCCACTGGACAACGAAAGCATATTGAAGGTGGACAGGAATTTGCCCTCCTGCATATTCAGACAAAAGGCCACCCATGGCCTCTAAAAGAGTTGTTGCAATAGTTATTAACCTGCAGAGATCATGGCACTCTCTTTCTATACATGCTATATGAGGCATCCGATTAAAGGTGACCAATCCTACATTTGTTGAAAATTAAACATCCCGCACTATTTTACTACCAATGTTTTTACTGTTTTTACTGTATCACATAAACATTATCCGTTGTGATGACAGACTTGCACTTCTGGTGGCATTTTCTTAGTGAGAATGTGTTCACATCTGGAACAAATCTTGTCCTTATGTCCCACGTAAGTGTCATCAATTACTCCTGAACCACTTTACAGAATTTTGTAAATCATCGATACAATCTTTATCTCATGATGTATTTTTTCAAAGGGCAATTTACAAAGTGTTACGTCCATAATTAATACCATAACATGCATGTTGGGAAAAACAACTTTTTTATAAATGCATGCAAAGTATTTGATGCAGTATGATCTATTGTTATAGGTATCTAAAAATGGATCCCACCAGAACACAAAGACTAAGTCTATGAGGAAAATAAAGTTTTAGATCAACGACTAAAAATTGTCATGAACAGATAAAATATGAGACAGAGATAGAACTGGTATGAAAGGTGACAGTAGAACATTGACATAATTTGAAAGGTAGGTATATATATATATATAGTTTTACACTCAATTATGATTTTTTTAAAGTAAGTATTTGCAATTATTCCTATAATTTTATTTCAATATCATGAAATGTTGTAGTGTGTTCATATGACAACAAACCAACAACGAGCAAATTCAAAAGAATAAAGAGTAGAAATACAATTCTTCAACAATTGAAAGATATCATTAAAGTTAACAAAAAAGTCTACGGGAAGTACATATTCGTACACACAACTTCTCATTTAACTGTTTCACAGATTATATTAATACATATGTGTTTTGGTGCCGATCCAAAGATGTCAGAGTGTTACAGCAGGACATAGTTGAACTTAGAAACCTAAAGGAAATATAAACAAACATCTCCTTCTCTGTAACCGAATAACAGATTTAAAAAATAGTAATATATTATAATCATTAATGAGAATTTCCACTGGTACTAATAATGAAAAAATTCACAAAAAGAATACTTTTATTATTTTTTTAAACGATTGCATAGTGTATAAAATAATAAAAAGTTGTAGGATTGTCACTGAGACAACTATCCACCAAATTTGAGACGATGTGAATGTGAACAATAATATACAACTGTGCAGACTTCAACAATGAGAAAACCCATACCGTATTGTCGGCTACAAAAGACCATGACATAAACAATATATGAATCAATTTAATTTAGAAAAATTAACGACCTAATTTATGACAAAACAAATTAAAAATGTTAAAAGTGCAGCCCGTATTGAAAACATGGAGATTTGCCATGAACCCAGACTTGGGCACTAAAATTCTTCTCCAAATCGTATAAGATCAGGCCCTGAAGTCATAAAAAAATTTCTCAGTGCCCGGAGAAAAAAAATCGTGGTCGAAAATTGAAATCCAGCATTTTCGAAAGTTTAATGACTTCAAGGCCAGTTTTCAAGTAGGTAAATCAAACATTGTTCCATTTTTTTTCTTTCATTTTTCTCCCTGTATAATATAAACCTTGTATAATTATTTAAACGTTATACCACCTTTAGCAATGCATGTACACTGATTCACATTATGTCATGGTTGACCTATGTTTAATCTTATTATTGGACTTTAACAAAATGATAAATGTTATAATCCACTTTTTCCTTTCCAGAAACAAGTTGTCAAAGATATATATCATATGCATAGGAAGAGCAGTGGAAAATAACATTGAAGCAGAATTATGAAACAGTTATTTTAAAAAACATTAAATTGAGAGAGAGAAAAACACATTTTTTTAGTTTTTAATGCTGTTCATTCTTAAGATTACTGTTTATTGTATTTGCAATGGAAGTTATTGCAGTTGATAAGAAGATAGAACTAAAAATTTGAGTTCTTCAGCTTGTTTTTATTCAGTCAATAAAAATCAATTTTGAAAAGCAAACCATATATGTTCAAAAATCAAAAAGGTTAATTATGTACCAAATGACCTCCGTCAGACATTAATCAGTCTGTTGGAAATCTTTCTTTAAATTTTTATACTTATTTTACAAAATGTATCTCTGTTTGTATGTCTGTAAGATTCAAATCCATCAGAGATTTCTGAAGAACTACAAACCAAGAGTTTCTGAAAGTTGAAAGTCATCAGTCCTCATGTGAACATGCTATACTGAGTAATGTAGTTCTCACCCTTTCAACTCCCCGTTAACGGATGCCTAAATATTGTAACACCAAATTTCATATATTCTTTTCGTAAAATACGCTCTGCAGTTTCATAGGAAAGAGTACAAAGAGTATGCATACATGTATTTAGTTACTAATCACATAATATTACAGTGAATGAAATTGCAGCATGATTAATGTAATACAACAAAAAAAATCTGTCAAAAATATTAACCATTAATAAACTACAATGAGCAATGATTGGAAATTTATTTTGAGAATGAACTTAAAAAGTGTCGTATTGGTAATATTCGCTCAGCCCACGTAAAAGGAGAAAATATACACTGTTCATCTGAAGGTACTTTCATTAGGGGGAACATGTCTTATAGCAGATATTCTCCTGTGGTGAACAGCATTTAAAAGAGCTCAGTGCGTTGTGGTCTAGTTCTGAAAAGTATGTAATTACATTGTATTTATATCTGAGTATCATGTCCTTCTTGCACTTAATTGCAATGGATCACATAACATCATCCATCCACCCATTTATCAAAGTAATATACGATTCCAATGTTCAATATGTTCTGATTTGATCAAGCAAGAATAAATAATGTAATATGTTTGTCAAATAGAAGTATTAATAAGTATTAAAAAATAAACCTTATGCCCACAAATGCAATATCTGACAATAGAAAACATAAGCCAGAATATTTAATAAGAAAAAAAAGTAAAGTAACTGTCGAAGGCTGGATCTAAAGCAAACCCCTATACAGAAACAAAAATCAGAGAAATAAGAAAAACAAAACGAAAACATACATGTCACATATAGAAATGAATGGAAATGGGTTAGGTCAAGAGAACAATAGACCACCAAATATACAAAAACTAGGCACACTAACAGATACAGTCTGATTTAAAAGTGTAAATGAACATGTACTGAAGAATCTGAACGAAACTACTTACAAAATCTACTGATCATTACGACGAATCATACTGAAACATTACTGTCCACATCATACTGAAACAGTACTGACAAAATCAGTACTGAACGAACTGTCAAAAATCAGTACTAAACAGTACTGTCAAAATCAGTACTGAAACGTAATGACAAAATCAGTAGAAACAGTACTGTCAAATCAGTACTAAACATACTGTCAAATCAGTACGAAACAGTATGAAAATCATAATTTCATTGAAATATACATTAAGTTTTCAGTCTTCAAAGTATGATATGCAGAGGTAGAATTGTACAAATAATGTGGAAATTATGGTAGTTAGGACCCTTCAGCCCCTAATTACAGATATATATTATACCTCAATCGAAAGCTTATCAAGAGAGGAACAAAAGGTATATAGGCAATATGTTCCGCAACGCATATTAGTTGAGTAAAGAAGGACTAAAATATGGAAATACGCCTGAACATTGAGAAATAGCCAATTTTGAATAATGAAATGGATATTTTGAATAATGGAATGGACTGATAGAACCTTCAGCCCCTAATTACAGAAATATATTATACCTCAATAGAAAGGTTATCAAGAAAGGAACAAAAGGTATAGAGTCAATATGTTCCGCAACGCATATCAGAGGAGTAACGAAGGACTTGAATATCGAAATCCGCGTGAACATTGAGAAATAGCCAATTTTGAATAATGAAATGGATATTTTGAATAATGGAATGGACTCGCAGGACCCTTCAACCCCTAATTACAGATATATATTATATCTCGATCGAAAGCTTATTAAGAAAGGAACAAAAGGTAAATAATCAATATATCCAGCAACGCATATAAGAGGAGTAACGAAGGACTTAAATATCAAAATACGTCTGAACATTGACAAATAGAAAATTTTGAATAATGAAATGGATATTTTGAATAATGGAATGGACTGAAATGAAACCTTTAGCCCCTAATTACAGATATATATTATACCTCAATTGAAAGCTTATCAAGAGAGGAACAAAAGCTATATAGTTAATATGTTTCGAATCGCATATTAGAGGAGTAACGAAGGACTTAAATATCGAAATACGCGTGAACATTGCGAAATAGCCAATTTTGAATAATGCAATGGATATTTTGAATAATGGAATGGACTGGTAGGACCCTTCAGCCCCTAATTACAGATATATATTATACCTCAATAGAAAGGTTATCAAGAAAGGAACAAAAGGTATAGAGTCAATATGTTCCGTAACGCATATCAGAGGAGTAACGAAGGACTTGAATATCGAAATACGCGTGAACATTGAGAAATAGCCAATTTTGAATAATGAAATGGATATTTTGAATAATGGAATGGACTCGCAGGACCCTTCAGCCCCTAATTACATATATATATATTATATCTCTGTCGAAAGCTTATCAAGAAAGGAACAAAAGGTATATAGGCAATATGTTCCGCAACGCATATTAGTGGAGTAAAGAAGGACTGACATATCGAAATACGCCTGAACATTGAAAAATAGGCTATTTTGAATAATGGAATGGATATTTTGAATAATGGAATGGACTGGTAGGACCCTTCAGCCCCTAATTACAGATATATATTATATCTCGATCGAAAGCTTATTAAGAAAGGAACAAAAGGTATATAGTCAATATATCCCGCAACGCATTTTAGAGGAGTAACGAAGGACTTAAATATCAAAATACGTCTGAACATTGAGAAATAGCCAATTTTGAATAATGAAATGGATATTTTGAATAATGGAATGGACTGATATGAAACCTTTAGCCCCTAATTACAGATATATATTATACCTCAATTGAAAGCTTATCAAGAGAGGAACAAAAGCTATATAGTTAATATGTTCCGCAACGCATATCAGAGGAGTAACGAAGGACTTGAATATCGAAATACGCGTGAACATTGAGAAATAGCCAATTTTGAATAATGAAATGGATATTTTTAATAATGGAATGGACTCGCAGGACCCTTCAGCCCCTAATTACATATATATATTATATCTCTGTCGAAAGCTTATCAAGAGAGGAACAAAAGGTATATAGGCAATATGTTCCGCAACGCATATTAATGGAGTAAAGAAGGACTAAAATATCGAAATACGCCTGAGCATTGAAAAATAGGCTATTTTGAATAATGGAATGGATATTTTGAATTATGGAATGGACTGCTGGGACCCTTCAGCCCCTAATTACAGATATATATTATATCTCAATCGAAAGTTTATTAAGAAAGGAACAAAAGGTTTATAGTCAATATATCCCACAACGCATATTAGAGGAGTAACGAAGGACTTAAATATCGAAATACGTCTGAACATTGAGAAATAGCCAATTTTAAATAATGAAATGGATATTTTGAATAATGGAATGGACTGATATGAAACCTTTAGCCCCTAATTACAGATATTATTATACCTCAATTGAAAGCTTATCAAGACAGGAACAAAACGTATATAGTTAATATGTTCCGCAATGGATATTACAGGAGTAACGAAGGACGTCAATATCGAAATACGCGTGAACATTGAGAAATAGCCAATTTTGAATAATGAAATGGATATTTTGAATAATGGAATGGACTGGTAGGACCCTTCAGCCCCTAATTACAGATATATATTATACCTCAATCGAAAGCTTATCAAGAGAGGAACAAAAGGTATATAGGCAATATGTTCCGCAACGCATATTAGTTGAGTAAAGAAGGACTAAAATATCGAAATACGCCTGAACATTGAGAAATAGCCAATTTTGAATAATGAAATGGATATTTTGAATAATGGAATGGACTGATATAAAACCTTCAGCCCCTAATTACAGAAATATATTATACCTCAATAGAAAGGTTATCAAGACAGGAACAAAAGGTATAGAGTCAATATGTTCCGCAACGCATATCAGAGGAGTAACGAAGGACTTGAATATCGAAATACGCGTGAACATTGAGAAATAGCCAATTTTGAATAATGAAATGGATATTTTGAATAATGGAATGGACTCGCAGGACCCTTCAGCCCCTAATTACATATATATTTATCTCTGTCGAAAGCTTATCAAGAGAGGAACAAAAGGTATATAGGCATTATGTTCCGCAACGCATATTAGTGGAGTAAAGAAGGACTGACATATCGAAATACGCCTGAACATTGAAAAATAGGCTATTTTGAATAATGGAATGGATATTTTGAATAATGGAATGGACTGGTAGGACCCTTCAGCCCCTAATTACAGATATATATTATATCTCGATCGAAAGCTTATTAAGAAAGGAACAAAAGGTATATAGTCGATATATCCCGCAACGCATATTAGAGGAGTAACGAAGGACTTAAATATCAAAATACGTCTGAACATTGACAAATAGAAAATTTGAATAATGAAATGGATATTTTGAATAATGGAATGGACTGAAATGAAACCTTTAGCCCCTAATTACAGATATATATTATACCTCAATTGAAAGCTTATCAAGAGAGGAACAAAAGCTATATAGTTAATATGTTTCGAATCGCATATTAGAGGAGTAACGAAGGACTTAAATATCGAAATACGCGTGAACATTGCGAAATAGCCAATTTTGAATAATGCAATGGATATTTTGAATAATGGAATGGACTGGTAGGACCCTTCAGCCCCTAATTACAGATATATATTATACCTCAATAGAAAGGTTATCAAGAAAGGAACAAAAGGTATAGAGTCAATATGTTCCGTAACGCATATCAGAGGAGTAACGAAGGACTTGAATATCGAAATACGCGTGAACATTGAGAAATAGCCAATTTTGAATAATGAAATGGATATTTTGAATAATGGAATGGACTCGCAGGACCCTTCAGCCCCTAATTACATATATATATATTATATCTCTGTCGAAAGCTTCACAAGAGAGGAACAATAGGTATATAGGCAATATGTTCCGCAACGCATATTAGTGGAGTAAAGAAGGACTGACATATCGAAATAACGCCTGAACATTGAAAAATAGGCTATTTTGAATAATGGAATGGATATTTTGAATAATGGAATGGACTGGTAGGACCCTTCAGCCCCTAATTACAGATATATATTATATCTCGATCGAAAGCTTATTAAGAAAGGAACAAAAGGTATATAGTCGATATATCCCGCAACGCATATTAGAGGAGTAACGAAGGACTTAAATATCAAAATACGTCTGAACATTGACAAATAGAAAATTTTGAATAATGAAATGGATATTTTGAATAATGGAATGGACTGAAATGAAACCTTTAGCCCCTAATTACAGATATATATTATACCTCAATTGAAAGCTTATCAAGAGAGGAACAAAAGCTATATAGTAATATGTTTCGAATCGCATATTAGAGGAGTAACGAAGGACTTAAATATCGAAATACGCGTGAACATTGCGAAATAGCCAATTTTGAATAATGCAATGGATATTTTGAATAATGGAATGGACTGGTAGGACCCTTCAGCCCTAATTACAGATATATATTATACCTCAATAGAAAGGTTATCAAGAAAGGAACAAAAGTATAGAGTCAATATGTTCCGAACGCATATCAGAGGAGTAACGAAGGACTTGAATATCGAAATACGCGTGAACATTGAGAAATAGCCAATTTTGAATAATGAAATGGATATTTTGAATAATGGAATGGACTCGCAGGACCCTTCAGCCCCTAATTACATATATATATATTATATCTCTGTCGAAAGCTTCACAAAGAGGAACAATAGGTATATAGGCAATATGTTCCGCAACGCATATTATGGAGTAAGAAGACTGACATATCGAAATACGCCGAACATTGAAAAATAGGCTATTTTGAATAATGGAATGGATATTTTGAATAATGGAATGGACTGGTAGGACCCTTCAGCCCCTAATTACAGATATATATTATATCTCGATCGAAAGCTTATTAAGAAAGGAACAAAAGGTATATAGTCAATATATCCCGCAACGCATTTTAGAGGAGTAACGAAGGACTTAAATATCAAAATACGTCTGAACATTGAGAAATAGCCAATTTTGAATAATGAAATGGATATTTTGAATAATGGAATGGACTGATTTGAAACCTTTAGCCCCTAATTACAGATATATATTATACTTCAATTGAAAGCTTATCAAGAAGGAACAAAAGTATATAGTTAATATGTTCGCAATGGATATTACAGGAGTAACAAAAGACTTAAATATCGAAATACGCGTGAACATGAAATAGCATTGAATAAGATTGATAGAATGGAGTAGATCTCCCTAATTACAGAATTTAATCTCAATCGAAAGCTTAACAGAACAAAGAATTATATTCGACGATTGAGGTAAGAAGACTATCGCTAAATGAATAGCTTGATAATAAAGAATTTTGAAAAGAATGATGTAACCCTTACCTATTCAGAATAATTATACCTCATGAAAGCTAGAGAGAACAAGTGTATTCGAACGCATATTAAGATACGAGACTAAATATCGAACTACATGAATAGCATTTGAATAATGAATGATATTGTAATAAGATTACCTTACCTATTACGATAAATCCTCATAAGTACAAAGACAAGGTAAATAATTCGCACAAAACAAACTTGAATCAATAGCGAACATGAAATAGCATTGATAATAGATTTAAATGAATGGCTCGCAACCTCACCATACAATTTCTCTCAAATAAAAGACAAAAGTATAGCATATGTTCGCAAGATATTATGGTAAGAGAAATCGATACCTACATGAAAACATTTGAATATGGATGATATTTTGATAGAATGATGGTGGACCTCACCTATTACGTTTTATCTCATCAATATAAAGGAAAAAGTTTCATATACCCACGATAGATACGAGACTTAAATAAATATGAACATAGAAATCCAATTAATAATAAGATTTGAATGAATGCGATAACTTTACCCCATACAGATAATTAACTCAATAACTTACAAACAGAAAAACAATAGTAATTCGAATATATAAGGTACGAGACTAATATCGAAACCGTACATTAAATACATTGATAAAGATTTGAATAGAGATGTAACCTTCACCTATACAGATATATTACTCATGAGCTCAAGACAAATATATATCCAGGATAGATAAAACTAACGAAACCACATGAGAATACAATTGAATAAGAAAGGATTTGATATGAATGATGTACCTCACCTATACAGAAATACTCATAAGTTACAAACAGAAAAAACGTAAAGCTATTCGACGATATTGAGTAAGAGACAAATCGAATACGCTAACATTGAATAGCCATTTGAATATAAGGTATTGATAATGAAGTAGAACTACCTATACAATATTATATCTGAAAGAACGACAAAGATTATTTCGACGTAAGAGTACAAAATAATCCACATTAAATAGCCAATTGTATGAAGATGGAATGCGTAGGACCTTAATCAATACAGATATTAATATTGAACTCGCGAATCTTATGCCTAAATTGAACAAAATGTATATATCAATAAACCTCACAAAAGGAAAAACGATGATATAATATGAATACGATCTGATAATGAGAAAAGACCAATTATGAATAGTGAAATGGATGATTTTGAATAATGAAATGGATATTTGATATGAAATTTGCCCCTAATACGATATATACCTCATTAAAGCTTATATTAAGCAATAAATAGTTAAAGTGAACAAAAGCATATAAGAGTTAACAAGATTCAATACGAAATACGCGTGAACATGGAAATACCAATATTGAATATGAAATGTATTGAATAGCCAATGGATAACTCATCCCTATTTACAATAATATATAACCTCATCGCTAATCAAAGAAAATAATATAGTAAATGTATCAAATGGATATAAAAGGTAAGAAGAACGAATATCGAATACGCAGGACTTGAGTATAAACCAATTTTGAAAATAATGAATTTTGAATAATGAAATGGATTTATGGAATGCTTCAGGCCCTATTACAGCTATATTAATACATAATTAAATCTTATCGAAGAACAAAAGAAAAGGTAATATGTCAAAGTCGCATATTAGTGAGTAAAGAAGGACTAAAATATCGAAATACGCCTAACATTGAGAAAAGCAATTTTGAATAATGAATGGATATTTTGAATAATGGAATGGACTGTAGGAACCTTCAGCCCCTAATTACAGATATATATTATACTCATGAAAGCTATTAAAGAAGGAACAAAAGTATATAGTCAATATTCGCAACGCATATTAGAGGAGTAACGAAGACTTAATATCGAAATACGCGTGGAAATACCAATTTTAAATAATGAAATGGATATTTTGAATAATGGAATGGACTGATTTGAAACCTTTAGCCCT
Organism: Mytilus edulis; assembly: GCA_019925275.1. Taxonomy (NCBI): domain Eukaryota; kingdom Metazoa; phylum Mollusca; class Bivalvia; order Mytilida; family Mytilidae; genus Mytilus; species Mytilus edulis. The sequence goes on from CM034362.1 coordinate 40,616,482, forward strand.
AATTACAGATATATATTATACTCAATTGAAAGCTTATCAAGACAGGAACAAAACATATATAGTTAATATGTTTCGAATTGCATATTAGAGGAGTAACGAAGGACGTCAATATCGAAATACGCGTGAACATTGAGAATAGCCATTTTGAATATGAAATGGATATTTTGAATAACGGAATGGACTGCTATGACCCTTCAGCCCCTATTTACAGATATATATTATACCTCAATCGATAGCTTATCGAAAGAGAACAAAATGTATGTAGTTAATATGTTCCGCAATGGATATTACAGAGTAACGAAAGACTTAAATATCGAAATACGCTGGAACATTGAGAAATAACCAATTTGAATAATGAAATGGATATTTGAATAATGAATGGACTGGTAGGATCCTTCAGCCCTAATTACAGATATTATTATAATACCTCAATCGAAAGCTTATCAGACAGGAACAAACGTATATAGGCAATATGTTCCGCAACGCATATTAGTTGAGTAAAGAAGGACTAAAATATCGAAATACGCCTCAACATTGAGAAATAGCCAATTTTGAATAATGAAATGGATATTTTGAATAATGGAATGGACTGATATGAAACCTTTAGCCCCTAATTACAGATATATATTATACATCAATTGAAAGCTTATCAAGACAGGAACAAAACGTATATAGTTAATATGTTTCGAATCGCATATTAGAGGAGTAACGAAAGACGTCAATATCGAAATACGCGTGAACATTGAGAAATAGCCAATTTTGAATAATGAAATGGATATTTTGAATAACGGAATGGACTGCTATGACCCTTCAGCCCCTATTTACAGATATATATTATACCTCAATCGATATCTTATCAAGAGAGGAACAAAATGTATGTAGTTAATATGTTCCACAACGGATATTACAGGAGTAACGAAAGACTTAAATATCGAAATACACGTGAACATTGAGAAATAGCCAATTTTGAATAATGAAATGGATATTTTGAATAATGGAATGGACTGGTAGGACCCTTCAGCCCCTAATTACAGATATATATTATAGCTCAATCGAAAGCTTATCAAGAGAGGAACAAAAGGTATATAGGCAATATGTTCCGCAACGCATAGTAGTTGAGTAAAGAAGGACTTAAATATCGAAATACGCCTGAACATTGAGAAATAGCCAATTTTGAATAATGAAATGGATATTTTGAATAATTAAATGGACTGGCAGGACCCTTCAGCCCTAATTATAGATATATATTATATCTCGATCGAAAGCTTATTAAGAAAGGAACAAAAGGTATCTAGTCAATATATCCCGCAACGCATATTAGAGGAGTAAAGAAGGACTTAAATATCGAAATACGTCTGAACATTGAGAAATAGCCAATTTTAAATAATGAAATGGATATTTTGAATAATGGAATGGACTGATATGAAACCTTTAGCCCCTAATTACAGATATATATTATACCTCAATTGAAAGCTTATCAAGACAGGAACAAAACGTATATAGTTAATATGTTTCGAATCGCATATTAGAGGAGTAACGAAGGACGTCAATATCGAAATACGCGTGAACATTGAGAAATAGCCAATTTTGAATAATGAAATGGATATTTTGAATAACGGAATGGACTGCTATGACCCTTCAGCTCCTATTTACAGATATATATTATACCTCAATCGATAGCTTATCAAGAGAGGAACAAAATGTATGTAGTTAATATGTTCCGCAACGGATATTACAGGAGTAACGAAAGACTTAAATATCGAAATACGCGTGAACATTGCGAAATAGCCAATTTTGAATAATGAATTGGATATTTTGAATAATGGAATGGACTGGCAGGACCCTTCAGCCCCTAATTACAGATATATATTATACCTCAATCGAAAGCTTATCAAGAGAGGAACAAAAGGTATATAGGCAATATGTTCCGCAACGCATATTAGTTGAGTAAAGAAGGACTTAAATATCGAAATACGCCTGAACATTGAGGAATAGCCAATTTTGAATATTGAAATGGATATTTTGAATAATGAAATGGACTGGCAGGACCCTTCAGCCCCTAATTGTAGATATATATTATATCTCGATCGAAAGCTTATTAAGACAGGAACAAAGGGTATATATTCAATATATCCCGCAACGCATATTAGAGGAGTAACGAAGGACTTAAATATCGAAATACGCCTGAACATTGAGAAATAGCCAATTTTGAATAATGAAATGGATACTTTGAATAATGGAATGGACTGATATGAAACCTTGAGCCCCTGATTACAGATATATATTTTATACCTCAATCGAAAGCTTATCAAGAGAGGAACAAAAGGTATATAGTCAATATGTTCCGCAATGCATATTAGAGGGGTAACGAAGGACGTCAATATCGAAATACGCGTGAACATTGAGATATAGCCAATTTTGAATAATGAAATGGATATTTTGAATAATGGAATGGACTGCTATGACCCTTCAGCCCATAATTACAGATACATATTATACATCAATCAAAAGCTTATCAAGAGAGGAACAAAAGGTATATATTCAATATGTTCCGCAACGCATATTAGAGGAGTAAAGAAGGACTTGAATATCGAAATACTCCTGAACATTGAGAAATAGCCAATTTTGAATAAGGGAATAGACTGCTGCGACCCTTTAGCCCCTAATTATAGATAAACCTTATACCTCATTCGAGAGCTTATTGTAGGAGAAACAAAAAGTATATAGCCAACATGTTCCGCAACGCATATTAGAGGAGTAACGAAGGAGCTAAATATCGAAATACGCTTGAACATTAAGAAATAGCTTATTTTGAATAATGGAATAGACCGCTGCAACCCTTCAGTCCCTAATCAAGGCAAAATTTATACACCAAATTAAAGCTTATTGATAGAAGAATAAACTTAGTATAAACGATATGTGCCGTAATGACCCTTAGAGGGGTTACGGAGGACCTAAATTCCAAAATACGCATGAAAATTAGGAAATACAATGTAGCCAATTTTGAATAATGAAATGGATAGTTTGATTAATGAAATGGACTGCTACGACCCTTTAGCACTTAATTATAGATATACCTTATACCTCATTCGAAAGCTTATTAAGAGAGGAACAAAAGATATATAGTCAATATGTTCCGCAACGAATATAAGAGGAGTAACGAAGGATTTAAATATTGAAATACGCTTCAACATTGATAAATAGCTTTATTTTGAATAATGGAATGATCTGCTGCAACTATTCAGTTCCTAATCAACGCAAAATTTATACACCAAATTAAAGCTTATTGATAGGGGAATAAACTGAATGTAAAACATATGTGCCGCAATGACCATAAGAGGGGTTACGGAGGACCCAAATGCCAAAAAACGCATGAAAATTAAGAAATAGTCAATTTTTAATAATGAAATGGATATTTTGAATAATAGAATGGACTGCTGCGACCCTTTAGCCCCTAATTATAGATATGCCTTATACCTCATTCGAAAGTTTATCATAAGAGGAACAGAAGATTGATAGTCAATATGTTCCAGAACGCATATTAGAGGAATAACGAAGGACCCACACATCGAAATACGCGTGAACATAAAGATTAGCTGATTTTGAATAATGGAATGGACTGCTGCAACCCGTCAGCTGCTAATTAAGAAAAAATATATACACCAGATTAAAGCTTATTGATAGAGGAATAATCTGAGTATAAACGATTTTTGCCGCAGTGACCATAAGAGGGGTTACGGAGGACCTAAATGCCAAAATACGCGTGAAAATTTAGAAATAGCCAATTTTGAATAATTAAATGGATATTCTGAGTAATGGAATAGACCACTAGGACTCTTCAGCTCCTAATAACAGATATACCTCATACCTCATTCGAAAGCTTATCAAGAGAGAGCCAAAAGGTATACAGTCAAAATGTTCCCAAACGCATATAAGAGGAGTAACGACGGACTAAAATATCGAAATACGCGTGAATATTGAGAAATAGCTGATTTGAATAATGGAATGAACTGCTGCTTCCCGTCAGCTCCTAAAAGAGGAAAAAATTATAAACCAAATCAAAGTTTATTGATAGAGGAATAAACTGAGTATAAACGATATGAGCCGCAATGACCATTACAGCAATACGGATGACCTAAATACCAAAATACGCGTGAAAATGAAGAAATAGCCAATTTTGAATAATGAAATGGATATTTTGAATAATAGAATGGACTGCTGTGACCCTTTAGCCCCTAATTATAGATATACCTTATACATAATTCGAACGCTTATGAAGAGAGGAACAAAAGGTATATAGTCGATATGTTCCGCAACGCATATTACAGGAGTATCGAAGGACCTAAATATCGAAATAGGCGTAAACATTAAGAAATAACTTATTTTGAATAATGGAATGGACTGCTGCAACCCATCAGCCCCTAGTTAAGGAAATATGTGTGCACCAAAGTAGAGCTTATAGATACAGGAATAAACTGAGTATAAACAATATGAGCCACAATGTCCATTAGAGGGGTTATGGAGGACCTAAATGCAAAAATACGCGTGAAAATTAAGAAATAGCCAATTTTGAGTGATGAAATGAATATTTTGAATAATGGAATGGACTGCTGTAACCCTTCAGCCCCTTATTAAAGATATATTTTATACCTCATTCGAAAGCTTATCAATAGAGGAACACAAAGTATATAGTCAATATATGTTTTGCTACGCATATAAGAGGAGTAACGGAAATACGCGTAAAATTCAGAAATAGCATATTTTGAATAATTGAATGGACTGCTGCGACCAGCCAATCACTAATTGAAGAAAACATTATACTAGTACGTCATTTTGAATAATAGGTTGACGGGTTGCAGCATTCCATTCCATTATTCAAAATAAGACAGTTCTTAATATTCACGCATTTTTCGATATTTAGATCCTTCCTTATTCCTCTATTAGGCGTTGCTGAGCATATGAATAATAATAATAATAATTTTGTTTAAAGAGAGTAACTCATTTGGAATAAACCAACTTTCAATAAGGCCCAACAACATGAATAAAACATAATTCATCTCCTAGTACACACATGTAAACAATAGATGTATATAAACAAAACATAACAACAACAGAATTACCTATAGTATACATTGTAGCTAATACCCCAGTCCCACTAGGCCACGATCGCACTACAATCTGTGAAAAAAATGCAAATTTTTATGATCGTGGTACGATCGTGTAGGTCGCAGTAAGGTCGTACCACGGTCGTGGTGATGTCTTCAAGATCGTGAAGAGCGTGACCAACTTTGAACATGTTCAAAACAATCGTGGTGCGGTCGTGGCGAAATTAGGTCGTAGTAGAAGCGTAGTGAGAGCGCACTAAGATCGTAGTAAGATCGAAAAGGTCGCTGTACAATCGTAGCGAGAGCGTAGCGAAAGCGTGATTCTATTCGGAGATATTGCGCTACGATCTCACAGCGACGTTATCACGACCGTACTACGACCATCAAGTTCTCACCGTGACCCAACTACGCTTCCACTACGACTTTACCACGCTGTTCAAGACCATATATAGTTCGATTCTAGCACGCCCTTGCCGTCCTCACCACGCTATTCTCACGACCTTACTACGTTCACACTACGACCATCATTTTTATTGTCATTTTAACATAAAATATATAAAAAAACTCACTAGGTTTTGTTTGTCTAAATGTATTTATCCATTTGCTCTAACGGCTCAACTATGCTTCTCGTTTTTTTATAGATTAGAACGTTGGTTTTTCCCGTGTAAATGGTTTAACATTAGTATCTTTTTGGGGCCCTTTATAGCGTGCTGTTCGGTGTGAGCCAATGCTCCGTATTGAAGGCCATACCTTGGTCTATAATGGTTTACTTTTATATATTTTTACGTTGATGGAGAGTTGTCTCATTGGCACTCATACCACATCTTCCTATTTATATTGACACATCTGTGTCATCTCTGCTATAGTTCACTAAAATATCGTCATTTCAGCTTTATGGACCAGCAATAGGCTGTAACATGATGACAAGCATTATACTACTTATGTGTATAGTATCAGTTTAATTGAAGTCTGGAGCTGGCATGTCAGTTAACTGCTAGTAGTCTGTTGTTATTTATGTATTATTGTCATTTTGTTTATTTTCTTTAGTAACATCTTCTGACATCAGACTCGGACTTCTCTTGAACTGAATTTTAATGTGCGTTTTGTTCTGCGTTTACTTTTCTTCATTGGCTAGAGGTATAGGGGGAGGGTTGAGATCTCACAAACATGTTTAACCCCACTATTTTTGCGCCTGTCCCAGGTCAGGAGCCTCTAGCCTTTGTTAGTCTTGTACTATTTTAGTTTCTTGTGTACTTTTTGGAGTTTAGTATGGCGTTCATACTTTGTCCCTCTGCCTCTACATCAACCCCTACCACCACGTCCACGTCTTCTAGATTTTGGTGGCATGACTGTATTGTTTCCGAGAAATCTCCGTTTTAATCAGAAATAGAAGGAATGGAACTATATTGATATGATACACGATATTGACGGTATTGCTGAGAACGTAGTAAGATCGCGGTATTAACGTAGTATAATCGTGGTAAGAACGTGCTATTCTCGCAGTAAGATCGTGTTGCAATCGGATAACTCGTGGTATGGTCGTAGTGAGAACGTGAAGAGCGTAGAACGATCTTTTTAAGCGTAGTGAGGTCGCAGAATAAGCGCGGTGAGAACGTGGTTTAATCGTAGCGGGATCGTTGTAGAAGCGTAATTAGGACGTAGTAGCATCGTGAAAGCAACGAAAATAAACATTTTCATGCCGCTCATACCGCGACCTCACCACGATCTAAATTTGTTTTAGATCGCGGTGAGCGTGGTGCAATCGTGGTCTAGTGGGACTGGGGCTTTAACTTATAATTTCACTTTTGAAAATATAATGATTTGTAAGAGTATTTGAATGCAGATATACTTTTTGATTTTTTTCAATTTCACTGAATAGTGAATTCCACACTTTTGGACCACTAAAAGAAAAAAAAGATTTGTATAATTCTGTATTTGATTTAGAGTAGTTTGATTATAAGAGTTCTGCCACACCCCAATTTTGAGGGTAATTTCTGCTGGGACCAGACTCAAAAATCCGAAAATCTCGCACGAAGGTTGACGAGATTGTGAGGGGAAAACGTGGGTGGTTGGGGTTAATGGGAAAGAGTGGGGGTTGAAAATGAGGGAAAATATGTGGAAGAAAGAAACACACACACAAAAAAATCCACAGATAGAATAAACACAATGGATTGCAAATATGTCTGATCAGAGAGAGGCACAAGAGGTAGAAATTCTGGAAAACTGGCCACTGTCAAGGCCAAACGAACCAATGCTGCAATGATGAGGAAATTCTCAAAGGGCGAGAGGTAGGTCAGGACTCATCCTGGAGTGTCAAAGACATTAAGGATGTTCGCTGCTCAGTTTCAACATAAATAACTTTTCATAAAACTAGTATGTATTGATAGGGAATAATTTGAGGAATTAAAAAAGCAAAAAAATTTAGGGGTCAATGTGCTTGTTTTCGAGATATTAACCATTGGAATTTTGGCGGGAAAATGTTCTCTCTTGATTTTTCATTGCTTTATCATTGGCCAGTTAAAGTTCTCAAATACTACTAAAAAATAAATAAAATTTTATAAGACTTTACAAATGACTTATAATTATACATGTAAAAGCTTTATAAAAAGAAAAATGGGGGTTCATGGGGAAATTTTGTGAAGGCATTCAAATGGATAAAACCAGAGTATTCCAAAAATCTGACAGAAATTCCAAAACATGACAAGCAGACATCCTTAAAGATGTTGACACGATGTTTGGGTCCGCAAAAATTATAAACTTGTGTTGGAAAGGGGGAACTATTCGCAGTTGGGGATGTGAGAGTTTGAACAAGCAGCTAAACACCGTCAATGCAAAGAGAGAGACCGATGGGTCTCGTGAGCTATGGGATGAAAAAATTCAGATGCAACGGGTACGATTACCACGACTTTACAAGGACGGTAGAATTGAAAATGTTAGAATATGATTTTTTTAGGCCCGAAAATCGGGTCTAAAAACCATTGAATTGTGGATGGTGGTTTGGGATGACCTTAATTGGTTTTGAAGATTGTTAGGATAAAGACATGGATCCAATAGCTAACATGGAGTTAGCTGTTGAAAACGTCGAAGCCCTGAGAAATGAACCACATACGAGGGTACTCCCGGTTGAGGAAAGATCAGTTGGTTGAGTTGATTGACACGAAGACTAATTTCAAATTTTAGTGTCGTTCCAAACACCATACGAGGAAGGAGATTATTATCCAGGCATATCAACATAAATTAAAAGGGGTTAGCAGGCTGGACTGCTGGAAAAGGTGCAGGAAAAGATCGGGAGGATGGGAAAGCCATTGGAGATAAAATTGAGATATATCCGACGAACAAAGCCTTTAAAGATGTATTTACTACCTGGAAGATGACCCCCATTATTGACATAGATATGCAGACCTTCCTTGAAGTTTCTCGATCATCCCTACGTGTTGAAGATGCTGGCAACAGGCAAATCGCTGGAACATGCAATCTTCTCGCTCTATAAATAAATGTATAAGTTTGGATCTCATGCAAGGAAGCGCGTATCCGTCTGCATGGCGGATGCTGCAGGATATGGATATGCACGACAATCTCATTACTAGCCTATGACACCACAAGGACAGATAACTCATCGGTCCATCGAACGTTTTTTTAACAGCCAGTCCGAATCGAGCTTTGGTGAAATTTTGCTTTGGCAGATGCATTTCTACAGGCAACCGGTTAATCATCTTGTTCATGAACCCAGAACATTTGGAAGCGATAAACTGGGACATTTTGGCACCGCAAACCTCACAGTGATCAACCTTCCTCCCACGTCTGTTGCTGGTCACTGCCTTGCATAGATTAATAATGTCCGTTTTCCTTCGACATTGCACACAAAACATTGCTTTCTTTAAAGAATCAACGTTGGAAACCTTTCTTAGAGCGATAATACCCCAACAGAAGCAACCACTATCTCCTAACACAGCGATCGATCCGAGGGTTGATCATTGCACAATCGGATTGAGGTAAAACCACCCTGCTAAACAATCTTCTCCTCTGATATTGACGACTTCAAGTCTAAACTTCCTGATTGCACTTGTGCTAGTTCCCAATTCACATATAATCCTGCTGGCCACGTTATTACCGGTAACCTTAACATTGTCAATAACACTTCTCATCGAAATGTGTTATCGAAAGGTCCGAAATATCGTGAGCCTAAATCCATCAATTGGAAATACAACTTTAAAATTTTGATGGATTCAGTCAAGGATTATGCCAGGCAATGGGCTAAACGTGAAAAGGAAGACGTAGACACTCTATCCGAATGGATTAAGGCAGTGAGGTCTTTAATAAAAATCAGAATTAAAAAACTGAATGGGTCCACCAATGCCCATGCTACGTCAATCTATAAAGACCCAAATGTTGCTTAACACTTATCCGACCTCCATGATAAATATGTTGTTGTCCACGCAGACAAAGCCCCAAATAACATCGTTTTTGTCTGTAAAAGTCACTACATTAATTGCTTGATAAACGAATTAGGTATAGACAATTCACTTGGAAACTCAACATATACCCTCACGACACTTACCAAAGGGGAAATCCTGGATAATCATAGGTCTGTTCTTTGTTCCTTTGGTATTTCAACCACAGATGAAGAACTGGATCGTCCATCACTGTATTGGATACCTAAACTACATAAGTGTCCTTTAAAACAACGGTATAGTGCTGGGTCTTCCAAGTGCTCCACGAAACCTCTTTCTAAATTATTAACATCTATTTTATCAGCAATCAAAGACGGGCTTCAAAGTTATTGTGAAACTGCCTATTCTAGAGGTGGCGTGAATCAGATGTGGATACTTAAAAATTCCAAAGATCTTTTAGAGTACATACAATCTAAATTTCTTTCATCTTGTAACAGTATTAAAACATTTGACTTTTCTACTCTTTACACAAGTATTTCACATTCCAAATTAAAAGACAAATTGAAAGAGTTGGTATTATTTTGCTTCATAAAAAAGAATGGTCAACGTAGATACAAGTATCTTGTCTTAGGGAGGGATAAATCATACTTTGTAAAGAATCACTCTGATTCAAACAAAACATTCTCTGAAACCGATATTATCAAGATGCTTGATTTCTTGATTGACAACATATTTGTAGCGTTCGGAGGACGTGTTTTCAACAGACTGTCGGCATCCTAATGGGAACAAATTGTGCCCCTCTACTTGCCGACTTGTTTCTTTATTATCATGAGGCTGACTTCATGCAGGAACTTCTTAGGAAGAAAGATAAGAAGTTAGCAATATCCTTTAACTATACTTTCCGCTATATAGATGACGTTCTTTCACTAAACAAATTCAAAATTTGGTGACTATGTGAAACGCATCTATCCCATCGAATTGGAGATAAAGGATACTACAGATACAGTTAAGTCGGCTTCATATCTTGACTTACATCTAGAAATTGACAATGAGGGTCGGTTGAAAACAAAACTTTACGACAAAAGAGATGATTTCAGCTTTCCAATTGAGAACTTTCAATTTCTTAGTAGCAACATTCCAGCAGCACCTGCCTACGGGTATATATCTCCCAATTGATACGATATTTCCGTGCTTGCATTTCCTATCATGATTTTCTTGATAGAGGGTTACTGTTCACAAGGAAGCTATTAAACCAAGAGTTCCAAATGGTGAAGTTGAAATCATCCCTTCGTAAATTTTACGGACGCCATCACGAGTTGGTTGACCGTTATGGAATAACCGTTTCACAAATGATATCGGATATGTTCCTTACGTCGTAACTACAATCCCCTTCCCTTTCATGAATTAGACCTACCGAATTAGACTATTTACCGGATTTGTAATCACATAAGCAACACGACGGGTGCCACATGTGGAGCAGGATCTGCTTACCCTTCCGGAGCACCTGAGATCACCCCTAGTTTTTGGTGGGGTTCGTGTTGTTTATTCTTTAGTTTTCTATGTTGTGTCATGTGTACTATTGTTTTTCTGTTTGTCTTTTTTCATTTTTAGCCATGGCGTTGTCAGTTTGTTTTAGATTTATGAGTTTGACTGTCTCTTTGGTATCTTTCGTCCCTCTTTTACAACTGACAGAGGTGAGACCATACTGTACTCAGGCCGAACAGACAACAAACACTATGAGGGAGTTGCTATAGTATTCAGCATTGAAACAAAAGGAGCTATCCTAGAATGTCAACCAGTTGATGAAAGGCTAATTATGGCAAGAATGTACTCAAAATATTCAAAACTAACAGTGATTCAATGCTATGCACCTACCAACGAAGCTAGTATTGAGGGCAAGAATAACTTTTATGACAAATTACAATCGGTCGTCAGTAAAGTACCAGCACATGATTTATATCTTGTGATTGGTGATCAAAATGCAAAGATTGGGCAGACAACTTATGTAAAGAAAGATTAAATGGCAGACATGGATGTGGAGAATGCATTGAATATGGTGGATTTTTAGTAGATTTATGTGGCTTGAATGATCTAGTTATCAGAGGATCCATATTTCCACACAAGGATATTCACAAACTTACATAGAACTCACCCCAATTAAAGAGACCAAAACTAGATAGACCACATAATTGTAAATGGAAGATGGAGAAGTTCTCTGATGGATGTCTGTGTCAAAAGGTGAGCAGATTGTGGAAATGACCATCATCTTCTATTTGGAAAGATAAAATTTAACTGAGAAAGGTAGTCATACCACAACATAATAGAAAAGCATGTAACATTTACCGCCTTAAAGACAACTAGATAAGACAAAAAACTAAAATCAGCATAGAAAACCAATCCCAAACATTACAAAATATCAGTGAAAACAACGACAAAATTAGGCCTGATTTAAATGAACATTGGAACACAGGAAAAACTATGTTTAGTGATACAGCTACTTATGTACTAGGACTTAGAGACAGGACAAGGAAAATGTGGATTTCAGATTCAACCTGGAATATTATATAAAAGAGAAGATTTACAAAATGTTAGTGCAATCTGACAAGATCAGAAAGGTTGAAAGTACAGCTACAACAAGAATACTCAGAGCTTAATAAAAAGTTAAAAAAGAAAAACAAAGCAAAAGAAAACAAAATGCAATATATTGAAGGATTGGCCAATGAAGCAGAAGAGGCATGCTAACATGGAGAACTAAGCACTGTATATAAGATCACTAAACAGCTATGTGGGAAAAGTAACAACAATGACACACCAAGTTTAAGCAAGAATGGAGAGGTATTAACATCGGAGGCACAGAAACTTGAGAGATGGGCAGAGCACTTTCGGAAAGTTTTAAACAGAGAACCACCAGTCAAACCAGCTCAATTTGATAACACAAAAGCGAAAATGGAAATAGATATATCAGAGGAAAAAATTGAACCTGATGAAATAAAGAAAGCATTATGCATGCTCAACAATGGTAAATCAGCTGGAGTAGACAACATCAGTGCAGAACTCCTAAAGTCAAATGTAGAAACAACAGCATTAATACTTCACACAATATTTAGTAGAATATGGGAGATGAAGTTATACCTATGGCCTGGGAAGAAGGACAACTGGTTAAACTTGCAAAAAAGGGTGATATGAAGAATTACAAGAACTTGAAAATTATATATCTTTACTATCTGGATCTGCAAACGTGTTCCTTCGAGTTGTTGCCACGCGAACAGTAGATGCTTAAGATGACATCCTGCGCAAAGAACAAGCAGGTTTTAGAGACAATAAAGGGTGTAGTTATCACACATTCACACTCAGAAACATCATATAACAGTGCATATAATGGCAACACAACATCGTCATACATTTTGTGGACTTTGAAAAGGCTTTTGATAGCTTGGACAGAGACAGCATATGGGAAATAATGAGAACAAACGGAATACCAGATGAAAATAATTAACATGATCAAATTATTTTATAACAACTATAGATGCTGTGTCCTATACTATGTAACCCAATCCACCTGGTTCAATGTACAATCTTTTCCTCATTGTCATCGACTGGTGAACTTGAGAATAGAACAACTGGAATAAGATGGTCGATAAACAACAATCTTAGAAGACCTAGATTTTGCAGACGTCATATGCCTATTATCAACAAATCGAACAAACATGCAAAACAAAACATGAAGACTACATGAGACTGCTCTATTTGTAGGTTTAAAGATAAACACACAAAGACAAAGATATTAACCCTAAAAGACAAAATTATAAAACAGCCAATAACACTTAAGGGCATACGATACAGTTTTGATCCCGTATTTACAGTTTGCTGAAAATTTCTATATAGGCTAATTTTTGCCTGATTAAATCAAATATGTAATAAAGAATATACCTTCATGTGCTACTTTTTGCGTTAAATGAGGTCGAAATTTTGTATATTTGCTAAACATTCGGATTTCTGGCCGAATTTTCCCTTTCGAAAGAAACCCATAACTTTTTTGTTTTAAAAGATAAACACAAATTGTTTTTTGTTAAATAATTTGTAATTTCTGTGTTTTATAAGTATCATAAAAATTTAGGCATTTTTTATTCAAAAATAAGTCATATTTATCAAATGGTCATGAATTGAGAAAAAAACGTAATTTTTTGCTGTATATTTATCAAAATTAAAAAAATTGCTATATTCACAGTTTTATAAAATTTGGTCCACATAATCTCCCTACAAAATGAAACAAAATGTCGTTTTAAAAAATAGGAATCCATGCACTCGTCTTCAAGTTAAATCAATTTGAACGATAAAAATCAGTCGAAAAATGCTCTTTTCCCGATATGTCATAGTTTGACGTCGCGAAAATAACATTTTACGTTAGCAACGGCATTACCTCCCTTGTAACTGTATTGTATGCCCTTAAAGGAAATACCAAGATGAAGTGGAAAATTTTACCTATCTTGGCACCAATATTAGCCAGGACAACAGAACTAGCAAAGATATAATGGCAAGGATCAACAATGCCAGAACTTCTTTCTGCAGACTACCAGCAATATGGAAAAAACATCAATATCCAGGTCCACACAAATCAAAATCTATTATTATATCAATGTGCAATCAGTTTTGCTTATGGTGAATAGTCATGGAGGGTTATCAAATTAGACTTCAACAAACTGTCATCATTCCAAAATACATGTTCGTAAAATTCAAAGAAAAGAAAGAGAGGGAGACCGAAAGAAACATGGCGACGCACAATAGAGAGTGAACTGAGAATCATGGGAATTACATTGGGAGAGGCAAAAAGAAAGGCACAAGACAGGCAGCAGTGGAGGGATTTGGTAGTGGCCTCATGTGCAAGTGCGCATGAAGAGGATTAAGTAAGTAAGTAAAACCCCGAGAATAGTAAACAATTGAAAATAAAAAAACAGTCAGTACTTATCACATGTCAACATAATCGGGAATAGACGACTTTTAAATAATTATGACCGCGAACGCAGTGAGTTTAGACTGGAACTCTTCATTTAGGAAGGTGGTAGTAAAACATTCGTAGTGTCGATTTCAATTGTTCTTCTTCATGGCTCGTATGGAAAAGTTTTAATAAGAAGCACTCTCAAATTAATGAAGTTCTTATAGTGTGATTATTCACGATCAAAACGTATTAATTTAAATATGCAAACAATATAAGACGAAGCAGACGTTATCTTACTGCAGAAAATGGAATAATAAACAACTGGAAAGTTTAAATACTCATGAATCATAAATTCTAGTTTGAAGTTGTCAATCTGTGTCAATATCGAGGGTAGGATCAAGATTTATATAGAGAAACTATTTGTTTCGATATTATCATTGAACCTAAGTTCACTTTAATATGAAATGTGGGTTATTGAGTGAAAAGACATAATCAATTTTGCATATTTCACAAGATTCTATTTCCTTTTGTCTATGAATAATTATGTTAGAAGTTGGTGTCATATCAGTACAAAAACTAGTCGATCAACTGTTTTAAACAGCTACAATGAATTATTACCCATGGGAATATCAACTGTCTGCTGAAAAATTAATTCACTGAACTCAATTATGTTGTATTGATAAAAAAGTCCGGCATTATGTTGATTTCATCAATGATGTATTTGTTGATGCACATAATGTGGTTCTACATAAAATAAGTTTTATTATTACTAAAACATGGTAAAATAAGATATTTATATTGATTTTTGTGATATTTGGGTATCCAGTACCAATACTTATTTCGTCGTTCGTGTTTATGTGCGATATTACAAAAAAACGTGAACGATGTCGGAATATTTCCGGAATCAATGGCTTTACTGTACATTCCAATTTGTTTGCAAAGACATTCGACATTCTAGATATTACTATTTATAGTTTAAAGCGATATTGTGTGAAGGCCTTGTCTACTGAAACAACAGAAGGTTTGTCGTATAGTGAGGATAAATCAATCACAACAGCCGCCTTCGTAAAAGGGTTATCCACGCGTGTTGAAAGCGTTTCTGAACGCATGATTAAACAGTTTTGATCCGTTAAGAAAAGGAAATCAGTCTCGCAGATTTTACCCATTTAATGGTATATTCCTCAACTGTATTTTTCTTATTTCGAAATCATTTGCAATGTCAAGTTTCTACAGTTAACATATGAACAGATTCCACTAAATCTTACTTACTAAAACAATGCGGGCAAAGATCAAAAGTACGCTTCTGAATTGCTTAAAAGTTGCATTTACTATCATGTAGTTAGAAAATACACAACATAGCAAAATGCATCATCAAGTGTCGGTTATTGTATAGAAAGGTATATAATATGAAACTTAGAGCGAGGGGCTTGCCCCCGAGCTCTTAGTTTCATATTATATACCTTTCTATACAATATCCAATTTAGCACATATTTACAACTTGAGTAATCCTGTAATTAGTGTAATTGACATGTTTTGGCTGACTAGATGTAACTCATTAACGTAGTTTTGTAAATCTACTCACTAATATCATTGTAAAAATGGGATTTCAAAAGACCCTTGACTTTAGAATGAAAAGAAGCTAGGTAGCTGCTGGTGTAAGTATGTTTATTGATATAAAGCGGTGTTTTACTATACATGTACTTATTTACATGGTAAGATGACAAAATAAATTGAACAAGAGCAGACAATTTTTAAATTGCAGTGAAAGCTTTAACTTTTTGAAAACATTTTTTAAATTCACGTAAAAACTAAAACTATATTGAAAATGCTTTTGAATGAGTACAAACAGTCGGATCCCCCTCCCAAACATTTTTTTAATCTTTGGTTGAAACACCTTTTAAAAAAGGCTGGATCTGCACCTGGTATGTACCCATAGGTAGTCCAGTGGATAGTTTACATTCATGAAATATTTGTCACTGGTCATTACGCAACCAATAATCGACCAATTTATGACGAAATATATACTAAATTGCTTTATTAATAATTTCCCTTCAAAAGATTCATGGTTGACTAGTTTTGTGTACAAAGTAATTGCATGGAAGATAAAGGATTACAAATTTTAGATGGAGTTGTATTTTAATCAAGGTATAAAGAACCATATAGAGTGTTACTCTTTATTTTAATGAAAAAAACTTTTAATTGTATAAAAAAAAAAATTGGATCAAAAGACGATTAGTAGGATGTTAAGAATCTGTTTGAAAACTAATTACAAACTATTTAGTTAAATTTGGAACACAAATTTTTTTCAAAATAGCCAGTAGCAATTGTTGTTCTAATATCTTGATTACGATACAATGAAATCTTACCCTTGTGGTCATTCATGCGTAGTTACTTAGTACATGGAAAAAGTATGTACTATGAAAATTAGAAGGCAAATTCAAGCAATTTGATTGGACGAGAAGTTGTAAGTATGTGCTAATAAAATGGCAGTTTGTGCAATTCGAATGAAAAATGTTTATACACCTGTTAACTTCTTTTCCTTGCTAATGGTATTATCTAACAAAGATCCTTTTATGTTTTATTCAAGCGATAATTCTTTGATAAAAGAATAAGTGTCACCGATTGTTTGGTAACACAACACTCCATAATGTAAATGGGACTTTAGATTTAAAAGTTGGGTGTAATTAAAAGGTATATTAAGTATTAATCAGAGATTTGTATTTGAAGGATGTAACAGAGAGCTTGAGCTTGGTACGTAGAGTTTTATTTCTTTCTTTGTCGCATAGTTTGTCTTATACAATTTATTCATGAACATTCAGCAGTTAAATGGTATGCAGTTACCTTAGTATTCGTTTTACTTTAACTAAAAGCAGGACGAAATGCTAATGAAAGCTAATATTCGAGTATATCAGTTGGTTAAAAAAATTTATGATACATATATATATATTTCGGATAACAGATATTCTTCATCAGTATGATAATAATGTGAAATGAATCATGTTAATTTATTCTGATTTAACTATAACAATCTTGAAATTCATATAAAAAAAAAACCAAAAAACCGAACATTATAGAGACTAGAGACTCTTGTACTATTCTACAATTTCAAAAATTGCGGAGGTTATATAGCCATTTACAGCAGAGACTGTCAATTAATGCTTCAGATAAAGATTGTAATTTGATAAAAATTAAAAAGGTGACGACAGTCAATATTTGCGTGGCAACACATTTCCAATAAACATCACTGACCGATCTCAGCTGGTATAACATTTCAAATTTGACAACGGTAGAGTAATTAAAACAGAGGCTGCGTTTTTAAATATTCCAAATAAATATCAGTTTGATAATTATGAAAACATATAAATAAATTTTGACAAAGGTTAATTAATTAAATGTGACTGCGTACTTGCACATCCCTCCAAAATGAATAAAATTCTTTCATTTAATAATTTAAAAAATCTTTAAAATTGTAAGAGTCCAGTACGGAAGCCTGAGTTACTGGAAACAAGTGAAGGTAGGAAACATAAGTGACTCATTCTATGTATTTTTATTTATGCCCTCTGGAGAAACTGCCCTTAGCTTTCTTATCCAAAACCTTGCCAGTGCAAGTATGTCGGCCCTTGACCAACCCTCGTTATGGTCTATAACTGTTATGGTAAGGTTTTAAGGAACAGCTTGGGTATGACTCTTACAGTCTAAGGATTTTTAAAATTATACCAGATTAAGTTACAGGGTTTACAGAATGTTCCCCCACGAAATCGTTGTTCTGAAATCTAAACTGTCGTCATCTTTGAAATTTTAGAGTTTTACCAGTTCATATCTTAAATTACTATTTTCATTTGAAGCATTGATTTGCAGTCTCTGTTATCAATAGCTATATAACCTACGCCATTTTTAAATATCAAAATTGGACCAGCGTCTCTATTCGACCTCTTTGCTGTTTGATTTTAACCGTTGTATTGTATCTTTTTTAAAATTGATATAGTTTAATCAGAATAGATTAACATGATTCATTTTACATTATTATCATACTGATGAAGGATATGTGTTATCTGAAAAATCTTACATTTGTTAATTTTATTATTATTGTTTAGACTTGTTGTATATACTATTTTGTAGTGTACTGTATCATAATTATATGATCCTTCGCCCCGTAAGATTTATTGTAGGCCATTATTCAATCATATAACATACATATTTTTATATATACATATATTCATAGGCGTTTATACTAAAAAGGAATCCATAGGTCACCAATCAAGAGAAGTTTTTAGAAAAACTTATGTTTACTCGCTGCGTTAAAGCCCCATTGCTGGTTTTGTGTCCTTTTGAAACATTCCTTGTTTACCTTCTAAACTATAGAAACTTTATTACATGAATGAGATATAGTTTTGAGCAAATATGGTGTGGTAGAGTACCCTAGGCATGGTTTCTGCCAGCTTATGTTTTGCAAGAAATATCTTGAAATTCATAGGTTCGTCAGACGATTACTACACGATAGTATGACCAAAATTACCAACAAGAGATAATTAATTTTCAAATCCAAAAGTTGAATTAAATTTGCGCAAGAATGAAGTTTCTCCACTGATTTTTTTGTACATGAGAAAATTATCATTATTTAAAATCGGTTCCAATATAACCTTCTTTTTTTATCATTCAGAGCTGTAACTACATGGAGGCAAATAAGGCAAATGCCTCATGTTGAAAATTTCCCAAAAAAAATAAAGGTGGAAACAAAGCTAGTCTTCATATCAAATTGTTTTCACGGTGAGTGTCTTGCAAGAAGCAAGTTCTCTTCACTCTCTGATTTCGCCCCTGCATGTTTTCCGTGATCCATGTTTCTAATTTACTTTAAGTTTTCAGTGTTGATGGTCTATTGTTTGTTGGTATGTGTCTTATCTGTACCCAGTAGTGTCGACTTAAGCGGTACTTAAAGTATAATACTGCACTGTCACTATATTTAAATTCAGTCATAAAAAAATTCACAAAAGTCTAAACACAATACAAGACAAGAACAGACAGATCCGGTATTAATGATTATGTCTGAGAATTACGATTTTTCCTTTATCCTACATATCGGTCTTTTGGTGTTGTCCCTAAAACCTAAAAGTCTTAAAGGGGCACTAGCTACGAGATATATAAAAAATATAAATTATGATTTTTTTTGTTCAATCATTAATGAAAGTAAAATAGTGAAATAATATATCGCTTTTAGCAGCCAGTATAGTTCAATTTTGTCAAAATAAGCTAAGAAATATTGATGATGAATTATTCACTTGCAAGTGAATAATTCGACCTAACTGAATCTGTATTCATGTGAACTTCAATTTAACCCCTTAGTAAGAGATGGATACCGCATGCATTGTGGGTGTTTAATTATTTAAAGGAAAAGAATGTCAACATTGAAAGTGAAACAAAGGTAAATCATTTGATTGACTGATGGGTTTATTCCCGATTGTCCCACTTTATTAAATTTTAGAGTTCTAATTGTCCCACAAGAACAGTTATGATTGTCCCACATTATTTTATGAATTTCTTAAATAAAAAAGATACCTATTGTTTGTTTTGCTAAATAAACAAGAATTAATTATTGAATATTCAAACTATTATTTAATATAAATTTTATAAAAGTATAAAATATGATATTTTTTTTTGTAAATCATCAGATTTATGGTCGTTTGATTAAATAATATAACATTAATTATGAATTATGAAAATATATCCATAATGTTACGTTTATTTATAAAAACAAATATCAATACAGTAATTTTAATTACACTTTTTTTTAAAATTTTTAAATAAATTTAGAAATAATGCATGCAATCAAAAAAAGAGTATAAACTTATTTTAACTGTACAACTATACACGCACTTGTTGGTGGAGAGATGTTTCCACTAGGCTTTGTAATTTTACCAGGAAGTAAGATGCCATTTACACAAGATTCTTTGCACTACTGAAGACTGCTTTCACCCACAGTCAGGTTCACCTGAACCCAACAACTTGGTCCATTAATAACAAAGCTGCTGTCCAGAATTCTGCCAATTCATCCTTTCCAGGAATCACTATTATAGAAGAACCAGACATTCACCAACTTATATATAGGACGGCAGTTCTTTTTCTGGTACCAAATGCATAAATAGAAGAAAGCTGGTTCCATTCACTAGAAGACCTGGAAAATTCGGAATCAACAGCAAATACCACTCCGTTTACGGACCACGTAACAACATACTGGATTGAAAGCAACATGCATTATGGAACCATTACCAAACAGAAAGATCAATGACGACAAACAACCTCGAAGGATGGCACAGAAACATTGAAAATGGGGATCTAAGTACCACACCCGCACATATACACGCTTCAAAAAGAGTAGGCAGCAAACGAAGTGACCATGATGCATCATTCAGTACCTAGCCAGGGGAGTACGACCAAAAAAAAGAAGATAATACACACAACTCAATCAACTCCTACATAAGAACTCAAAGATTATCTTAAGAATGGTGAAGTTAGTGTTTGTCAGTTTGCTAACACATCACCTCTTATTTTCTACACTTGGACTAAATTTGTTGCAATTATATGGTGTGTTGTGATTTTTATGTTAAATATTATGTGTGCTTTATTGTTGTACTTATGTATTATGTGTGCTTTATTGTTGTACGTATGTATTATATGTGCTTTATTGCTGTACTTATGTAATATATGTGCTTTATTGTTGTACTTATGTATAATGTGTGCTTTATTGCTGTACTTATGTATTATGTGTGCTTTATTGTTGTATCTTCTGTATTGTGTTTGCTCTATAGTATCTGCTCTTCATGTCATGATATTTTTATTTAATATTATATTCTATGTTTGGTGATACTTCAATTGAACCTTTTCTCGCAAAATAAAATATGTAAATGTTAATGATTATTTGTTCATTTTTATTTCATATTTTATTATTTAAACTGATTATTTACCTGTAACTACCTGCTACACACTATGAAAACAAAAGAATCACTATCAAACAATTTCCGATTGTCCCACATTCAAACTTCCCAATTGTCCCACAAACATATTCCCGATTGTCCCACAAAATTTAATTACTTTTTTTACATAAAAAAGTAGGACAATCGGGAAGACACCGACTGATTCGATCCACAAAAAATCATTCTTATACAGGTAAAAACGATGATTAAGCTATATTTTTAATCTATAATATGAAATTAAACAGACAAAGGAAAATCCAAATGCACGAGTCTAATATCTTTGTATTCTATATTTATGTTTATATCGGTTATATGGCAATAATAGGTCTTCGGGGTCAACTCGACAGTTAATAAGATGGCGTCTAGACTAAAATACACACGAAAAGAAGCTACATATTATCGACCCCATGTCCGGTATATTGTTTATTTTAGACTTTTTTATAATTTTAATAAATGTTTTACATTGTTATAAATCCAATATGAGAATTTGAGTTAAATCGGTGAACATGAATTGGACAGCTAGTGTCCCTTTAAATTACAATGAATCTACATATTTTGCTTTGGGACCAGAATATTGTCGAAAAAAATAGCTAAAAATTAATTGCGTTTCAGAGTGAGAAAGAGTCCTGGAAACGCTCAGAATGCACGATTTTGCGTCTTTTTTTCAGAGCTTCTTGGGCCCCAGACCCCTCGCCAAATTTGTTCGCCTCGCTTTGCTCGACGAATATATTTTGCCTTACTTTTAAAAGAGGCTAGTTACGGCCCTGTCATTGTAAATTTGAAACGTCTAAGTATCAGACTTGATAAGTTCCCCAAAACAAGGTTAACGAAGCTTAATTGTGTTAAGAATGTGGTATAAACTATTGAAAATTTTAATAATTTGTTTCCAAATTCTGAGTTTGCCCACTTGAGATATATTGCTTTTTAGTTTCATTTAAGGGAAAGGTGGCGTGGATGTTGTATTAAATTCTTTCCTGTAAAATGAATTGTTAGAGAGTATCTATTACACTCGAAATAAGAGTATAGTCATTGTTCTACTACTAAATTGTTTGTTCTACAAATTAGTACACTTGGTACAATCAAAGACCTGAAAATGAATTGTTCAAATAACGTCTTTAAAATAGTGGAATTAATAACTTTTGGAATGTTAAAAATTCACTGGAAGTACTTAATAAACTGCATGCTTATATTGGTGATTTTGAATCTGTTCACCGTTTTGATTTTTTTCATCCTTATTAACCACTTTGCATCAAATTCTTATGAAGAAAAAATTCACACACTTAAATAAAAGTCAGAATGCGAATTCATATGTTCAAACTCTTTTCGGTCATTTTTTTTTAGTAACAACAACCAAAAGAACTATGCAAATTGGACATACTTTGATACTATAACTGCCCTTGAATTTTTACTAGATAATTTGTTTTTTCGATTGGGAGATTCCGTATACCGTAAAATTATTGAAATTCCAATGGGGACTCAATGTGCACCATTTAGTGCGGACCTGTTTCGGTATTGTTATGAGTTATACTTTTTGACTAAAACCAGCACAGACCCATCGAAACAACATCTGATACAAACACTTTACAATAATTTTAGATATTTGGAGTATATAAGGGCTCTCAATAATGACGAATGCAGTGTGTCAATTGTATTAGACTATAATGTGACTAATCAGGAAATATTTAAAGCAATTGCCAATTGAAAACCTGGAAAGGCGTGTGGTGTGGACCTGATACTAATTGACATGATAAAAGCTGGACAAACAGCCATTATAGGCTGTATTAATTAACACTTTAATTTAATATTTACTCATAGCACTTACTTAAAGCTATGGTATGAAGGATACTGTATAAATATACCTGAAAATTACAGAGGTATAACTATAAATTCTTGTATTGGAAAGGTATTTAATGTTCTATTAAATACAAGACTTTCTAACCATTTAGATGAAAGAATATTTTTGACTTATTGCCAAGCTGGCTTTAGAAATAAGTCAAGGTCAACAGACCATATGTTTATCCTCAAATGCTTAAAAGATAAATATACTAATTGCAAGGGAAGTAAATTTTATGCTTGTTTTATTGACGTTAGAAGAGCTTCTGATACTGTGATACACCCAGGTATCCTTATCAATATGATCAAGTCAGACATTGGGGAAAAAATCTACCATTTAATTGTGGACGCTACATTAAAGATCCTTTCTATTTTAAAAATGAATTAATTGAAACTGTTTTTAAATATAAATACCTTGGAGTTATATTCCTGTCAAGTTGCCTATTCAATTAAACAAAAGAAGACCTATTATTTAATAAATCTTTAAAAGCTTCATATAAACTTAATAGATGTTTATCTGGATCAGATGCTGGTATTAAAACAAATCTATTTGTTTAATCATACCATTAAACCTTTTATTTATTTTGGATGGCTCTGAGATATTGGGAATGTTCAAAACTGACTCTGCATCTTGTAAACAAGATGCTACAAATGTACTTGAAAAAATATACCAGAATAATGTGGCTGAAAAAAAGAACTTAAAAGTTCTGTAAGCATATTTTAGGCTTGAATAATAACAATACAAATGTTGCTGTTCAATTAGAATTATGAAAATTTCCTATATATTTTAATATTGTTATATCTATGGAGGTTTGGTCTTCCAACAGACTATTGGAATCCCTATGGGTACCAATTGCGCTCCTCTACTTGCAGATTTGTTTTTGTATTCATATGAAGCAGAATTTATCCAAGGTCTTGTACAGAAAGGAGAAAAGAAATTAGCCCAGTCTTATAATTTTACCTTTCGATATATTGATGATGTACTGTCTCTTTATTATAATAGATTCAGTGATCACTTACATTTAATATATCCAAGTGAACTTGAAATTAAGATACTACCGACACAGATAAATCTGCTTCATATTTAGACCTTTTTCTCGAAGTGACTACTGATGGTAGGTTAAATACCAAAATTTATGACAAACGCGATGATTTTAATTTTCCTATAGTCAACTTTCCATTTCTGTGTAGCAACATCCAAGTGGCACCAGCATATGGAGTATATCTGTCTCAATTGATGCGTTACTCTAGAGCTAGCTCAAAGTACGTTGATTTTGTTGAACGAGGAATACTGCTTTCACAAAAGTTGCTAAGACAAGGCTATGAATCAATCAAATTCAGGTCATCACTCAAGAAATTTTACGGTCGCCATCATGAGCTGATTGGCCATTATGACAAAAATGTGTCAGAAATCATATCTGATATTCTTCTTCAGTCATAATAACCTTCCATCTTTACCGATATGAACAAAGAAATAACACGACGGGTGCCGTATACGGTGCATGAAATGCTTACCATTCCGGAGCACCTGATTTCACTCCCGGTGTTTAGTGGAGTGCGTGTTGTTTCTTATTTATTATTTGAAACTGTTGATGTACATGTCTTTTGGTTTGATGAGTCTTTGTTTACTCCTTGGTTTTGATTGTTATTGTCTATGATAAGCGATCTGCATAGATTTGTTACTCAAATTTATTGAAAGAATCCTTTTTATGTAACACAAATATGCATGAAAATAACACTTTGTCATGGTATTCCTATGTTAAACTTATTTTAGAAAAGCTTGAATTGAACATGTTGAAAGAAACATTTTGTATTGAGTATTCCATTAATAGAATACAACAACTTATTATGAAAAAAGTTAAAGACACTGTTTTTTAAAACATGGTACATTAATGATAAAAATAACGTTACTGGGAAGTTAGATATATGTTTTTCTCATAAAAGTAATTTCCAAATGGAAAAATATCTTGATATGCAAAGTTTTGAATCAAGACAAATATTATGTAAATTTCGCATAAGTGCCCACCAATTACGAGTGGGAAAAGAGCGACATCAAACCTATAGAAAGGTGACAAAGGACTTGTTATTTTTGTTTGCATAATGAAATAGAAGAGGAGTTTCATTTTTAACTCATCTGGCCCGAAGGGCAAAATGTGCTTTTCTCATCACTTGGCGTCCGTCGTCCGTCGTCGTTCTTCGTCGTATGTTAACTTTTACAAAAATCTTCTCTTCTGAAACTACTGTGCCAAATTCACCCATACTTAGCCACAATCATTATTAGAGTATCTAGTTTAAAAAATGTGTCCGATGACCCGGCCTATCATCCAATATGGCCGCCATGGCTAAAATAGAACATAGGGTGAAAATGCAGTTTTTGGCTTATATATCTGAAACCAAAGCATTTATGACAGGATTAAATTGTTCAGTAGGTCAAGATCTATCTGCTCTGTAATTTTCACACAAATCTGACAACCCGATGTTGGGTTGCTGCCACTGAATTGTAAATTTTAAGGATATTTTGCAGTTTTTTGTTATTATCTTGAATATTATTATAGATAGAGATAAACTGTAAACAGCAATAATGTTAAGCAAAGTAAGAAGGACAAATAATTTGTATTACCTAAATTGTCAGATATTGCCCTTTATAGTCAATTTTAAACAATCTTTTGTAATTTTTTTGAAATTTTTTACAAACATCTTCTTCTCTGAAACTGTAGAGACAAATTTAACCGTACTTGACCATAATCATTATAAGGGTATCTAGTTGAAATTAGATGAATTAAAAATTTGTATGATGACCTCGCCTTCCAACCATCATGGCCGACACGGTTAAAAATAGAACAGAGGGGTAACATGCAGTTTTTGGTTCATATCTCTGAAACAAAAGCAATTAGAGCAAATCTGACAGGTGACAAGAATGTTCATCAGATTTAGATTTATCTGCCCTGAAATTTTCAGATGAATATGACAACCCGTTGTTGGGTTGCTGGCCCTGAATTAGTAATTTTACAGAAATTTTGCAGTTTTTTTGTTATTATCTTAGATATCATTATAATATCTACTGTTAATTATGATTTTAACCATATTTTACATGATTTCTAAAGCATCAGTAAATACAAATGAGCGACACAGGCTTTTGAGAGCCTCTAAATTAAAAAACTCTTGTATATACTAAATGTTGGGAATTACTGTTTACACAAACTCATGAGTACTGTTAAAATTTTAATAACTTTCATAACTGCAAATTAAATTTTGTATGGTTAATGCCACTGAAGATAAACATATACTTAAACAGTGAAGTAATTTTCTTATCCAGAGTTTTGAATTGAGATAAACGTGTTGGGCGTCAGAAAATGCAAACTTCACAAAAAAGAAATTTTGGTCGTTCAATTTCTATTCAAAACAGTTATAATTTCACATGGAGAATGGTGGTAAGCAGGGTTATCAAATTAAACCTTATGTTAATATTATTTACAGAAACAGACCGAGATTCAAAATTATCCACCAGTTCTTTAGAATTTGTAAAAATCCATATATTGTAAATACTACTTCGCGAATGAAATAATTTTGTCGTTTGTCGTTCAAAGTATTATCAACAAGGTCTTGGTTTCTTCCGATGAACTATTTTAGAAAAAGGACGAGACGTTCTTTGACATACCCCAGGTTCATTAACTTTCTGCTCAGATACTGGTGACGTTTTACAAAGTATGAGTAGGAGCTGCAAGCTCTTTAATATCGAATAATTTGGGAAATGTATATCCCATATGCAGGTGAAGTTAGTATATTGCTACTAAGGTAGGGAAAATTAATAATTTCAAAATTAAAATCATCTCGTTTGTCATAGATTCTGGTATTGATTCTGATGACTGTGTATGTCAAATTCGAGATAAAAGTCTAATAATGAGGCGGAGGCAGCCGTGTCTGTTGTGTCTTTAATATCTGGTTCATGGGGATATATTAATGGAACCCAATCAGAAAATTTCGGATGGTTAATGGAAAGAACATCATCAATATATCTGAAAGTAAAATCAAATAATCTTACTTCTTTGTCTTAAGGAACTCCGATTCATATGAAAATAAGAAGAGGTCGGCAAGGAGAGGCGCACAGTTCAGTGTTCTATGGTGTTGTGTTGTGTTGTGTTGTACTTTTTTTTATTACTATCTCATTGTTATAAATCAATCTTTGTAATGATTGTATGAAATTTAAAGCCCACAAGGTTTATAAAAGTATTCTTATTCTTAAGTATTATTATTCTTATACTAAAGAATTTTGTCCTGTTGAACTAAATTTAAATAAAGCTAATACCACAAATGAACACTTTCTTTTTCTCGATCTTGATATTTATATATCTTCAACAGGAAGCTTGATACCAAAATTTACGATGGAAGAGATGATTTTTGATCTCCTATCGTTTATTATCTATTGTTAGAAATACATAGTGTGCTAGTGACGTAATGCTTCGCTCTCACCCCATATGGAATTTACTGATCCCATATATACCGTATTAGGTCACTAGCACTCTATGTAACTAATAGTATTACTAAAAAACTGTTTCACCAGGGTTTTCGATATCACAAACTAGTCAAAACATTTACTTAATTGTATCATCGATATAAGGAAGTCATTCGTAAATATAACGCAACATGCAGACATCTGATACGTTCAGGTCCAGTTTTTTATGGTGATGTTCTTTGCAAAACACAAATTTGTCAGCATCAAATTCATTGGATGTTGAATGTGTACTGTTGATAATGCACGAATTTTTTCTATAAGTTGTTATTGGCTTTGAATAAGCTTTCCCTTACTGTACTTTCAAATCTGTACTAAATGTCTTTTGGCTGTTGGTTTGGATATAACCACGGCCACTCTGTGTTTGTTAGATGTAATTCTATTTGTATCCATCTGATGAGTTAAGCCTTTTATACTGATTTTTTCATAATTTGTTCTGATGTTATACTGTAACAACACTGTCTTATGTTAGGGGGAGGGTCGGGATCCCGCTGACATGTTTAACCCCACAACATTATGTATGCGCCAAATCAAGAGTCTATAATGCAATGATTATTTTTTGCTGTTTGTTGCATCGTTTTAAAGCTGACTATGCGGTATGGGCTTTGCCCATTGTTAAAATTCGTTCGGTAACCAATAATGTTAATTCCAGTGTCATTTTGTCTCTTATGGAGAGTTGTCTCATTGGTAATCATATCACATCTTCTTTTTTATAATAAATAAAAAAAATCTTTAAGTAGCTGTTATGAATATCCATTTATCGAAAAATTTATGGCTACATTACGTGCGGATGAGCAGCAATTAGTTCATCTCCAGGGCGAATTCACAGCTTGTTTTACTAAGAAAAAAGGTTGTTTTATTATAGTAAGGAATCCTATATCTCAATTGAAATCGTAAATGTTACTTCAACATATATGACACTTTGATATTCAAAGTGATTAAAATAACATTAACTCTAAAATAAAAAAGTATAAAAAAACACATGATTCAGTCTCTTTATTTATAAAATAATAGATACACTACACAATCTGTTATAGTTGAAAAGTGAGGGCAATATAGCAAGTCTTTACAAATTATAAGTGTACTATCGTGAAAAACTGAATTTTCATAATTTAGAACTTGTGCAATATGTACAAAGTTGAAAAAGCTTCGCCTTCTTATCTTTTAGTAGATCTCATTTTCATGTTAAAATTCGTTCGGTAACCAATAATGTTAATTCCAGTGTCATTTTGTCTCTTATGGAGAGTTGTCTCATTGGTAATCATATCACATCTTCTTTTTTATTATAAATACACAAATCTTTAAGTAGCTGTTATGAATATCCATTTATCGAAAAATTTATGGCTACATTACGTGCGGATGAGCAGCAATTAGTTCATCTCCAGGGCGAATACACAGCTTGTTTTACTAAGAAAAAAGGTTGTTTTTATTATAGTAAGGAATCATATATCTCAATTGAAATCGTAAATGTTACTTCAACATATATGACACTTTGATATTCAAAGTGATTAAAATAACATTAACTCTAAAATAAAAAAGTATAAAAAAAACACATGATTCAGTCTCTTTATTTATAAAATAATAGATATACTACACAATCTGTTATAGTTAAAAAGTGAGGGCAATATAGCAAGTCTTTACAAATTATAAGTGTACTATCGTAAAAAACTGAATTTTCATAATTTAAAACTTGTGCAATATGTACAAAGTTGAAAAAGCTTCACCTTCTTATCTTTTAGTAGAACTGTTTTTCATGAAATGTCGATTGTTGAATAATTTGTTTCGGTAAGATGTGCAAATTATTTTTTTGTATATATTAAACAATCTTTAATTGAATTTCTCAAATACAAACGTATTCTTATTTTTTCCTTAATATAATACTTAATCCAAAACAACAAATCTCGAATAAATATGTCTTGTTTGATTAATATACAATTATTAATTTCATACCTGGAGGTTTGTAACATTTATTTACGAGCAACACAGTAACAACAGTTAAGCAGAATTTATCATTACAAATCTTTTTGCAAAATAACAACTTTACTAGTTTTGTCTTATTTATGGAAACTAGATAATATGAAATACATTTTATACATCGAAGGACAAAAACAGTGTGGCTCAAATTTCACTTCACAGAAAAGTAATCGAAGCAGGAACTTTAAACATCTTGGGTTCAGATTATTCAAGAGAAAAGCAGTTCATGCCACACTGAATTCATCTTGGTGTTGTTTCTGGAAAGTAAAAGAAGGAGGCTTTGGACGTAATCAGTGAAGAAACAAGATAAGAATGAATGGTAAATATATATATTTGTTGAGTTAGTCATAATGAAGTGCTTAATAGTTTTTAAATCTTAAATCCTTTATCGATCTCAAATTTGAAAAGAAATTCACTTTGATCATGTTGACAGGGATAGGCATATACCCCATGTGCATGTTCTGCTCGCATGTTGCTGCAGGAATATACATAATCGTAGTTCACAATGAGAAACTTCGGTTCATTTCCTTCATTGTGAAATTTTATTCGTTAAAAATTGATAGCAAAATCGATATTTAGCTTTTACTAACTAGTTTAAAAGAAGATTTTAAAAACAAATTATGTTTTATTTTATATACTGATGTTCTGTTATTCAAATACCGTGTTGTTTACATTTCGATTATAGATATGCATTTGTAGATGAGGAAACTATAAGAGTAAACTTGTGAAAGGAACTGTGCTATTCTTCGGTAGGATTCTACTAGTCTTATACCGATTGACAACATAAGCATCACAACTGGGTATGACGTCTTTACACAGAAAACCATTGGATGTAGGATGTGAACTGATAAATATATTGTGGTCTTAGAAGAATGAATTTTTTTATTACTTGTTATCAGCTTTAAATTGACTCTCATTATTGCAAGTATTCTCAGCTCTGTGTATCTTTTGTGGTTTTTTATGAATGCCTTTAAGTTTTAGTATGTGTTTTTGTTAGAAGTCTTTCTGATTTGTATTGATCTGTTGAATTAAGTAATTTTCAACTGATTTTATAGTCTGTTCCTATGTTGTACTGTTTCACCACTGTCCCCGAGTAGGGGAGGGTTGGCGCCCTTAAACTAGTTTATGTATGTGTCTATCCCAAGTCAGGAGCCAGTATTTCAGTGGTTGTCGTGTGTCACTGTATTTCATATTTTCTTTCCATTCATTATTGTGTACATAAATCGGTAAGCTCTCTTGTTTTGAATTATTTTACTTTTTTCATTCATTGGCCTTTTATAGCTCACTATGCAGTATGGGTTTAGTTAATTGTTGAAGGCTGTACGTTGACCTGTAGTTGCTAACTTCTATGTCATTTAGTCTCTTGTGAAGAGATATCAATCATATCACGTCTTCTTATTTTCATAAAAAAAATGTACGAGACTAACACATAACGTATCCTTCCTTATTACAAGTATGAAAACGACATACGAATGTAAAGATCCCCATTTTACCACCTTTGTTCTTCTTGTTTGTTTAGAACACAGTTTAGTAATATAGTATGGAGTCTCGTAAAACAGAAGTGATTGTGTCGGTTCATAGTGAAAACGAATGTTGTCCAGAAACCATCGAGCTGGTTGAACTACAGGAGTAAGTAAACAAATTGCTAAAATCATCATCTTTCTGTATTTGCATTACTCAACCTTTATTTTCCTTTATCATCTTTGTGTTTCATCGTCTGTGTTTGTTTTAGTTGATTTACTTGATGAAAAAATACACAAACATAATAAAGAAGAAGTATTATCGGAATGTTTATTGTTAACACGGCTGCAAATAACATGAGTAGCATTTTTGAATTTTCGCAATGTTTAGTAAATAGTATGACATGTTAACCAAGTAACTGACATATAGAAATCAGTTACAATTTCCAATAATGATTGTCCTTCGATCAAGTAGGTCGAATATAATCAAGATATCGATGCGTTATTTAGTATTGTGTAAATATGTGTCATGTAGTTTCTTAGTATCGACAGCTACACCAATAAGATGACTGTTTGAGTAACTGCATGACGTTCGAAATACCGATTTTTTTAAAACTAATTTATGGTTTGTCAGAAGTATAAAGACTTGTGCATCTGATTCATGTCTTGTATTTTATGTTTGTCAACATCTGTTGCCACCTTTAGTTCCAATCTCAAAGCCGGCATTTCGCATAGGGTAAGACAGAATACACTGATTAAATCATCGACCTTCGGTAATCCTTGTCAATGTATATCGGAATTGGGCATACCTCGCAAGAGAATGAGGAGAGCATTGATATCGAGGAGGTAACCTTATATATCGAGTACATAATCCTTAAATATGCAATCAATGAAAAACCATGTAATTTATATGTCTTTCGTTCTGTACATGTCTAAATATCTTCTTGGTATGCTTTTAAGATACTTTTCTAGAATTATGTTACCGTAAATACTCGCTGATAAAAAAAAATATAAAAAACATAATAAAAGACATATAAATTACATGGAGTTTCATTGATTGCATATTTTAGGATTATGTACTCGATATATAAGGTTACCTCGATATTAAGCAAAGTTCAAAATTTGGAAAATGACCATGACATTTGACTTTTACCTCAATTCCTCCAAATGAACCGAGGACTTCATATCAAAAGACTTTACACCTCTACTGCTATGGTGATTGAATTTATAAAACATATAACGAATAATTGTTTTAAAGGAACGAACATAACATCATTAATGTACAACATCATTGGCCAAAAGTACTGTCAATTTTTCGGGAAGCAAAAATGAATCTCAGATGGCAGCAGAAAAATAACATAACTAGAAAAAAGAAAAAGGTCTGTCCATGAAAAGGGAAAACACCTTATACACAAAAGAAATACAACAATGTATTTCCCTTTTGGAAAACGTAAAGACCTTTTATAAAAAAAATAATAAATAGAAGCAATCATAACGGTCTTTTCATTTTGGAAAAAGAAATACATTAATAACAAACAGACGAAATAGAGTAAGATATTTTCCTTCAGGATAGGAAAGACCCTTATAATCAACAGAGGAAACACAGTAAGGTCATTCATTTTTAAAAAGGAAAGTCCTTCATAATTCGAACAAAATCAAAACGTCTATCCACGGAAAAGAGGAAAGACATATAAATACCGATCTTCAGTAAAATTCAAAATAGTACCTTACCGGCGAGTCTATAAAGCCTTTACCTGACATAGTCCTTTAAATCTCCACCTTATAGCTCACTTTATAACTTGAGAGCGTCACCCTAAACCAATACTCACAATATTTGTCAATAGAAGTAGTTTAAAATGAAATAAACATGAAATGGCATCAAATCAGCTTATGATTTGAAATGGGAAACATGCATCTGAAGCACAACACAGTACTCCTGTAAGTTCATACACGCCATTCCGTTGAATTTAAGCATCAGTTAGTTCTGAATTTGCTAACAATCAGAACGGTATTGACCTTCTGTTATCGCTCTCGTTTAAGAACTACTTTTTAGAAGATTGTAACAAATTTAATAACAAAACAGAAAATATGTTCTGTCCATTGTTAATAATTTGATTATTTGTTAATTTTAGAAAAACAGAAACAAAGAGGACAAAAGTATTTGGTAAGCATTTAGATACAATCATATTAGCTTTGTAGAGAAAGTAATATACGAAAAATGTATTTTTTACTCTTTTTTTTTAAATATATTTTAGTAAATACGTTCAGTAACAAAAAAATATTGCATGTTGCTTCAAAGTAAATATTTGTATTTAGTCATAAATATTAATTATTACTAGGTTTTACGTGAATGTCAATTTTAGGCCTGGGGCTGCAGGGAAATCATTGATTTATATATTATGAACATTATTTTCTCAAGGAACTATCGTTTTCATTGGTCAATTCAAAACTTCAACCTCACATAAACCACACTTCTACGCCCAGCCACATCTGTGAAAGTAGAAGACGCGTACGTTTAAACGATCATAAGTTGAATCGATTGATAATGTTCTGAATCGTGTACTTGACTATCTCACAGAAATTATTATTTAAAGTGCATCATCGGATGTAAAATGTATTGATACTATAGTTTGGTGCAATATTTTTTATAATCTCTTTTGATTCGAATTTTGAATTTGTCATAGAATAGAATGTAATATTCTTATACTAGTACCCCAAATTAGTGCCCCGGGAGGGCATATAGCATACAATCTATATTATTATATACTCAAAATAAACGGTTTTCACGACGAAATATTCAAGCCAGCTGTTTCCTCTCGAATAGTTCTGGATAATTATAACTATTCATATTCTGTCGCAAGTTAATCACAGCCATCTCTTCAACCCTTAAACTAGGTTCACTTATACGTATGTTTATGTAGATATCAAACTATACAGAAATAGAAAAAGAAATTGCAATGCCTAGTTATAGATGACAGCTTACATTTACATCATTGCATGGCATAATCATGTAACTAATTAAGGCAGAGAGAATTGGGTTCTAGAGATTCAACTTGGGATAGTAGTTTATTTCTAATTAAGTTCACTTCCTTTTAAAAATAAATCCCTAACATCGCAGTAATTTAATTCAGAGCTGGTAACCATGCTTTGTTTCGAGAAAAATGGATATTGCAAAAAATTGGAACTTTGGATGGAGCATGTGGAAATGTAACTCCACTGATATATAGTTAATACATTTATGATAATTTGTTTTGCAGTTCTCAATTGAAAAACTGACACACATTATATATTGCAAATATCTACATAGATGTTCAAGTAGTATTTGCAATCATATCACATCTCCTTTTTTTATATACTACATTTATTTACCTTTAATTTTATTGTGTTTTATATTAATATTGTATTTTTGTCGATAAACTTATCGTGTAGTTTTTGAGAAACACAATATTTTTTTACTAGAACCCTACATCTGAATCTGTTGTATATATATATCGTCCCGATAACCTTGTTGCTTGAACATTTTAACCACAGCATATACAAATATATTTTATATAGGATACAACTACTTAGAGACTTTAAAAAAAAAATGTAGATGTTTCTTTTAATATTTCAATTTTATTCATGTGCATTGTTTTGCATTTGATACGGGCGTAAAAATGTAATGCAAATCTCTTTTTCCTTCGGTAGGTTCATCTTTGTATGAAATCAAAAGACAATTAATCTAAAAATCAAAACATTACATTTATAGTGTTCCTTTTAAACAACGACATAACTCACTGTGCACAAGACTTTTTTTTTAGTTTCACCCATCAGCGCAAAAGAAAAACTCCTCGCCGATGTTACATTTCAATCTTTTGTGTCGATATTAACAATAGAATTTCGATCCTACTATCTAAAAACCAGGCAACGACACAGCATAAAAAAACCAATTCATTTAATTCAATTTACGTTATTAGTAATATAGTACATCCCATTGTCGTTCACCTGTGACAATTCACGTGCACACTACGATTGTTGTTGTATTTGTATCTTTCGGCCAATGAAATGAGACAATGAGGAGCAATTCGCCTTTTCTCATAAAACATGTAAAAGGGGAGAAATAGTCCTTGGATCGTGTAAACTTCCAACTAACACCTTTCCCTTACACTGTTATACCATTCATAATACACCATTACACAGTACATCATGTGCCATTACAACATACACGTTACATCTTTGCTCCAAACACCTTACACAATTCTATCTACACCATGGCATCCGAACCTACTCATAATGCAATTTGATTTCAAAGAAAGCGCGCGACTACAAAATTATTTTATTTATTTCAAAAAAGAATTTTGATCACAATATTGTAAATTAATGTATAGAATTGATCAGGTCTTATCAATATTTTGCATAGTTTTTAACCAGACTTTATATACACGTTACAAAATCACACAATTCCCCATACATTACATCGATTCCTCTTACACCATACACCATAGCACCATACACCTTCTACCAATGAACCATATGCCATACAACATTACACCATATACGTTTTTATGGGAAGTTTACACTATTCAATGGCTGTATAAAAGAATCATTTTTAACACGCCAATATTTTGAAGTCTAAGCTTTACCTTGTTTATCTTTTTTTTAATTACACGACACGTCGTTTAACAGTATGAAAAAGACACAATTCGTCAATTCCGGTTTTCAATTACCTTATGCCTTAATAGACTAGAAGAGTTCACCTCTGAAAAATATTTTGAAAGGATTTTTCGGTTATACTTTTGTACTAAGGATAGTTGAAGAAATTGGATAATGGGTAAGATGAATATCCCACCGATTACGTATTGTTACGTTTTGTATGGGTACTTTAATAATTTAGGTATACACAATATAGTATAGTGTATAATAATATTAGGTGAACTCGTATAGAATTCGTATAGAGAAAAACTCGTTATCCTGATATTTAGGCTCTAATAGAGAAGTTAAGATTGAAGATATTTTCTAATTTTCTTTTCATGGTTGAAAAATGAATGCGTTTAATTGAATATATGCACTATTTTTCCTAAGGCCTTTAGGGAAACTTTTTAAATATTCATGTGCTATCCTACTTACCAGATGAAGTAATCGGTTAACATAAAAGCATGTATTTGGCAATAAGCAGTCACTTTGGTAACACTACAAAAGTCGAAATGTCTGAAAAGACCAGTTTTTGTCTGAATTTGCATGAATTTGTACTCGACATTCTTTATTTGTCAGAATAATTTTTGATAATTCTTATCATGGTATGAATTTGTCTTACATGTATAAGGTTCTCGATTTTTCTCGAGAA
The DNA here is from genome assembly GCA_019925275.1 of Mytilus edulis. Lineage (NCBI taxonomy): Eukaryota > Metazoa > Mollusca > Bivalvia > Mytilida > Mytilidae > Mytilus > Mytilus edulis. Next base: position 40,652,982 of record CM034362.1, read on the forward strand.
GTGTCTTGAAAGTATGAACATTGTCTCAAAATTTCTTGACACTTCCTGTATCATCTGATAAGAGTCTGGATTAGTCTTGACTAATTCTTGACTGTTTTAAATTTGTCTCGATCAGTCTTGACATATTTTTGATATTCTTAATAATGTCTGAATATGTATTGATACATTCTTGACAGTCTTAAAGCTGTCTAAATATATCTCGACACATTTTTGACAGTCTTAAATATGTCTTGACACTATCTCAACAGTATAAATTTCGCCTGAAATGTGTACAGACTCATTCGTCACTGTTTATGACTTTCTATTGCTATTAGCTCCCCAGGGTTACTGGGGATACGAAATATGGTCACTTGGTCTTCTCCCGACCGGCAGTAAAACGCTTGCCGATGTGGGGCGACCGTTTGGCTGTGCAAGATGTAACAAATTCGCAGTCACTTCCGGTCTGAATGGGGATTTTGAAATTGATTCCTCGTGTAAAGAGAGTCCAGCGCTCTTTGCAGTTTAAGAACCCTTACAATAACTCTTTGAGGGGTCCGTAGGTGGGCTGTTGCAAGGCAAACTTTCTGTCCCTATCCACTATACCCTCATTTTACAGTGGCAGTCCAAATTTCCCCGACCATCATCCCGCGTGGCCTCTATTATGACAAGACCTACCTATTGTATTTATTGTTAACTAGTTCTCGTCCTCTCATGCATAACATATTTGCCACTGGACGTTAAGCAACCAGTAATCAATCAATCTATTGCTGTTATATACTCCTTTTTATTATGGCTAAACTTAACTTTGTAGAATCAAGAATTAATTTTGTATAGTAAGATACTCTTTGGGTACAACCAAGTTTGAATACCCTGAATAATCCCCCATGTAGTTTAATAGGTATTTATTTTTATTAAACGTTTAATTAATTGTTTTCACTTGGAATATATGTGAAAGTTACTGACAAACAGCATTTAGATTTTTGCCGTTCGCAAAACTGCCAGTCAAATTTGCTTTACTAAAATAGGTGACTTGAGGCAGTTTTAAAATGTGACCATGTGTCTCTTTTTCACCCGACAATTCATCTTTTGCGTATGTGTGGCTACAAAAAGGGGGGCTTTCGTTTAGGTCAAACAGTTAGTTCCAATCTTAATTCCAGAAACCTCAGTTAATTTTTACGAACAACCAAAAACATTTTTTATTCAAAATTGAGTGAATTTCATAAAAAATATTTATCAAAATATAAATATTTGTGATAACTCCTTTATGAAAAGAATTTATTTATAGATCTATATTATGCATGTCTGTTTGAGATCCATTTCATAAGACCAATGATTTCTATAGAAATCATTGATGGGATCCATTATAAATACATTTTTTTTCCCGGAGTAGATAATAATTTTCTTTTAATCTTTGGGAAATTATTCAATTTATTTCTAAGTTAAAATTATCAACTTTAAAATTTTGATGAAGAAAATTCATCTTAATTCATTTTTTTTCAATTAAAATGATGATTTTTATTTTCATCTATCAACAAACTTTTTCAATTGTAGTAGAATGGTCGGTCAACTGATAAGTTGAATGGCTGATTACAAGTAAAGCGGTAATTTTCCATATGACAGTTGCGTGTAACCTAGGGTGTGGACAGGTAGAATACCTTAATTTTATGGAAAAAATCCTGTCCACGTGTAATACCTAATATTTATTCAAACAGAGGACATTACGCAAATTTTCTTCTGTTAAATAGTACGACTATACAAAACTTGGAAGAATTAAGATACCATCATACTTTGCTATTTATAAAAACTATATTTTGGTACAATAATTATTTAACATAAAAACATTGAATATTATGAATGTAGAATGGAATATGTCTACAGTGTGATTAGTTTTAATTATTTAGTAATTATTTATAAGATTTAGAAATCAATATTTGTTATTATTTAAAAACCCACATTTAAATTGTTAACCTTTAGATTTTTTTAGCCATATTTGTATTTGTAAAAAATATTTATATAAACAATTTTTCAATTATTTTACATGCCCAACTTTTATTTTTGTTTAAACAAGTGTAACTTGAAACAACAGTATATTATATAAAGAGAAATAAAGATAAAAGCTATATCATGAATATTGGTCATGATTTGTAAAACTCAGAACTGTCAAGTAAATTTAAGACACAATTCAAAATGTTCAGAATATGTCAAGCCATACTGAGAAAAAATAAGAATGTCGAGAATATGTCAGGAAATTTCAAGACAGTATTCAAATGTCAAGAAAATTCAAGACCACACCCATAATGTCAAGTAAATTTCATACAAAATTGATATAAAAGAGAATTTGTCAAGAAAAATTAAGACACAAGTCATACTTTTGAAGTGTCAAGTAAAAGTTCATGCAAATTAAGACAAAAATTGGTCTTTTCAGACTTTTGTAGGGTAAACTATTATAAGTAATATGGTTCTCTACTCACCCCATACGGATTCATAGAGGGTAAGTAAAATCCATAGGGGATGAAGCCTCAGGCCGAATCCCCAATGGATTTTTATTCATCCTCTATGGTCCGTAGAGGGTAAGTAGTTAACCGTGTAACACATTTTTCGAGCGCTGGACTTTTTCTGCCGCGTTTTGTTGAAAAATAAACAATAATACACAACAACATTACGGTCTCATAGGAGTCACTACGTGACGGCGTTTAACCAATCACAAAATGATAATTTACCCGCGGTGCGATAATGGCATTTGTCCGGCTAGTTGCGGGGCCTCGGTGTACTGAAATCACTAGCCAGTCAACACTGAGGTTGTGAGTTCGAACATCGCTCATGGGGGTGCACTTGACTCCAATTTTAATTGACTAGGATTGTCAGTTTTCCTATCGAAGGTCGGTAGTTTTCCCCAGGCACTCCGGCTTCCTTCACCAATAAAAACTGGCCGCCTCGAAATAGCATAAATGCGGTGCTTGAAAGTGGCGTTAAAACAACAAAAGGAAACCAAAAAAAATCTAATCGGGCTGGTTGCATTTACTTTTAAATGTCTTTTTGGTTTAAATAAATAAAACATACTACTACAGCAACATTAGTTCTTTGTCATTCCTCGGTTGTTTTACATTTTTGTTGCTTTTTTAAAACTGAATTGATTTTTTTTTGTATTAATTTCTACTGTTGACTTTCTGTAGATTGTTATTTACATGTCACATGTCCAAACTATGAGGAGTTTTTACACAATGTCACGCTTGACACAACTGTTTTGGATGGACTCATATCTAAGTGCTTCCTGACGATTGAAGACAGGGAAGAGATAATGAGTCAACGACGCCAGTCAGAACGAAACAGGATGATCCTGAACATTCTAATGGCCAGACCATACAGTACATTTCAAACCTTTACAGAAGAACTTATAGAATTTGATCGAAGTAAGATGGATATTCTGTCAAAAATAAAGGACTACGATTGTGATGGTAATGAAAATCTACCTGTCTTAAAAAGTAAGATCACTACGTTATTACTTGATCATTTGATCTTCTATATCTTTGATGGTTGCTGCTTTGATTTTAAGCGAAAACTTATTTTAAAGTTGCAATTTTTCGGGTTGCCAAAAGTTTGCATAAACACGTAAAACAATTCTGGTAATTGCTTATCTAATTGCTTTTTTTGTTTGTTGTTGTTTTGTGTTTTGTTTTTTTAGTAATTAAGCATGTTAAGCGGAGTTCCAATTGGGAGGCGTGAAATTGTGTGATCGCTTTTAGGAGGCACTTTCTAAATTCGATTAAAACTTTGCTATCACTGTGAGTTTTCCCACTTCATACACTTTATATGTTCACACTGGTTTAAGTTCATAACGTTTCACAAATGTTAACGCTTCAAATACTTGTCCCTTCTCGTCGATAATATACTCTTCTATAATTCTAAAATAATTTTGAATATTTATAAAGCTTCACCAAATGTATGTATAGTTTAATTTGTTATCACAATTTAAAACAAAAAACAATGGTGAAGCAGTATTCAGCACTGCCTCTCAAGCAAAATACTGAAAACCTCAAATGTCAGACCATTTATCCATTTGTTTAGTCTACCAAGTCGCTATTGACTACTATTGTATTTAGAATGTTTTGATATACCATACGTTTCAATAGCATACATCCTTAATTTATACATTCGTAGATATTAAGAGGGTATGTACGAACATAAATCTTTGAAGAAATTCATTCCTTCAATTCGCAACATAAAAATACATAGCTTCGGTATGAAAGATAATTAACCATCAGATTCAAATTTAACACGACTTAATATCGATTATAATATGTCTTCATGTATGGTATGCCACTGGCAACATCGCACAGATTCAAACTTAAAATTGAGTAGTCAGTCAATGGTCCAGATCCCGTAGTCATGCCTACGATGATACTCTGCTGTGAAATAGCATTCCATTCTCAGACAAAAAGGAAACTCCTATTCCCCTTAGGAGTTATATGATACGTGGTTCCTTCGAATCCAGATGCGTTGAATCTCCTAAACATGTTCAATTAAGCCGACCGAGTTGGTCTCGAAAAAACTATGGGTTGGTGTTTCCATGTAACTTGTTATTGTTAGTCGAGTGGTATGTGGCTTAGAATTGCCATGTTTTAAAACGAACCGTTAGTCTGTTCCTAAACGGTTTGTTTGCTGTAATTACAATAATATTTTGCATCATTAGTTTGACGTAACACAAACAAATTTGTTTCTCATATGTGAAAGACTCATTCCCATACCATCAAACTACCACCACTGGAACTGGCATTAAAAAGCAATACAGAAGAAGTTCCCAAATTGGAAGCGGGACACGTCATAAAACTACACTATCCTGCAGTTTCGGCGTAAATGCTGATTGGACAAACCAATCAAGGTATCTTGTGATGTGCAGTATATACCCTTGTACATTTGTAAGGTATTCTCGCTCTCAGTCGATTACATAATGTTGGCAAGATACACGTACTCTCTACAACCTGTCGGATTTTCTTGTTGAAGGTAGGAAGCAGTCATGTTTTGAAGTGAGCCTAACGTAACTTTTCTCTCTTACGGTTTCGAAATGGATCTGTCAGACTTATGCCTATCCAAAACGTTACCTGTGGCCATGAGTAATATTGATAACCAACAAATTTTGCATCAGTGAACGCAAAAGGCTATAGTTATTCATATTCTTCTCCATTCAATAACTGGTAGTCCTGTTCATCGCCCATATACAGTACTGTAAATTCAGAAAGAAAAAAAAATTAAATTTTTTAAGACTGGACAAAAATGCGAGATTTATAATAGCGAATATCTGCATTCGTTGAAATTTATAATACGAGTTCGCAGTATTGCAATACTCACTTAATCGCATTATTTACATAAATAAAAATATCGCAATAATTTCTGAATTTACAGTATATAGTTCTTATTAAAGAAAATGTTTTTGTGCCTGCAAATAATAACTTAACACAATATATAATCAGATCAAATGTGTGTAAAATGGAAACTAGAACATGTAGAAGAATAGGTTAACCAGCAGCCAAATGTGCACGTGCATCAAAAATGGTCGTACTATTACTCAGTTAAGTATAAAACATTTTTGCATCGATATTTTTAACAAATATTTTTGAATTAGAAATTAGAATATATGTTGCTAAACTTTTAATACTTGTAACTGCAAAATTGTTATAAATGTAGTGTAGTTCTTTTGTACATGTAATTTCAGTTATGGATTTAAGTAGTCATACAATCAGACTGCAAAAGAATTTTAAGATATTGGTCAATGAATTGGCCACTACAAATACAATAGTAGATCATCTCATTAGTGACGAAGTATTGTGCTTTGAAGACCAAGCTGAGATTTGTGCATCATATATCACAAAGGAACAAAGAAATAGGCTGCTTTTAACAAAACTGAAGTACAAGAACGCTGATGCTTACACCCATTTCCTTTCAGCTTTGAAAGAGGATACTTGCAATGAACAACTTGCACGGCACATAGAGAACACTGTTGTTACAGAAGAGGACAAGATAAAGATTCACATTGGTAATTTTGTTATATATGTTTTGCATCCTGAAAGTGAAAGAGAGGTTTATATCACGAATGAAATCCATTTATTATTGGAAATACGAAACGTTGCTCTATTTGTCTGCTCATCGGGTCCCCGAAAGGCTTATTACTAATGTGTCCGTTTTGCGTATGTTAAAAATATTTATTACAAAACAAATTCTCAAGTAACCGCTTGCCAGAATACAATCAATGAAATGCACTGATTTATAGGATTCAGGCCATACGGTTGACTATAATTACTAATATCCACTTCATTTGACAATGGTGGATAGTTGTCTCATTGGCAAATTGCAATCATACCAATTTTCCTTATTTTTATATTAAAACTTAGCACAGACACATTAACATACAATATATGTTAGAGTTTTTGGTAACAATATTCCCATATATTAATAGTTTATCAGTTAAGGTAATATGAGTGTATTCCGGAAACGGAAAATATGAAATAGCCGAAACAGTCGGTCAAGATGAATTTAATGAAATGTGCAAATTTTGAGAGAATAATTTAAATAATCTTAATAAAAAAAAATGTTTTTATCATATTCTCATGACTGTTTTGTACAAATACAGAAATTTCTTTGTTTAAATCATTTTTTTTTAACTTTGTCTTATGAGGGGATATAGCTCAGAAAATGTAACCATTTTTAGAGGAATTTGTTATGAATGTTATTTTAGCAAGAAAACGAGTCATGTGGCCTCATTTCTTTTCTTTAAAGTAATCTATAAGAGATATGCGTTCATGATTTTTCTAAATATTCTTTTTTGACTTTTTTTTAGTTTTTTGTTTTGTTTGTTTTTTCCTATCACAAAACTTTTTTTTTTCTCGAGTATGTAAGGCATGGAGATGTTATTGTTACATATCAGCTCAATTATCTATAGTAAAGGATCCTGCAAATTAATGCAAGATACAGTCACAGAAAATAATTATATTTATAAGTCTTGCATTAATTTGTAGGATCCTTTACTATAGATAATTGAGCTGATCTGTAACAATAACATCTCCATGCCTTATATATCATGTACTGTAGTACGACGCTAGATTAAAACTGACGAGTAAAGGTAACACACGACCACCGAAAGCTTTATTATTGAAGCCCAGGTGGTCGTGTGGTCTAGCGGGACGGCTACAGTGCAGGCGATTTGGTGTCACGATATCTCAGTAGCATGGGTTCGAATCCCTGCGAGGGAAGAACAAAAAATTTGCGAAAGCAAATTTACAGTTCTAACATTGTTGGGTAGATATTTAGACGAGTTGTATATACATAATGTACACAGCCATGTATCACCATCATTGCTGGTGATCCGATGGATAAATCTGTTGTAAATAAATATATATATATCATTTAAAATTTAGTCACCCAATCTTCCTCAGACATAAATTACGTTCATCAAAATCTAGAACATCACTAAAGACAGAGACATAAGGAAGAGTTGGGGAATATGCCCCATGACAAGAGGAGAAGTTTGATCATATACTGAGATTCATAACAATACAAGAACACGTTTGCAAATCAAGCGGCGCAATTTATTCCCATAGGTAAACAATGGCAAATATCGATAACCGTTTTGCGCTAACGTTGCATGAACAGCTTTTATTTATCAAAAAAGTTTCAAACTGTACACCTATAATATTTTCTTAAAGGATTTTTTTCATGAAGTTTGTATGAATATATGGCATAAAGAGACGAAAAAATAATCAATTAAACAGAATTGAAAGTGTATAATTAATGTTTAATGTGTTGCTTGCGATTGCTAGGTCTGTCATTGGACAAGTTAAAACGTAGTTTTTTTATCAACAATAATCATTTTGCAATGAGTTTGAGATACATTTTCTTTGTCCCACAGTTTTTTCATTTATTTCACGGTAACATTCTGTCTGTCGTCGATTAAGCCAAGACAGATCTCAAATTTTTCTTTTTTTTTTTTTCTTTTTTTTTACAATGATATACATATTACAGGAAGACAGTTCCCTCTTGAGCAAAATCCCATAACATTCCATTATAACGGCATACTTTTTGGAATTTTGGGTCCTCAATGCTCTTCAACTTTGTACTTGTTTTACTTTATAACTATTTAGATCTGAGCGTCATTGATGAGTCGTATGAATACAAAACGCGCGTCTGGCGTATTAACTTATAATCCTGAGACCTTTGATAACTATATACACCAAAAGCACGTTCAAGAACAACATTTATGTTATATATCTGTGTTCTTATTTTTGCCACAGCTTTTTAAGTACACAAAGATCTTTAAATGTATTACTATGTAATTAGGAAGTGCTGCATTAAACATCAAGCAAATGTATTTCAGATCTATAAATTTCAATTCAAAATAAATTTTGTATACTATAGGGAGAACAACAGCAAAGGAAAATAAAGAAAAATGTACAAAAGGTAATATTTTATTCAGAACATTGCAATACATTTTTGAAAGGATATCAGGAAAAGCGACATAACTTATAACCATATACTAGTATACTACAATCAACCATACTTTTTTTTAAATCGGTACCTTCCGTCCAAAACAGCAAGGAAAACTACCATAACATGTTTTATATGATCCGTATTAATCATAAGGTATATCTAATGTTTTCCTTCTTAGTTGAGCGGTGCCTTAATCTCACAACCTTTTGTAGATGTCTTTACACTCAAGTATTTCGCTTTATCAACATATAGTAAAACCATAAGTACTTTATTTATATGATTTGTACCACTTGACTTCGACCCTTCTGATTAAATATTTTTCTTAGTAGTATACTGAAAAAAGTAAATAGTATCGTATAATCCAGGGTTTGTTCGTCTTGGATCAAATACTTACGTGTCTGTAGATAATTCCTTTAGCAGATATTTACAAATGTGTAGTGCAATTATTAAAGAAAATGCTTAAAAATGTTATTTAAGAATTAGAAAGGATGAACATTTTATTTAGAGTAAATAATGTGCATGTGTTAACGAACAGAAGGAAAAACACATGTTTAATTCTCCTATACATGCTATACGCAGACGAATGTTGGTGAGTTTCAGAACTTACCGTTTTTGCATTTTTACTTTAGGAGCATGCAGCATCCTATTGCAATGGCTGTCCTTATTATAAGGCAATACGGCCGCTATGTAAATGAGCAAAGTAGCCGAAATATTGCCATAGGATTCTTTTATACTTGTAAGACTCAGATCGACGTCCGATCTTTAATCGACGTCCGTTCCTCAAATCGACGTCCAATTCTGACGTCACAATAAAAAAACATTCCAAATCCACGGCAAATTGTATGTCCCTCTTATACATGTATGTTCAAGTAACCAAGAATGAAAAAAACAGCAACGTAGATCGGTAATATGAACGTCTTTCATCAAAATATTAATATCTATGTACATGTAATTGTAACATAATGTCAGTCATTGTATTATTGACATTTTCTGATGTTTGTCTTTTCATTTTGATACCAAAAGAAGAAAAAAGTTATAGTTTCTGGAAGTTACTTGACAAAAAAAAAAATTAAGCAAAGATGAATTTAGAAATAAATTCAATGAAATTCATAGACATCGCGCTGACAGGATATCTTAATAATTCAGATGTCGTTTTTGAGCTTCAAAACGTAGACTTGGACGTCGATTTGAGGAACGGACGTCAGAAAGCGACCGAATGTCGATCTGAGTCAAGCATACTTACTAAATATTATATTTATTGTTGCATTTGTAGATTGGATTTCTTTAGGTTGTTTTCAGACAGTTCTTTGAAATAATTGATTATATAAAAGTGATCAATTTAGACAGAATCTAGTCAAAATATCACAAACGACACATTGATAAGAATGACAGAATTCAAACAGCAGTAAAAACAGAAATCTAAAGGGAACATACAATCTTCAACAATGGATAGATACATGTTTATACAAATTGTCAAGATCTTTAAAATTGTCCTGAGTCTAAAAGGTGTGAATGAAATCAACCGAAACAATGATTTCCTAAAATGAAAAAGGCACATGATAATACATTAACAATGAAACTAAAATTAAATTTTGAGATCTAAACTATCAGCTTTTAAAATTTCGATCAGAAATTAACCAATCGAACATACTATAATACCAATACAAGAAAAGAAATAAACGGTTAAATAGAAACAAGTTAAGTAAAAAAATCAAAGAATCCAAGTGTATTATCTGCTGCACACTTCAAATTTCATGTAAATGTTCATTACATAGAACTGAATGCAAAATTAGACAAACAATACAATTTACCGCACACTATGTTAGTAATGCAATTATGAGTTAATCGTTGTTTGAGTAAAGACCAGTGGCAAATATTTCTGTGTACGTCAAATGTCGATTCGCGAAGACCTTTTCAAAAGAATTATGTATGTGTTCGGCATTGATAATGGGTTGAGTCTTGATAAGGGGTTAATAAAACTACATAAAGTCTTTTTTATAACAAATAAATATATCAAGTTTAGACAAATATTATGTTATAAATATCAATTTTATTTAAAAACGTTTCTTCCTTAAATATACATGGTAAAATTCATGTTCTAAATACCTTATTTTGTGTACACTTAACCCACACAAGACCTACATTGACTATCGACTGCGTGTAGACAAAACATGATATAGCACATACTTACAACTTCTCGCCCAATCAAATTGCTTGAATTTGTCTTCTAAATTGCATAGTACATACTTTTTCCGTGTACTAAGTAACTACGCATGAATGACCACAAGGGTAAGATTTCATTGGTATCAAGATATTGAAATAAAAATTGCTACTGGCTCTTTTTTCTTTAAATATTGTGTTCCAAATTAAACTAAATAGTTTGTAATTAGTTTTCAGATTTATTTTTAAACACCCCACTATTTAATCTTTGGATCTGAAAATGTATTTGACAATAAAGCTTCTTTCAATTAAATTAAAATTAACACATATAGTTATTTATAACTTGATTAAAGTACAATGCCATCTAAAATTGTAATCATTTATCTTCCATGTAATTACTTTGTACCCAAAAATAAAGTGATCCATGAAACCTTGTGAAGGGAAATTAAAGCAACCAGTGACAGATATGTCATGCATGTAAACTGTCCACTAGACTGCCTATGGTTACATACCAAGGGCAGGTCCATCCATTGGTAAAAGGGGTTTCAACCCAAAATAAACGGGGATGGGTCTAACTGTATGTTCTTATTCTAAGCATTCCAAAAAATAAGCGTTTTCCACCGCCTTGTTTTGGATATGCCACTGCAAAATATCTATATGTTTTAAAAGTTATCATGTATTATAGTAAAACACAGCTTTATACCAATAAACATACTTACACCAGCAACTACAATCTTTTAACTCTGGGGTCAATATCTTACAATGATAATACTGAGTAGATTTACAAAACTACGTAAATGAGCTACACATAGTCAGCCAAAACATATCAATGGACTAATTACAGGATTACTCAAGTTGTAACTATGTGCTAAATAGGATAGTGTATAGAAAGGTATGTTTATACCTTTCTATACACTAACCGACACTTAAACTACATGTAAACATTCAGTTTTATCGATGGGAACGTAATTGTGTTTAGTCTACGTGTGAATTACACTAACACAACACCGAGTTTAGGTCAATGTGAACACGGCTTCAGTCATTACGTTGTATATATGGATCTGTCGAATTATTTTGATACTCGGAATTCGTCTTCGGTCAATATAATCTGAACAGGTTCATATATAACGTAATGACTTCGTCAACACTTCTTAATTGATAAATATTTTCTATTTTTAGTACACTAATAAACAAGATAAATAAAAAGAAATAGTGTAAGACTAAAACACTCAAAGTTTTGTCTGTTTTGATTAAAAGTGCAAAATAATTATTCATAATGAAACAAAAATCATGTACATTACTGAGATAACAATATTGATTATTCAATCTGTAATCAATTAATTTCTGTTTTTGCACATATCTGGTCTATCAAATTCATTTTTTGAATTAGACAATCAGAATGATAACATAAGCTTTATCTGCACATTTCACGAACATTTGTTTTCAATTAAGCTGCAGAAATTTTAAAGGCATCCATTTTAAATTAGTGAAACGATGCTGCAATTCATTACTACACTAAAGGTCAACAATGACGTAACAGAGTTCGAACTGACATCGGTGATGTAAGCTTGACTTTCCTCTTACCCAGTGACGTATTTTCCACAAGTACTGACCACTTAAAGAACCATAACAAACGATTAATGATAAAGTATGAACAATTGTTAAATGATACTGCATATCACTGTTATGACCACAATTAGAAAATATCAAAACGGTTACTTTTAAACTGTTCAAAAAATTGAAGCCTTAACATTTTGGGTGGAAGTTTTTTGTTTATATTTAACGACCACTTCTTACCAACCATGATATTGTACTTAAATAGGGAAAAAACATTGAAATTCCAATAAATTTAAAAAAATAAATATTTCAAGTAAAATTGAGAATGGAAATGGGGAATGTGCCAAAGAGACAACAACCCGACCATTGAAAAAAACAACAGCAGAAGGTCTCCAACAGGTCTTCAATGTAGCGAAAAATCCCGCACCCGGAGGCGTCCTTCAGCTAGCCCCTAAACAAATATATACTAGTTCAGTGATAATGAACGCCATACCAATTTCCAAATTGTACACAAGAAACTAAAATTAAAATAATACAAGACTAACAAAGGCCAGAAGCTCCTGACTTGGGACAGGCGCAAAAATGCGGGGGGGGGGGTTAAACATGTTTGTGAGATCTCAACCCTCCCCCTATACCTCTAGCCAATGTAAAAAAGTAAACGCATAACAATACCCACATTAAAATTCAGTTCAAGAGAAGTCCGAGTCTGATGTCAGAAGATATAACCAAAGAAAATAAACAAAATGACGATAATACATAAATAACAACAGACTACTAGCAGTTAACTGACATGCCAGCTCCAGACTTCAATTAAACTGACTGAAAGATTATGATTTCATCATATGAACATCAGGCACAATCCTTCCCGTTAGGGGTTTAGTATCATACCATCATAACATATATGAGAAGAACATAACCCGTTTCATGCCAACAACTGGTTTTTAAATAAATGTGTTTAGTTCCGATGCAAAGTCACTATAAGTGAATCAATATTAACGCTAAAATATGCAATCGTTAATGACCTGAAAACAGTATCGTAACTATACCCCTTCTTAAGGTAGTTCAGGGGTATAGAAAAAAAATGACAGAATTTTCTTATACTTTGTGAAATTTAACTTTGAAGTATTGTAAATGAAAAAATGCAAAAAAAGTGGTGGGTCACCGGCCATCTAAGAGATATTTTGACCTCTGAAAATGAGTGCAAATAGGTTATATGGAAATATGGGAAAATGGACAAAAAAAAACACTTTGATTGAATTTTCAAGGCAAAATAAATGACAGAAGTTGCTCATTTTTTCATACTGTAAAGCTTGATGTCTCTATTTTATAAAATTGAAATTAAATTTGGGGGTCACCGACCATCCAAGAGATTTTTTGACCTCTGAAAATGAGTGCAAATAGGCTAAATATAGGGAAAACAGACATAAAATATCTTTGATTAAATTTTCAAAGCAAAATAAATGACAGAAGTTGCTCATTTTTTCATACTGTAAAGCTTGATGTCTCTATTTTATAAAATTGAAATAAAATTTGAGGGTCACCGGCCATCCAAGAGATTTTTTGACCTCTGAAAATGAGTGCAAAAAGGCTAAATATATGGAAAACTGACATAAAATCTCTTTGATTGAATTTTCAGAGCAAAATAAATGACAGAAGTTGCTCAATATTTCATACTGTAAAGCTTGATGTCTCTATTTTATAAAATTGGAATAAAATTTGAGGGTCACCGGCCTTCAAAGAGATTTTTTGACCTTTAAAAAAATGAGTGCAAATAGGCTAAATATAGGGAAAACAGACAGAAAATCTCTTTGATTGAATTTTCAGAGCAAATGAAATGACACAAGTTGCTCAATATTTTTATACTGTAAAGCTTGATGTCTCTATTTTATAGAATTAGAATAAAATTTGGGGGTCACCGGCCATCCAAGAGATTTTTTAACCCCTGAAAATAAGTGCAAATAGGCTAGTTATAGGAAAAACAGGCAAAACAACTCTTTGATCGAATTTTCACAGCAAATAAAATGACAGAAGTTGCTCATTTTGTCATACAGAAAAGCTCAATGTCTATATCTTATATAATTGAAAAAGAATTCAAGGGTCACTGGCAATATAAGAAAAATAATTTCTTTTTATTATTGCTGCTGAAAGACATATACCAATGGATGCAGACATTATGTACCAATTCTGAAAAAAACTATTTTTATGCATGTAGAGGTTTGATATCAACATATATCTTTAAAAGTTTCCAAGGGAATTTGATACAATTTGGAAGTGTAATTAGGTACTTTTTGCAGATACACAAGTTAATTTTAGGGGTTTCCCATGGTAAAAACATGGACTTTATAATTAGCCATTACTCTATTTCAAATGTCATCATCATATCGCTTGCAATTTCCATTTGTAAGAATTAATTAAAACTTCATAGGATTATTTTTAGGTATCATTTGTAGATATACAAATTGCTAAGCATAAAGATTTTTTAAATTAAATCTGAACTTCTTCAAATATTTTTTTTTTTTGAGAGGATTAATATTCAACGTCCTAAGTGAATTGCTCAATATTAAGCAAAAAAAATATTTTAAGTTCATAAGACCACATTCATTCTGTGTCAGAAACCTATGCTGTGTCCACTATTTAATCACAGTCCAAATTCAGAGCTGCATCCAGCTTGAATGAAGTGTCCATACTAGCCCCAACCGTTCAGGGTTTGACCTCTGCGGTTGTATAAAGCTGCACCCTGTGTTATTATTGTGCTTAAACCATGATTGTGAATGTACAACATATGAAAAGTGTGAGCAGACAGTCTGCTAAATTTTTATCCATACATGTAAGTCTCATTCTGACTTTCTATCTGGCAGGTTTTTATGTGTCAATATTTGTGTTTCAATATAAAAGGAAGATGTGGTATGATAATTGATTGTTAATGAGGCATCTCTCCGCAATAGACCAAATGACACAGAAATTAACAGCTACAGGTCAAAAGCCGTTATCGCATAGTTACCTGTAAAAGGCCCTCAATGACTTATGAAAAACAATTCAAATGAGAAAACTGAAGGCATATCAATGTACAAAATGATGAACAAAAAAAAATATGTGACACAACAACAGAAGACAACCACTGTCGGAACTACAGGTTCATGACTTGGGACAGGCACATACATAATGTGGTGGGTTAATGTTTGAAGGTGACAACCCTTCCCCGTAACCTGGGAAAGTGGTGTGAATTGGTACAACATATGGGTTTTATCAATTTGTATTATTCATTTGTGAACTCTGACATGTCTGAATCTAGCGAAAAGTACTAGATTATCACAGATAAATTTGCAGAATGAGTTGTATGAATAGTTCCGATCCTTGTCTTACAACCGTTATAAAGCAAGAAAAATGTGACAAGGTTTGTATGTACATAAAAGTCTGTCATAAAATTAAAGATTTCAGTATATTCGCATGTTACAATATCTTTTGCTGTATTTCACATGTTATTTTTCTTTTCTACTGTAGGATAGTAAGTGGTTCAAATATACATGTATGGCTCTTGAGACTAAAATTACATGCAATAGAAATCAGCCTAAAAAAAAAATTTACTTAATAACTACAGCTATATAAATACATGATGTATGTGCTAGGACCTAAATTGACCCTGACTTTTTAATACTTAATGTACTATTAAATTATTACATGTAATATACTATGCCATTTGTAATTTCCTTTTTATTTAAAGTACAATAAATTATGTAACATTTTGTACATATGGGAGGATTCAGAGGGGTCCCTGTGAAAAATCTGGTTGATTATATAGGGAATCACTGGAGCATGACCTGAGCGGGTCCCCTCTTAGGCAGACAGTGAGTCCCCACTTATGAAAAATTCTGAATCCGCCACTGGGATAATTTATTCAACAAAAACATTCACCAGTTTTAAATTGCGGGAAAATATCACATCTTCATACAACCCCCCCCCCCCC
Source organism: Mytilus edulis (assembly GCA_019925275.1). NCBI lineage: Eukaryota > Metazoa > Mollusca > Bivalvia > Mytilida > Mytilidae > Mytilus > Mytilus edulis. The sequence continues at coordinate 40,669,120 of CM034362.1, forward strand.
CCCCCTCTTTTTTCATTCAAAAACCTACTGAAAGGCACATACTCATACATTTTTATAATTTTGACTTTTGAATAATTTTTATACATTCAACATGTCTGATACAAATACATCAAATTAGTCTTTTAAAACATTTTGTTTACTATATATATCTTATAATTGCCATGAAACTTGGTCCACAGGCTTTTAATTTAGTAAGCTCTGGTCACACAAAGTTGGTTAAGATCGGTTAATTCCTACTATCCTATTAGATAGGAACATACATGTACATGTAGTTATTTTATTATCTTTTGTTTTTATCTTTAATTACAAAAAACACTCTTGTGTGAACATTACTAACTTGCAATTTATTTCATACACCTTTAAAAAATATGCCTTAAAGAGGAAACATTGTAAGAGTTGAAATTATACTGTAACTTTTGGTCATAAATGGACCAGCTGAAAAAGGATAAAAAATGTCTGAAGCCATCAAAAGAATATAACACCCACTTAGCGCAGGTGTAATTTTTAAAAGTTGTAATTTAATTTAATGTCTTCAACATGTTAAAGAAATGCAATTCAAAATACATGTAGCTGTGTATAGACCTAACAAGATTATAAATTTATAAAAAATCATTTTATGGCAAGACCGCTTTTCCTGTTTAGGTAGTAAAAGTTTTGTTTTTCTCTCGTGAAAGTTCGGTAGGATCAAATATATGATAGGAGGGTCAAGAAAAGTTGTAAAGAATAAAGAATAATGAATGTAATGTTCACAATACATTTGTAAACAAAGAAAATACATGTAGACATACATGTAACAATGAAGAAAAACGTTGTGTTAAATTATAAAAAGTACAGAAAAATGGAAAAAAACAAAAAAATAAATAGAGATAAAGGGTATAAAGAATTAGATAAGAATGAAATTAGGGACCCTCCACCCAGACCATTGGTAAGAATGGTAGTTTTGTGAAATGATTCATTTTTAAAAATAATTTATAGTCTAGATCCCGCTAACATGTTTAACCCCGCCACATTATTTATGTATGTGCCTGTCCCAAGTCCGGAGCCTGTAATTTAGTGGTTGTCATTTGTTTATGTGTTACATATTTGTTTTTCGTTCATTTTTTTATTCAAATAACGCCGTTAGTTTTCTTGTTTGAATTGTTTTACATTGTCATATAGGGGCCTTTTATTGCTGACTATGCGGTATGGGATTTGCTCATTGCTGAAGGCCATACGGTGACCTATAGCTGTTAATGTCTGTGTCATTTTGGTCTCATGTGTATACATTGAAGTTGTCTCATTGGCAATCATACCACATCTTTTTTATACAGATGGGATATGTTCTACATTTTAAGTGTGCATGCTTGACCAGAAATATTACAACTGGAATTCTGGCAAAATCAACTGCATTCGCATTCGAACATTCCAGGTTTACAACAAGAAAATTCTGTTTGCATATACATGTAATTATATAATTTAAACCGCCTACTTTCACGAATCATGACTTTTTCTCCCAGAAACCCGAATACTCTGAACCCTATGCAGATGACATATTTCTCAGGTCCACAAATTTTCAAATCTATTACATGATAGAAGTACCATGAGATACAATGTATGCCTATGGTTACATGTAAAATTAATTTTCAGCCTGACAATGGGTGTGTCATTGTTTTGTTGTTCGACACGGATATTGTTTTGAAATTATTTCTGCTAATTTTACGCTTACATATTATTTTTCAGTGGTCTTGAAACGCTCTTTGAGCATGCACATGTATATTCAATTCATAAGTACTTACTTTTCAATCTAAATTTCCCCCTTTCCATGATTTGTTTACATCCATCTTTCGCATGTTTGTCGGACCTTTTCTGGTGTAAGACAAGGGTGAAACTGCTTCATAAGCTACCAAAATGAAGATCGTTATCTATAATTTCGATCTGCATAACAGTATTCATGAAAAGCAGTTCACGTGTTCGATTAATATGAGTTATTCTCTCTTCATTCTTCGTCAAAAACATGCTCCATATTTATTTTTAGAACGGAAGTACTATTTCGACAATGACACTTGTAACAATTAACATTATTAAGTTTTAAAATTGCATTTAAAAGTTATTCAACTCTTTCTCAATGTATTTGAATAAAAAAGATTATTTAAATGATCATATTTTATTGTTACGGAAAATTACGACAATGTACATGACTTACGATATCAGTGCGCAACTTTATGCGCAGACGGCGCGAAAATGTAAACCCCCGAACTACCTTAATAAGTCTATTCAAAGGTTTTGTTAGTTTTTGAGGTGAATACTGACACCTTTGTGCTTGATAAAGAATATTTCCATAAAAAATTGGATGTGAAATACCTGAACGTATAAGAAGTCTGCATGTTGAGCTATATTCACTGGTATTAAAGAGATAATAGTAACTGCAATTACGATTATCCCAATATGGCGACGGTAGATATAGGTAAAATCTTTACACTCATTTTTCTTAAATGTAGCATGCTTTTGTCAATAGTTACTCAGCTGCAAGGTTTATCTATACCATTACATCATATTTGAATCGTAACGGTGCACTGGAATCGTCTGAGCGCTTTGAAAATTGCCGTTGAAAAATTCGGTATGATAATCGTAACTCTATGGTATTTTTCTTCTTTGATAATCGTAATTTTCTTTATCGGATAATAGTAACTGAAACATAATAAATGTGTCTTTCGGCATTTCAATGGTATTTTGTGTGTTAAAAATGCAAATGTCAAGTTTAACGATGACATAAACGCATATAAAAATAAATGAAGAAACTTACAGGTTAATATCTGGGCGTTTTTCAATAAAAACGTACTTTCTTGTCCCAGCCACTTTAAAAAAAAATGTGTTTGATCTTTGCAAGTATTTTTTGTGCAGTCAGTACATTGAATTAGATATAACATTTTTAAGCAAAGAAACAGTTTATTTTTTAGAGGGATTGATAAGATATTGATTCCTGAATGGTCCAAAACAACCAAAATGGCATGTCCCTAGACCGCCTGTTCAACATTTATACTCTCAAATATCGTAAAAAAATGTAGAAATAAATATTAATTTTACTTAATATAAGTTCTTTAATAATTCAAAAGTATGTTTAGAGCCAACATATTTTAATAAACAGCTTTTAACATAGGATTTTTTTATTTTAGAAGGTGTGTCCCTAACACAATGTCCACTACGAAACGAAGTCATTAAAACTTGCTTATAAACAGTTTTATAAAATCAATGTAATTTTTTGTTTGCAAGAGATATAAACATTAGGGTCTTACAAAAGAAGTGATGCTTTTATAACAGCAATTAAACTGTTGGTAAGAAAAATTGAGCACATCAAATGGACCAGAGTGATACTGTATTTTTGTAAATGTCCACTACGAAACGGGTCTAATCTCCTTCAGTAACTGGTTTTAAAATTATGAAAAAAATATCAGTGTACAGCTTAATAACGATTTGATGAATACAGTCAGTCTTGTTACTATTGCAATATTGGGGTTGTGAGAAAAAAAAAAAAAAACATGTGAATACGTCCCCTACGAAACGGTCCCCTACGAAACAAGTTTGGGAGAAAAACGTTTCGTAGTGGACACTACCACTACCATGCAGTCTTTTTTTACTCTTTTTTCAATTATATTCGTGCAAAGCAAATAACTAAGGTTAGTTTCATGTAATTTTTATTATGTTTTTATTAACATAGAATAGGGTTGATGTCAACTACGAAACTTTTTGTCCACTACGAAACGGTTTTGTCAACTACGAAACGCATCAAAATGTCCACTACGTAACATGAGTTGTATTTCATATGTGAAGTACTGTCTAATCTTTATCGATAAAAAATGGTTCTCCAATTCAGAAAAAAATGAGATTTTCTAGTATATAAAGTAAACAAACTGGAATGTCTATAGGAAACATTTAAAATTGCAAAAAAATGTGTGTTTAGAAGCAGTTTCGTAGGGGACAAAAGTCCCCTACGAAACAGTACACAAATTATGAAAATAATATAATTTTAAAGAGTATTTAAGATTGCACTTTTTGTTTACAAACAAGTCTATAATAGAGGTATTCAAAATAACTCTTGAAAATAAATTTTAGACTAGTTGATTTTACATTTTTTTTAGGTCTGAAAGGAACGCTTTTATTGAAAAACGCCCATCTAGGACAAATTTACCTATATATATATATATATATATATATATATAAAATGACTGAATAAATAGTCAACGATCAATCTTACAGGGCGATGGATCATGTAATATGATTCTGTACACTACAAAATATAATATATAACAAGTCAAAAAGGGTACAACATCACCATTAAATAACTATAAAATACACAAATATTAGATATTTCGGATAACAGATATCCTTCTTCGGTAATTGCACAATGACAAATGAATCATGTCAATTCAAATTGAGACTCTATCAAAATCTTGATTTATACAATTTAAGCGAACGCTGGAACAATTTTAAAATTTCCAAACACACCGCAAAGACTACAGAAATATGCCAAAAATAAAAATAGTTATTTACGATGTGAAATGGCACAACTCTAGATTTCCAAAGGTTGTGACAGTTGAGATGTTATAACTGCATTGAGGGCAGTCCTCAAACAAAAAAATCAAAAATGTCCTAACCGATCAAGGATGGTATAAATTAGACAACGGTAGGGCAATTACAACAGAAACTACATATTTAAGCCTCCCAAACGAATATCAGTATAATACTGATTGAAAAAATAAGTATTGTATAATGAGGTAAAATAATTGAACGTGGCAACGTACTTATACATCATCCCGAATCAATGAAAACCTGTAATTTAAACTGTTATTTTAAAAATAATTTCGAGCTGTAAAGCCAGTACTAAATCCGGCGTTGTTTGAAACAGGTAGTCACAGGAAAATGAGGGACTCGTTCTATGTTTTATGCCCTCAATGCAGTTATAACATCTCAACTGTCACAACCTTTGGAAATCTAGAGTTGTGCCATTTCACATCGTAAATAACTATTTTTATTTTTGGCATATTTCTGTAGTCTTTGCGGTGTGTTTGGAAATTTTAAAATTGTTCCAGCGTTCGCTTAAATTGTATAAACAAGATTTTGATAGAGTCTCAATTTGAATTGACATGATTCATTTGTCATTGTGCAATTACCGAAGAAGGATATCTGTTATCCGAAATATCTAATATTTGTGTATTTTATAGTTATTTAATGGTGATGTTGTACCCTTTTTGACTTGTTATATATATATATATATATACAGTCATGGGACTAAAGTGAGTTCCCAGTAAAAAAAAGTCCTATCATTTCAACTTGTATATCTATTTATAACTGACAACAATATGCATAACCTTTTAGTTTAAACATATTTTACTTGCAAAAGTAGCAAAAGGGATTGGACACAAGTTATAACAACATTAGAGACGTCCACTCCCAATATAAATATAAACACAAAGTACATTAGATAATGGCGAAAAAAAAAACACAACATAGTAGTAATGCATGTAATACATACTTCAAAAAAAAATTAGAAATAAAAAGAAAAAAGAAAAAAAAATACAATATAATAAGGAATAATAATGAAACAACTAAACTGAAGTGAAAGGTTGTAAAGTAGAAATTTAGAATGTTAATTGACTGCTTTAAATCTTTGTGTTATTCTGATATAAGATTGTACGGACTCAAAATGTCTCTGTTTTGCTGAAAAGAAAGGTCACCGTCACCAGCTAAAAGAAGCTCAATGGATATAGCATAACTTTCTAATTTTGAAAACAGTATTTCTCTGGCTTCGTTGTGAAGAGCGCACTGTAAAAAATAGTGTATACTATCCTCAACAGGGTGGCCACAGCTGCATGCGGGACTGGGTTTAATATTAACACGATGTAAATCTGAATTTAAAGAACTGCACATATTTCTCAAACGTGTATGAATGATATTAATTTTCTATCCCCACAACTAAAATAGAAAGGTGGCTGTATCAATTTGGACTTCATCTTTCGTTTAAAATATTTATGTTTTGGACGTACGTATGTCGGGGGAAGGCTATTCCATTCAAAAGTAGTGGATGGGAAAAAGGATTTTCTAGTTATGTCTAGTCTATAACCGGGTACTACATAATTATTACTGTTTCGCAAATCGTAGTTAGATACTTGACCAACAAGAGGGGGCATTAAATCACAGAGATAATCAGGGGGAGTCTCATTGTGTATAGAATAGAACATATTGAGCATTCTGGATTTTCTTCTGTTCACAAGCAATTGCCAGCCAGTTTCAAAATATATAGCTTCCCGACTAGCAAACACGGGCAACCCAGTTACTAACCTCCCTGCTTCTAACTGAACATGTTCTAAATTGTCGGCTTCTTGTTGAGTACAACCATCCCATAACTCACATGCATATTCCATAACGGGTCTTATAAAAGTTAAATATATACGAGCAAGATAATTTCTATTCAATACATATATTTCAATTTTTTAAGAACATTTAATCTCGTGCTTGCACACTTTAAAATATTTTCTATATGTGTATGGAATTTATCATTGGAATCAAAAGTAATCCCTAAGTGTTTATGACAGGAGACAAATTCTACTAATTGGTTTTGAAATTCTATTTCAATATCATCTGGGGAAGTATGGCAGGAGAATATCATAGCCTTTGTCTTATTAGGGTTAAAGTTAATAAGCCAATCTTTAGACCATACTGAAATTTGTTCTAAATCGCTGTTTAAGACATCCTCTATAGTGTAAGGGTTATTGCTGGAATAAGAAAGAGATGTATCATCAGCAAACAATCGAGTTAGACTTGTCAAATTATCAGCTATGTCATTTACATAAATAAGAAATAGTAGGGGACCTAATTCAGAGCCTTGCGGAACTCCTGCATTAGTATTATCAGAAGGCGAATAGGCATTTGAAACGAAAACGCTTTGTTTTCTATTTGAAATATAACTTTCAAATCATTTATACAGATTTCCATCAATACCATACGCTTTTAGTTTTATTAAGAGGCCACTATGCCATACCCTATCAAAAGCTTTCGAGGTATCACATAATATAAGAGATGTTATACAGCGATCATCAAGTGACATGCATATCCTATAATAAATTTCTATTAGCTGGTGAACCTTTTGATATATACATGTACCTGTTAAAGATACGGAAAATGAAGCAGCTGTCGAGACAGCTATTGTGGTAAGTAGATATTTTGATTTTTTTCAAAGTTTCAATGTTGTGTGCGCGTTTAAGTCCGTTTTTGTTTGGTTTTTTTAGGGGGGAGGGGAGAGGGGGGATTAGCTATATCCCATATCCCAAAAGTGCAATCCTTTCAATTCATTGCTCAAAATGAAAGTCACGTATACCACATTTTCATATGTCATATATATGTTTTGCCTCCAATATCACGTTTATATTAAAATTCTGCGCGAAATGAACAAAAGTTTCCGTCAATAACTTTATAACTGCATTATCGGATTTAACAGTTGATACCTTTATCGGTAGATATGAGTGTTCATATTTCCCTTTTCCTTATAATTCAATAAATATAGCCGTCCATTTTTTCCCCTTTGATTCCCTTTTTTATACCCCCGCTTTAAAAAAAAGGGGGGTATACTGTTTTACCTCTGTCTGTCAGTCCGTCCGTCAGTCCGTCCATCAGTCCGTCCGTCAGTCAGTCCGTCCCATGAAACTTTCGTCACATTTTTCTCAGGAACTACAATACAAGGATTTCTGAAATTTGGTTTCAGGGTTTATCTAAGTCAGCTATACCGTGTGATGCGTTTTCAGATTCATCACTTGACAACTTCCTGTTTACCGAACACTTGCATATTTTTACACTATTAATATTATCCACTTGCGGCGGGGGTATCATCAGTGAGCAGAAGCTCACAGTTTCACTTGTTCTATTTTATACTGATATAATATATGATTTTAAAAATTGACTTCAAATGTTTTGATCAAATACCCATGTATTTTAGGACGTTTCTTTAAACAGTGTGTATGGTAAAGGATCTAAAATAGTTACAGTTTATTGTTACTATTGTTTATTGTTACTTTTGTTTATTGTTACTTTTGTTTATAGTTACTTTTTTTTTTTTTTTTTTTTTAGCCTTACCTATAGTCTTAATACGAAGCACTTGGCGGACTGAAAAAAACACACACAAATATGTATATTGATAAATTACATCAGAAGGCATAACATGTACATCATCACAGTCGGAACTTGTTTAATTACAAAGATTTTTATTGATTTTACAACAAATATTTTGTGCTTCAGAAAAATACATGACAATAAGGTTAGGCTAATTTTTGTTTTCATTTAATAGAAAATAACTTATTGTATGGCAAGTATGCAAATACAAAAATGTTCCTTGTTTAGTACCTTCAATATTTGTCTCTACAATATCTTCCATGCATATGTATGCATCATACTTTTCATATACCGAGTATTTATGAATTTTTGAATTAGTTTGTTTCTAATATTGCGGAATATGCGTTATTTTATTCTCCACTTTGCAGTCATTCTTTGAATAAGTATTCCTTGTAAGACAATTTAAAGCCACATCAACTTCAATTCTTCATTTTCGGGCTTTTGGCCAAACTATAAGAGAACACAAATCCATGTTTGTCAAAGAACTCCACGTTACTTAATTTCATAATACACAAAAAATCCCAACCTTTCTCTATTCTTATATAGCATTAACTGTTTAAAGGATGTCATATTGTTATAATTCAAAATTAAATTTGTGTTGTTTATAGTTATTTTCTGAGATATCGAAATTTCAGTGACAGTCATGAAGTAGCTAAAATGCCAAAAAAATATGGTATGATTAACAACGAGACAACTTTCCACAAGAGACCAACATGACTCAGATATTAACAAAAATAGGTCACCGTACGGCCTTCAACAATGAGCAAAGACCATACGGAATAGACAGCTATAAAAGGCTCCGAAATGACAATGTAAAACACTTTAGACGAGAAAACTAACGGCATTATTTATTAAAAAAACTAAATTTTATGATATACTAGTATGTAGATATAGGAAGATGTGGTGTGAGTGCCAATGAGACATGCAACTCTCTATCCAAATAACAATTTATAAAAAGGTAAACCATTATAGGTCAATGTACGGCCTTCAACACGGAGCCTTGGCTCATACCGAACAACAAGCTATAAAGGGCCCCAAAATTACTAGTGTAAAAAAACAATAGCATAACATCACAACATAGAAAAACACACGTTAAAGTATCAATTGGCAGACTTAACTCAATCAAAAAACATAAATTAATACACATATGTAGCTGTTTTCCTAAGAACTGTTAATAATATATGCATAAAAAGAAATGTCATAAGATGTTGGAACGTTTCGTAAATAATTCATCGACATAACTTCATTATATGCTATTAGATATATGTTTTAAGTGTCAATATCAATAAAACACTTTCCAGTTTACGATTATCTTTCCATTTTTAAATACCATAATTACGATTATCTTTTTTTCCGAGTTACGATTATCATCCCGAATTTTTCGACGGCAATTTTCAAAGCGCTTAGACTAATCCAGTGCACCTTTACGATTCAAATATGATGTACTGGTATAGATAAACCTTGCAGCTGAGTAACTATTGACAAAAGCATGCTACATTTAAGAAAAATGAGTGTAAAGATTTTACCTATATCTACCGTCGCCATATTGGGATAATCGTAATTGCAGTTACTATTATCTCTTTAATACCAGTGTATATTTACGAATGATGTCCTTATACCGATGATAAAATTTAGTAACTGTTTTAACTAGTTTGTGATATCGAAAACCCTGGTGTAATAATTTTTCAGTAATACATAAATTTCTCTCGTTAAAATCTAAAACATTGTTACATACACGAGTGAATCGTACAAGTTGAGATATAAAAAGTTTGAATATCTTATATATTGCAAAATTTAAGAGTCAATCATTACCATTGCAATATATTGACATGATTGCCATGGTTTATTACCCTTTACTTTTATATTGAGCATTGTTATTTGACCTAGTGAGGTTTTTAATAAAATGTACACACATTCATTTTAAACCACAAGTGTAATGTACTATCAAAACAATCTCAATTGAGTCGTATGCGTGATATATAACTAAGACCTTAAAATAATTTATCTGGATTTACATATTAAATAAATAATGTACCATCAATAACTTCAAACGTGGTCAGATTGGAAAAGAATAACAATTAAAAACCAATTGTTCAGAGAACAATTGAAGGTCTTCCCACCAGTATAGATCTATTTTAATATAAAAAAATCAGTAAAAAATGTAAATTCCTATGGCTTTATGATGTATAACTATGGATTTAAAGCAAAGGTCAAAATATATAACGTCCTATTAACCTATGACCTGACCTCCATTTCAAGGTCACACACCAAGGACCTCAAATCAAAAGACCCTAGGTCTTTAATATGTATGATTTATATCACTTTGCGCATAATTCTAAATATAAGATGGGTGAAAACTCCCATCTATCGTCTACGCACTCTTTCAATCAAAATTTATAAGTTACGACATGTCGAAACTAACAATTTAATAAAAATAATTTGTCGATATGTTATACGGCTTTTGAAAATAAGTGAAAATAAGCCAAAATCAAAATTTAGAATATGACCTTGACCTTTGACCTTGACCTAATTTTCATTTTTGTTTACCAAGGATCTCAAATAAAAAAAAATAGGTCTTTACAACTTATGGTTTACCAGTTAGAAATGCATATTATTTATATCAAATGCTTAAGTGGGAATTACTCTAATTTGGGGTCTCTTGATAGCTTCGGTCCAAATAGCCGTCCTAATCCTGAAGGTTTAACAAGCAATTTGATAAAATAAATTTGTCTTAATCTTTACGTTTGCGAAGGAGTAGTGGCCACAAGAAAAACAGCGTTTGGTGAAATAGCTCTTACAACGTAAAGTGTTCGGTTAAGCAGTGTTAGTTTCAAAAAGTTAAATCACAAAATATACTGAACTTAGAGGAAGATCAATTGGGAAAGTCCATAATCACATGGCAAAATCAAATAACAAAACGCATCAAAAACGAATGGACAAAAACTGTCATATTCCTGACTTGGTACAGGCATTTTCAAATGTAGAAAATGGTGGATTAAACCTGGTTCTATAGCGCTAACCCTCTCACTTTAATGACAGTCTCATTCAAAAGCGTACAAACTGTACGATAATATATTCCAAATATCTACGCGACATCTTATAAAACAACAAAACTACGTAAGAAAAAATTAGGCGGAAGAAAAAAAAATTAATAATAATAATAATAATAATCAGAAGAAATCAATAGGTCTTTCCACGGAAAAGTGGAAAGACCTAATGACAGGTTCATATCAATATAATTGTGTATGCTTTGCAAAATCTGTTCACATAGCTTGGGGTCTGTATTTGGAAGAAATCAATTTATTTCATGTCTTAAGGACTATGCATTTGTTTGTTTGTAGAAATGCAGAAATGTGAACATACTGAAAACATAATTCCAAAGAACATACAAGGTATTCTTTAACATGATTATTTATATGTGACTTAAAGTGAGTCGACAACCACATTTGTTTTGGTCAAACTGTATTCAAAAATGACAATTTAGGCCTCAGATTATACCTTGTAGAAAAAGGGAAAACATAACATTTGTTAAATTTACCCGAAGGCTTTAAATAAAGCATACAAATAAATAACTGTTTTGACGAATAAACCCGGAAAATCATAGCTGATTAAAACAGTCCAAAAGCTACAATTGTGCCCCAGAAATCATTTTTATAGATTAAGCATATTTTATTTATAAGATGACGTCTAAATGTTATGTTCTGCTTTCCATTTTGTACAGTGATGTTATAAATTAGTATATATAAATGTTTGGCAATCTAAAGAACAATCCCTTCAAACTTAACGCAAATTAAAAAAACAAACAACTCCGGATCCTGGACGCCTTCGGGCGGGGGAGTTTCTCGCTACATTGAAGACTCATTGGTGACCTTCGGCAGTTGTCTGCTCCATGGTCGGGTTGTTGTCGCTTTGACACATTCCCCATTTCTTTTTTCAATTTTAACTATAGCAATGCTTTAGTCCGTGATGTCCTGGAAGAATGTTGACTTTTGGAAAAAAAAGGAAGATACCAATAGTCTTCAAAACGCCTTACAGTATGTACACGTAGATGCTCTTGTTTCTGCTCCATGAATAAATGAATGTAATAAATACGTTTGATGCTTAATTTTTTGTGACCAGAAATCGTACAAGATAGTGAATGTCTCCTCGATAACCTTTTGATATAACGAAAAATCACAAACCATCGGAATATGTAACCATATACAGATACTGCAGGAATACAAATATCCCTGCTTAAATATCTAAGAATTGTTTATTTTTAGATAAATTAACGGTTTGATCAGCTCCTCATATTTTTTTATAAGATTTGGATTGAATTGTCGAAATGATGCAGTAAATTGGTACCGAGGATGTTATTTAAAAAAAAACCATGAAATATCCTGATTTTTGGATGATGACGATAGGAAAACATTCGCATCGAATATAATCACATTAATTTTTGGGAACATGTTTCTTCTTTATAAAAATCCCCCTTACTTTCCTTTAATCAAAACATAAAGTAAATGGACATTCACAAAATTTTGCCAGCAGATTAACGCTAATTGATCTTATATCCATCTATAAATGTAATTTCCTCTCAAATAATCCTATGATCATGAAGTATTTAATAAGGCATTTGGTACAAAATTTGTGTCCACCAATTTAACTGAAACTCTCAAAATTGATTTGTAAAATAGTTACTTAAACGAATATATGATCTAAATTATTAAATATAATCACGTGAAGTAGTAAGATAACGCTTGCTCTTGTTCTATTTTATTTCAATTCATTAATAAAGAATAACATTATCAGATACATCATTATTTAACTTGGAACCATTGAAAAGGTGGAAATGCATTTAGGTAAAGGCTTGTAAAAACAGTCTGTTATATTGAATAACATAAAATAATTCAGAAAAGGGTTTATAGTTCAATTGTTAATCATGCGTGATTATAAATTACATGTATCACATATCTGTTACGAAAACATTGGAATTTGCATATGCAAAAACCGTAATATTCCTGCTCGGGGTAATCAACCAGTTGTTATAGTCCTGTTTGACGTCATACGCACAAGTAACAACGACGATGAACGGAGAACGCCGACTACTGTTGTGGAGCTGCAAAATGATGAAATTATTTCAATGATGCAAATTATCATGTTTGATTTTGCCAGTGGGATAGATATAATTTGCTCTACTTTTTTAAGCATTTGTATATAGTATGTCACACATAGATCATAATTGGTTATTTTAACATGTATATACGGGCTTTCTGTATCACCCCTCATCCCATATGAGCCCTCGCCTATCCCTTCAGCCGATATTTGAGTATCGGGATTATATTTTCTTTGATATTTCCTTTTTCATCTTTTTTATTAATTCATTAATTTCATTTAGTCTGATATATACATTTATAATTGTAACATTTTCTTTTCCTTATCGGCCATTTATATTGTTTTCTTTAACAATTCCGTTGGTATGTTTATAGGTGTTCCTCGTTCGGCATTGTTGTTACGAATGTTTGTGACGTCAAAACAGGGATAAATTATGACTAGGGCAAACTTGCAATTATTGCATAGGTTTATCCAATGTTTTCGCAAAAAAAAACAGTGATAATAGCTAGTTCATCATTTTACAGAGCATCACTTTGGCATCATAGAGCAGTGGATAAAAGATGACGAGGTATTTGTTTGCACAAGAGCAGTAGACGAAGTTCATACACGCATTAGGAATAATACAAGCGTTATCGTTTCCGGAAATTCAGGCGTTGGTAAGACAGCTGTTATGCGACACGTAGCTCTCTTGTTGAAGAACGAAGGATATCGTATTATTCCTACATGTATTCCCGAAGACTTAAGAAATTTTTTCCCAAAAAGGGGTTAAAACTCTTTTTGTTATCGATGACATATGCGGTCATTTTACTCTTAAAGAGCAGCAGGTAGATAAGTGGGAAGAAATATTAGAATACATGCAACCATTATTGGAACAAAATCTCTGCAAGATCATTGCTACATGTAGGTTGCAAGTGTTTAAAGATCCAAAATTTAAAACCTTGGCCCTTTTTAATTCAAGCGAATGTAATCTTAATTCTGAAACAATAAAGCTTACAACTGAGGAAAGATCGAGATTAGCTGTAATGTACTTTAAAGAACATGCTGGTGAAGTAAAAGTTTTTTCAGATCAGTTTGACTTTTTCCCCTTATTATGCAAGTTATATAAGATAAGTAATTGTGATGATATAAAGCATTTTTTTCAAAACCCTTTCAAATTTTACAGAAAAGAAATTGAGCGCTTGCAAATCGAAGGACGAGGCGGCAAGCTTAAATACTGTTGCCTTGTCCTGTGTGTGTTATTCAATAACAGAATCGATGAAAATGAACTGAAAATGACTCCAATGCAGGAACGTATTGAAACAACTTTCATTGAGTGCAAATTAAACAAAGGCACATCAGTTGAATGTTTAAAGGAATCATTTCAAACACTTGAAGATTCATTTCTTACGAAAGTAGATGGAACCTACAGAGCAATTCATGACAAACTCTTTGATTTTCTTGCCCAAATTATTGTTCCTAAAAATATGGATTTATGTATTAGATATTGTAAAAGTGACTTTATACGTGAAAGATTCATTTGGAAGCCGGCTTTATCCTCTCCAAATGATCCAACTCTCTCAATAGCATTGTTAAAAGAGCATTCTGATATCTATATAGATCGGTTAATACAAGATTGGTCTGACGGTCTAATTGTCAATGTTTTTGGCAATATAAATATGAAAAACCCTAAATTTGTTGACATATTAATTAAGTGCTTAAACAAGGTAGATACATCAGAAAAACAAGCACTGGCACAAAACATAGACATTGAAAGCAATGATAGTTCACTGTTGCTAAGTAGTTTCATTGGAAATGTTTCTCTTACAAAATGGGTACTAGAAAACGCTGTATGTTCTGCCAAAAGTAAAAACTTGAGAAAAGTCGTATCGCGTGTGAATAGAAAACACAACTTTTATCCAAACATAAATATGCGACGCAAAATGGTTCAACCTCTTTATACATTGCTTGCGAACATGGTCATCATGAACTTGTAAAACTGTTTTTAAATATGGAGCTGATGCTACTATAAAGAAAAACTCCGGCGATTCGCCTCTCTCTGTAGCATGTGACAATGGACATACACGTATTGTTGATGAAATCATTGGGAACACCGATATAGACAAAGATAACCAAAATAAAAATGGAATTTCGCCGTTGTATTTCGCTTGTCAAAATGGACATGATCAAATCGTGTATATTTTGTTAAAATACAAAGTCAATGTCAATTTATGTTCGAATTTTGGGGTTTCGCCACTGTTTATCGCATGCGAAAAGGGTTACTTATCTATAGTGAAATATTTGTTAATAAATGGGGCGGATATTTATTTGCAAAATACTGATGGCCAGGTACCCTTACATGCAGCTTGCCTTAAAAACCACATAGAAGTTGTACGTATATTATTGGAGAACGACAGCATGTCTGTTAACGTACTCGATAAGAAAGATATTTCGCCTTTGTATGCAACGTGTCAGTGCTCGAAAGGCCATTTTGAAGTCATGGAACAACTATTGCACCACAATGCCGACGTCAATAATGGAAGGCCGCCTCTTTTAATGACATGTGCAAACGGTCACACGGAAATGTCTAAAAAGTTGATAGAACGTAAAGCAGATATTAATTCATGCCTTAGCAATGGGACTTCGCCTCTTTTTATGGCGTGTCAATATAGTCGTTATGATACTCTGAGCTTGCTCTTGGAAATGGATGCAGACCCAAATGTACATCGTGGAAATTGTGCATCGCCACTTATGATTGCAAGCCAAAATGGCGATGTAATGATCGTTGAAAAACTTTTGAAACATGGATGCAACATTAACAGCTGCACGGCTGATGGCGTATCTTCCCTTTATCTTGCTTCACAAAACGGTCATTTGGCTGTAGTTTGTCATTTGATTAAAGCTGGCGCTAACTTAGATATGTCAGACTCATACGGCAAAACAGCTTTATTCAAAGCTAGTCAAAACGGTCATCGGGATATTGTTTCAGAGTTGTTAGATTGCAATGCAGATGCAAATCTGTGCATGATAAACAATGTCACACCTATGGAGATTGCTATAAAAAATCAGCATGCAGAGGTAGTGAGCGTTTTTCAGAAACATGCAGGTGATGAACAAATGACATTATTTGATACATTCATGTAAAAAGAAACATGCCGTGAAAAAAAACCAACACAGAACAAAGTTTGTTTTTTGTTTTGCATCTGTAGATGTTCCATTCTATTTCAGAAAGAAAACTTTGGCACGATGTTTCATCGGTAGAAATTTAAAAAAAGGGGTTACAGTTTCTGATTTTCTACCTGATGTTTTACGTGTTTGTTTAATGATTCTATAGTTTTGTAGATGTTTGTTTAGATTATAATTTATTATGGTTTTGTTTTCGTTCCCTGTCGTGTTTCGTTAGAAAAGCGTAAGGATGCCACATGGAATGAATCCCAACCTGATTCGTCAATTATGAGAGTATCATAAACCAATGTTATGCGTTTGGCACATATACGTGATCTTAAATCTTGTCCTGCTTTGGAACTGTTTATATTCATGTTTGGAGTCCGATAAGTTCCACACCCTACAAATTTACACAGCAGTTGCTAATTTGCGGTTTTCATACTTTTATTCATGCAATAAATATTGGTCCTACGTGTGGACTCTTATTTTTTGCTTTGTTTTCTTTAAGTCAACGTTTCTTTCTTTTTTACCTTATACTTACATTCAGTGGTTGCTTCTCGGAGGCTTCTTTCTGTTATTGTAGACGTTAATTTAAAGTGTGTTTAATATCTTAACCAATTAGGACATTGCGTATGTGTATTGACTATTTGTTGACCCACATCTTTATTAAAATGGACATGGCTAATCTACCACAATCAACGTATATGAATAACCTTGACATTTACTTAATATGGCTCATCCGGTCGCACATTGAGTGTAAACTAAAATTATTCTATACTAGGCAAATCTCAATATTTAAATACGGTTTATTGGTTGGAAAGTTAACGAGTTAACACCCCATTCCTAGGCCTTAATGGGGGAATATTTCTCATCAATTAACAGGATTAAAGTAACCAATGCTGACCAGCTTTAATCTTTTGACTACTAAAGTCTTTAAATACTATTTAACCAAACTATTGAGATACATGTAGATGAAGGCGAACAAGAGTTAGATTAAATTACAGCAAATAAGAATTATGTCTGTATCAATTATATAATTCAAAGCTATAATATCTTGGAATACTAACTTTGAGTACGATTCTTCCATGTACGGTTCAACGAGTACGCCTAGTTATGCCCGCTTCTCACGGAAGTCTATATTCGGAAAAATCAATTCATGAGCAATAGCAATATGATTTCTGACATGCCAGACAATTTGCTTCCCCTTACACGAGTGTCTGCGAGTTGTGATGGATAATTAAGGAATGCTTGCGATTGGTTACAAGTTGGTGATCCATAAAGCTGGTAAGAAAATTCCGTAGATGTTAAGGGATCAATAAAATAAAAGGCTAGTTTTAATTTCGTATTTGTCATTAATGACATTAGTCATTTAGTAATTCGTGTAATTGTGTTATTTTCAAGTTGCATTCAATAAGCTTTCGAAATATGGATGAACGGTTATCTAAACCATGACTACATTTAGAATACTTAACTGAACCATGTCTATTTCAATTATTTCTTTGTGTGTTGATTTTTTAACAACCACATGATGAATGAACACAACTTATATCTAACATGTCTAACTTGTAATGAACGTATATCCTATGTACATCATGTAGCTGATTTACATGTCTTATGCGTTACTAATTTGCCATTAGACATGGCTCTGGGCCATTATTAACGTTTCTGTGATTGTGATTTTTCTATTTTATTAAGCAGAACTCATTGTATAACTTTGACAACACATTATAGTTTTGTAGTCATGATTTTAACAAGCTATTTTGATAAATCCAAACAATTGATTGCATGGTTTTAATGTGATAAAATGAAAGATTATCATGACTTATTTCAAATTTCTCAATACCAAATAATTTGAGCAGAGCCCATCAATACATATTTAAAATTCATATGTGTCTAGCTTTGGCTACCAACTACCACTAACATTTTGATTACATATGAGTAATTTGATTTGAAAGGCATCTCATAATCTGAATGTTTTGAAATATTAAGAACCTTTTCTTTCTAAATTTAATATACTCCCTATATCATATATATATTTCATATCTTATAAGAATTAATTCTAATTTTTGCACGAAAAAAAAAAAAACCCACAAAATTTGCAAACATGCAAGATAGAGCACTGCGATAAGTGTATGATAAATACAACTCCGCATATTTACAACTTGTAAATAAGGAAGACTAAGGTCTCAACTCTTCGTCTTCGTCGTATTAATATGCAACATTTACACCGTGTAACAGTCTTTCCAACCATTTCGGACGGAAAACAGTGTGTTTAAAATTAAAAATCAAAAAAGTTTTCGCTGTAATACTACGAGCTATGCAACTCATTTTTTTATTTTGTTTTTAACATATACTGCTTTCCAGTTTTATTTATATACTCAAATTGTAAGCTTATGTAAATACATAGCACTCATTTTAAACATTATTTAAATGAATTCAAAATTGATAGATATGTGAAATTGTAGTTGCCGCAAAGCTTTATTAAGGAGGCTTGCGGGTACAAACATTTCGGCAAAAAATTAAACATTTGTTTTTTCATTACAAATTTTATTTATTACACTTAGTCTATTAGTTATTACTTTATGATATGGTACAAAAATCAACCCAAAAAAACAATTCGGTTTGGCCTCAGATGATTTTTAACATCTTTTTATATGAAAAAGCTCCAAATTATCTCCTTTTGGTGCAACAATGCCATTTTTTGGCATTAAAATGGAAATATCTTCTTTAACTCATCAGTGACACTATATTTTTTATTATTGTTTTCAAAAAAGCTTTACATAAACTAATGAATTGTAAAATTTTAGCGATTTCTGTAATTCAATTCTTTTTTTATTTCGATATTACCTTTATTTCTCCTATTAGTTCAACAGAAAAAGTACATTAACAAACATTTTCTTCTTTCGGAGGCCGATTGTGAGCTTAAATGAAAGGTGACCCCATATTTTTATTTCATGTTTCTTTTAAGTATATGATAAAGTTCATTTATGAAAAAATATAGAGAAATCCTATATTAGGGAAAAAAAATTGATTTAGACCCGCGAGTGCTTTGTTTTATTTGCATTGTATTCGTTTGTATAATCGGTATACATCTCATCAGAGCTTATGGTTGAATGTGTTATGCCATGCAGAATCAAATTACAATTTTCTATACTATTTTATTCAGAACAATTCCTCCATGATCCGGTACCAAACTCTATTTAAATTAATTAAATTACATCATAACAAATGTATATGACCCCCCTTATTCTCATTTTGTGAAACACAATTTGTCAAATCAGTCATTAGTAAATTTAGACTATGTGCGCACTCCATAGCAATTGATAGGAAAAACGCGCATGCTTGTCGTTAGCTTGTAATAGAGAAGACATTGTTAACATTTATTTTCAGACTATTCATGCCTTATTAAGAGTTACTTATGGAACGCCACAGCTGTCTTATGTGTAACTCTGATATTGCTTTATGTTGTTTTAATATAACTTAATGGTATTTTGTCTTTACTTATTTTTTAATATGGTTTTGACATTACGTAAAGATGTTTTAATAGAGCTTTCTTACAAATTGACGAAAGGTACGAACGAACGTAAAGGGAGCACGTATTTCATTTCCACAATAACAGTTAAAAGAGTCTTTGTTTTATCCAGTAAAACAGCATTCTTTTCTAAATCAAGTTTATTTTTCAAAAATAATAATATTGCAAATAATACACGATTTTAATATAATCAAACAGAGAAAAATAGTGTCAAATACACTTACGTCCGATACGTTACTTCCGTAAACCACGAGTACACACATTTCAGCGTGAATTTTTTAAGCACGAGTTTCACGATTAACTTTTCAATGGCATTTTGAAGTACGTTAGTCTAAATTTAACGACAAGATTCACATTTTATTTTTATATTGTATAGTACACTTTCAGCAAATTGTCAAAGTGGAATATCGAGATTTATAAAAAAAAAAATGATGCTAACATGTTTTTAAAAAGTAATGTTGAATAAATCTAGAAAAACAGATTTTGTATATCAAGAAAATAAATCTACAATTTTGCACCATATATATTGTGGATTTTAATATAATGACGATTTAACAGTACACATGTTTGGAAGATAGACGCGAAGTTGTCACTTATCGTCCAGTGGCTAATATTTCATGAATGTTCAGGACTATAGACAAAACGCAATTATACGCTAAAATATTCGTTCCATTGCTGCGGTGTATCATATATACACATTTAGGGGGGGGGGGGGGTGAATATTACCAGAGGAGAGGCGATGATTCAAAAGTTAATAAACGAGCACCAGCATATGGCAAAGTATGAAGATAATCTTTTTTGTTCATTTTCATTTTATTATTTTGAGCGTTGAAAATTTTGAATCAAGGAAGTATTTGTGTTTTAATTTTTTCTTATTTTTCTGTAAGGGAAGAAGACAATGTATTTGCTTTGACATTTTCTGAGGTTAAACAGTGCAACATTGTAATATTGAAGTGTGTGGGAGGGGTCGGTTTTTAGTCTTTTAGGGACATTTTATTCATCTGACTACTATATGTATTTAGGATATTTTGTAGTGTTACCTCCTCCGACCTGGTGGTATCATATTTTAACCTATCGTACGTCCCGAAATTCTAAATATATCTCAAGAAAAGTCCAATTTAATAAGTGTTGTTGCATGTAGGATAATTGTCCGAAATTCCACGACTATTATCTAAATATGTCAAAATAAAGGATCCCTAAAACGAGTCTTACGTATGATTCGTCAAGCATACGTACCTTTCGTCAATTTGTAAGAAAGCTCTAATATAACTCAATATGGAATAGTCATTACTTAATGATATTTCGATATTACACGATATGGTTTCGTATTGACTTGATATAGTTTTGTCATTACTCAATATGGTTTTAGCATTACTCGATGTGGTTTCACTGTTATTTGATATAGTTTTGTCATTACTCAATATGGTTTTGTCATAATTCGATGTGGTTTGACATGGCTGTGTCATTAGTCAATGTGGTTTTATCACGTGCACTTTCTTAATGTACCTGCTCCAAGTTAGGAGCATGAAGTTCAATTGTTGTCGTTGTATACATATGTGTCATATTTGGTGTTTGTTTTTCAAAAGACCGTTAGTATTTTCGTTTGGTTTTTTTATTCACATAGTGTATGGTGGTCCTCTGTAGCTGACTATACGGAGTGTTAAAGGCTGTACGGTTGCCTTTATATGATTTTTACATCCAATGCAACCACACCACATCTAATTTTATTTCAACTCCTATGTTGCGTTTTGTATACTGCAACATTGTTTATTTAATACGCATATTCAGGAGCCCTCTTTTTGGAAGCCCGAGCAAAAGCCCTTGTTCCGCGATAGAAAATTTAATGACGAACTCAAAATGACATATAAAATAGCTCGAAATTTTAATTAATCTAAATGAGACTTAAATTCGAATCTTACTCAAACTCTACCTCAAGAAATGACTCAAATTCAAAGTTGTAACTAGAACTTCTCCTTTAAATGTGACTCAAACTCTTAGTCCAACACGAAACTCAATGCGAACTAGAACTTTAATTCTAAGCATAACTAGAATTCGAAAATTAACTCAAAGTTTAACTCAAACAGTAACCCGAACTTTAATTTGAAAACTAATTAGATGGATGGCCACACGCATTCAAGGCACATACAACATGAAAATCTATCTAATAGCACAATTTTTCCGAATTGGTCACG
Source organism: Mytilus edulis (assembly GCA_019925275.1). NCBI lineage: Eukaryota > Metazoa > Mollusca > Bivalvia > Mytilida > Mytilidae > Mytilus > Mytilus edulis. Next base: position 40,691,218 of record CM034362.1, read on the forward strand.
TGGTTTTACCTCATCAAGTAATGAAATAACCACATCAAAGAATGAAAAGGACCATATCAAGGAATGACAAGACCACATTGTGTAAAATCGTCAAATTTTGAAACATCATTACGTAATGTTAAAACCATACAGGAATAGACAAATCATCATTACGAAATAACAAAACCACACCATGTTATGAAACAACTACATTACGTTAAGTCACATACACATCAAGTAAAGTTAAAAACCACATTGACTAATGACACAATCATATCAAATAACAGTGAAACCACATCGAGTAATGCCAAAACCATATTGAGTATGACAACTTAAAGTCAATAAGAACATGTGTAATATCGAAATATCATTAAGTAATGACTATTCCATATTGGGTTATATTAAAACATCATTACGTAATGTCAAAACCATTAAGTAAAGACAAATATAAGTAAAGAAAACATATTAAGTAAGACAAACAATATTAAGTAAAGACAAAATACCATTAAGTAATAATAAAACAACATACAGTAATATCAGAGTTCTACATAAGACAGCTGTGGCGTTCCATAGTAACTTGTTTCATGTGTGTAGGAAGATTCACACCTAATGTCTTCGAATACTGACATGGGCTTAATGCCACGCAAAATCAAACAGTAGACTAGTGTTTTTAGAAACTGGACACGTTTTAATAAAATGAATGATGATAGAATAAAAAAGTGTATATATGAGGTAACGCATGAGGTAAAAATTGGCATTTTAGAGTAAAATAAGTTTAAAGAACTTGACATGGAATATGTTTGCAATAGTGCTATTCTGAACACGGATTTAATTAAGAATATTGAAAATGTATGTTTTAAAAAAATCAAGAAGAATGATACAAATTTGTCAATGAAAATATTGCGAACATATCGAATATTCAAAATGTATATGGCGTAGAAAATCATTTGATTTTTAATATACCAGGTAGATACAGGAGTGCTTTAGCCAAATTTAGATGTAATGTAGCACCCATTATAATTGAAGCTTGTTGTTATGAAAATATCAATACTGAAAATAGATTATGTTTTGATTGTACTGACGACGTTGAAGATGAAAAAAACATGTTTTGTTAAACTTTCCTTATATTTATATATTCGTTATGTTATATTATTGTTGGTGAGAATTGTTTAAGCCTCAGCCACACCTTAATAGATAGCTCGAACGATGCCTAATGAATAACTTTTTTTCAATCCATTCATGTTACCGTTCGACGTCCGTTCTTGACCGTTAGATGTCCGTCCGTATCCTTTGCATGTCTGTTTAGCGTACGTTTTATCTGTTGACGTCCGTTCTGTCCGATGACAGATAAATTCACCAACAGACTTCTAACGGACATCTAACGGATAAAACGGATTTTAAACGAATGTGAAAAGGACTTCTACCGAACGTATAACGGATAAAACGGATGATGAACTGATCTGAAACGGATAAATGCAAATTGAAAATTTCGCGTCAGAAATGCCAATACGATTTCTTAAGGTATAGGAATTCTTATTATTCATAATAGATCTTAGAGTAAGGGCACGTCTTCAGAATCAAGCAGTTCTTCAATGCTCTTTAACTTCGTACTAGTTTGGCTTGATTAATATTTTGATATTAGCGTTACTGATGAGTCTTATGTAGACGAAACGCGCGTCTGGCGTTTAAATTATGATCTGTACCTTTGATAACTATTCAGAATCAAGCAGTTCTTATTCAGGCCAGACACTGTCCTTTTGCGGCATTTTGAAGAACAAACCAAAACCAGTTACAAAGAAACATTTTAAATATTCATGCGATTTACATGTTTTATTATTGTCGCCATTGATTTTTTAGTCTACTTGTCCATCCGTTTTATCCGGTACGATTCCGTTAGGTGTCCGTTTTATGCGGTACTCGTCCGTTGGATGTACGTTCGACATCCGTTCTGTCCGGTAAGTTTCTGTACTCGGACGTTGCATATCCGGTCCGGGTCCTTATGCATTCGTTACGTATCCGTTTTATTTGGTCAGTACATCAACGAACTCCCAACAGATAACAATTGTGTCAACAGACAACTTTTATCTTCATCCGTTTGCCGTCCGATTGTGCTATCCGGTAAGGTGTGACATATGTCTGATAATGATTTTTTTTAATTTCTTTTAATAAATGAAAATATGGTATGTTGTACTGCCAAAATCTGCTATGAAATTTTAATAAAAAAGAATGTATTCTATAGTTATGATAGTTGACTTGTTTTTGTATTATAATTTAAGGAAAATTGTTTTACATTCTCTCATAACTTTTTAAAGAGAAGCTCTTGATGTTGAATTGTGTTTTAAAAAGCTGTATATTTTATATGTAACAACTGGTGAAACTTTATTAAAGTATTTGTCTTGTCTTAATAAAACTGTAATAAAAAAAATCACTTGTTTAATCTATACGAAATTGCATTCAGTAATATCATTGAATCATATGTCAAATTGTTGAGCAGCAGCTCGCAAGTCATCGTATTAAGAATATTTGAAAAAATTACACTCAGTATTTGTCTCTCATTTAGACACATGTCTAAATTTTCAGAACATTGATATGTTTGTGCATAAGAATTAATGATTAATACAGAGCGGGCAAATATTTGTAGTTATTTGTAATTATATACTTATGTATTTTTATATTCTGAAATAAAAGCCACTGTTTTTGTATGTTCTATCTCATGTAGCTATCTTGTTGTTTGTATTCAATCACGCTTAATAAATTTATTGTAAAATATGTTTGTGCTAATAACTAGTATCTACTGTCTATAAAATCAACATTTAAAGTAATATACAATGCATACTCGCAGACTGGTTTTACTTTAAACGAGTTTCGCTCTTGCTTTCGCTAACGTTTAGAGGCATATATTCCATGAATATCAAAGACCAGAAACAATTAAAACAAAATTTTAAGTTTACAGAAAGTAAAGTATATTTGTAGTGTTCATACTGCTATCAATTAATAGGTTTAGTACATTTGCCTCACCGATATCACGCTCTTTTAGCATAACTAATACACTCAGACAAAACCAAGTAAGAACAAAATAGTATTTTCCAAACATAAACATATCTCTAATTCCTTGTCCCGTTTTTGTTGTTTCATAAGACAAAAACCAAATATCAGGGTAGCGTTTTGCTTAGCCACATGAAATCGCGTTCAAAGTTATTATTCAAACCCTCTGATGATGTTTTAATAAAAAAATCTTTTCTTATATTATATTATACAGATCATTGTGTAATACAAATCATGCTATTAAGAGAAGAGTGAAAGTCTGCATTAAAGTGTGAAGTATACCAACCAGTCCGGTGGATTCCATTTTTATTTATTTTGCTATAATTTGATATCTTTCGTTTTTGTTGTTTTCAAATTAGGAGTCACTTTGTTATCAAATTAGATATTCCAGTGCGTAAAAAAGAATAGTAAGTTTTTCAGTAGAAGAAAAGAATCTTCAAAAGGTCAAAGACAGCTGTGTCATGTGTACTATTGTTTGTCTGTTTGTCTTTTTCATTTTTAGCCATGGCGTTGTCAGTTTATTTTCGATTTATGAGTTTGACTGTCCCTCTGGTACAAATGTATCTTTCGTTCCTCTCTTTTAATAGATAACAAAATGATATTTCCAAATGAATGTTCTGATCATGCATGAAATACTTACCTCTGACCGTTAAGCAACAAACTTCAATCAATTATCCAAATATATGTGATAACATTATTGACGAAAGTTTTTATATCGTTTAGAAACCACCCACATGCACTGTTTGTCAATTGCAGAATGTTGATTTAAAATATTTCAAATCTTTTTATATTGAGTTATTTGCTGGATAGCGATAACGCTTGCTAAAGCCATGTGTTTGTTAAGATACGTATAAATAAGCAGCCATGTGCATTTTGAATAGGAACGTTAACTTGTGTGCATCTTGCTGGGTCAGTGCTACCCGCTCCTTGTAGATTAGCTGATTCATGCAATATATTAAGAAGAATTGTGGGTGTGGTGACAAATCATGAAACTTTGCACAATTGGAAGTATATATTTGGTAGTTAGTTATAAATAAAGAAAGATAAGAAGTTAGCTTTATCCATTAAGTCTACTTTCCGCTATATTGATGATGTTCTTCCAATAAATAATTCAAAATCTGATGACTATGTTGAACGCATCTATCCCATCGAACTAGAGATAAAGGATACAACAGATAAAGTTAAGTCGGCCTCATATTTTAACTCACATCTAGAAATTGACAATGAGAGTCGGTTAAAAACAAAACTTTACGACAAAAGTGATGATTTCCGCTTTCCAATTGAGAACTTTCCATATCTTAGTAGCAATGTTCCAGCAGCACCTACATACGGTGTATATATCTCCCAATGGATACGATATTCCCGTGCTTGCATTTCCTATCATGATTTTCTTGATAGAGGACTACTGCTCACAAGTAAGCTATTAAACAAAGAGTTCCAAATGGTGCAGTTTAAATCATCACTTTGTAAATTTTACGGACGCAATCACGAGTTGGTTGACCGTTATGGAATAACCGTTTCACAAATTATATCGGATATGCTCTTAACGTCGTAACTACAATCCCCTTTCCTTTCATGAATGTGACCTACCCAATTAGACTATTCACCGGATTTGTAATCACATAAGCAACACTACGGGTGCCACATGTGGAGCAGGATCTGCTTACCCTTCCGGAGCACATAAGAGCACCCCTAATTTTAGTGGGGTTCGTGTTGTTTATTCTTTAGTTATCTATGTTGTTTCATGTATACTACTGTTTGTCTGTTTGTCTTTTTTTCATTTTTAGCCATGGTGTTGTCAGTTTATTTTCAATTTTTGAGTTTGACTGTCCTATGGTATCTTTTGTTCCTCATTTATAGCTATGGACATGATGGAACCATTCGAAAACATATCCAATATGACCGCCATTTTAGAGATATCTGCTAATTAGTCCACATTACAAAACCGTGTAAAATTTAATGCACATATATGAAATGTAACCCCACGCTTTTAGTTTGTCATGATGCGATATTAGACTTACATTTTTTTTTAAATCGCAACAAATTTAAAAAATGTACGCCAAAATGTTGAAATAAACAAAATTAAGACAAGGCGTTGCTGACTATAATTCCATTGAATTGCATTTTGAGGTCCAAACTATATTCGAAGGATTGTTTGCAAGACATTTAATTAAAGATCAAATCCATTCACAATTTCGATTTTTTTGTCAATAGATATAAACAATTCACCAAAGTTTCTTGTAAATTGATGAAGTGTTTTTGAGGTATAGTACGAAAACAGGAAAATCCCCCTTTTGAATGAAAAAAAAATCTAAAAATGGAGCTCAAATCAATAGATGTACACAATTCAGCAAAGTTTCATGCGAACTAGTTGAATCGCTTTTGAGTTATCGTCGACTATTTTGACGAAGAAGAGACGAATGAACGGACGGACAGACGAACGTTTTAAAGAGGTTCAGCACAGATTTTATCATTTGAGATAAAATTTGTATTTTATTGAAAATCATAAAGACACAATATTAAGGAAATAAAACAACTTATCGAATTAGCAAAAAAAAAATATAACAATATATACTGAACTCCAAGGTTAATTCAAAAAGGAGAAAACCATAAAAACTGACAAAATCAAATGCTTTTAATCAATGGATCAGGTGAAAAACAACTAGCATATTCTATACTTTATATAGACATTTTCTGACAAAAAAGGTGAGCAAAACCTGTAGCAACAGAACAGAATATAAACAAATTAATGACATACGTCCTGTAACATGCATCGGTATTAGACAAAAAATAACTTTTTTTTGTATTTGTATGAGATCACCCTTAGTGTTTAGTGGGGTTTGTGTTTCTTAGTCTTTAGTGTCCTATGTTGTGTCTCTTGTTCTGTTATTTGTCTGTTTGTCTTTTTTTTTTCAGCCATTGCGTTTTCAGTTTTTTTCGATCTAGAGTTTGACTGTTCCTTTGGTATCTTTCGCCCTCCTTTTGTGAGTATTTTAAATATTTTGAACAGTTAGTTAGTATGTATTTCGGATATTTTCTTGGAATTTACCAATTTGGTATTCTTATCGTTGAAAACAGCACCAAAATTCAATATTTTATCCTTATTGATATAATACTTCTTACCCGGACAGTTGTTGTTAGGTGTAACCTTTGAAGTCCACATATTTGTTTACATAGTGGGTATTTACTAATTAAAAGTTGTCAGTTGTATCAAAGACAATAAACAGTGCAGATCAGAAAGGTAGTTCCATACATTTAGGTTTCAGTTAAGTTCCAAACATTTGACTTTTAACAAGCATTAGACTGAAAGGGTTTAAGACACATAATCTACCAGGTTTGAGGTTATATTGTTAAGTTATATATATTTAATAGATGGTGTTGAAATTCATTTTATGTATCATATGGTAAAGGGTGATATGTTTTGAACATATTGAAGTTTTACACAGCTCTTCAAATCTCTAAAACTGGTATGAACTCGAGGATAAAATATATGTTAACGCCTCCGACCGGTAACACATTGCACTAATAAAAAAACAAAAATTGTCATTATATTTAGAACATACTGACGTTTAAGCTTGTATTTACATAATGACAAAAGACTATAATTATGCTCCTTGTCTATTGCGATCTGACTAAAATGCAAAAGTGTGTTTTGTGTTAATTATATTCTAAAATAATGACAACTGCAGCAACAAAAAAAAAAAAGGATACATTGTCATAGAAGATACACATTTTGGGTAATTATTTGAAGTAGACATGCATATATGCAATGAGAAATAAAAAAAATACATTATACGTATTTGGCACAACTTTTTGGAATTTTGGATCCTCAATGCTCTTCAACTTTGTATTTGTTTGCTTTATAAATATTTTGAAATCCGCGTCACTGATACATGATGAGTCTTATGTAGACGAAACGCAGTTTGACGTACTAAACTTATCCTTGTACATTGATAACTATTATTCGAACACGGTAACTGTAACCTTAAATATCAATTTTGCTTACTGAAGATATAGGGGTAACACAAATCTGTGAAAGGGAACCAAATTACATAGAAATCATAGCTAGGTTTAACTTCTGCAAGAAAAAAAAACCGAGGCAGATGAGGATCATACATCTGAAATTCTGTTACAAACAACACGGTATCATGTTCAACGCTAAAGTCAGTAAGTCGACTTTTAGCAGTACAGCAATAATAATTCAATGTTAAGTATGTGTCTAACAATAGATATGTCGGCTGTATAGTGAATTCGATCAGATAAATGTATAATGTAACATCAGATATGACTTGTTTTCATGTTGTCACATAGTGAACAATATATTTATCAGATTACAACAACTTTCAAACTGTAGATAATCTTAACATTTCTACAAAAGCAAATATCAAGAACATGGTCTTTATTAGCAATTATTGTGGTCATTTAGAAATGAGATATCGACTGACAATGGGCTTTTTGTGCTGAATTATGATTTTAATCTTATCAATGAACACTTGATATAATAGTATTTTGTTGTTAATTGTTTATCATGTAAAACTGAATACCATGTCATCCAGTAAATAAGCTCGATTACATGTATTCGTCTTGTTGTATCTAACGGGTTAACACTAAAACCCGCCTCCTTTTAAACTTAAATCATATACAAAAAGGAAACTAAGAAAAAAATAAACTTGAATGTTTGCTAAAACAATTGCAGCATTATTTGTTACAGGAAAGGATATTTTTTTTAGCTGTTCACTGCAGATATTTCATCACGTCAAACAATATTGAAAAGTATATTTCCTAAATTTAATCATATATCTTTAATAAATAGACACAATACTAAGGAAAAGTAAAGTAACTAATTAAATGACTAGTAGCCTAAAAAGTATAACATTAAATACTGAACTCCAAGGTAAATTAAAAAAAGAGGAGAAAACCATAAAATCTGACAAAAATCAATTGCTATCAATCAAAGGGAACAGGTGAAAAACAACTGAAATATTCCTTGATACTGACATTTTCAGAAGAACAAGGTGGTTTAAACCTGTAGAAACAGAACACAATATTAAGAGGCTGTGCCAAAAAGCATAGATAGAGCTTTAGGTGGAAAGTTAAAAAAATTAAAAATCATCAAACCTTGCTTAAACAAATCTTAGTCTTAAAAGATCATACGACAAACAATAACGACCATTTGAGTGGAAAAAATACGTTTTTTTGGCAGTTAAACAATGGTTACCATAGAAACTAGTGTATCTGAGACAATATTCGAGATAAAAAAAAACAGGATCTTCCGACATGAAATAAAGTATCAGAATAAAGATAGTGGTCATTGCAAGTAAATATTTTAATTATATAACCTTAAAATTATCAGCTGAAAAAAATATTTTCTAAAAAATGTTTATTTGTGGTTGCTATAATAACAGGAAAATCAAAGGGTTCAAGTTTATAAATTTTACACAAAAAGTAAGCAATTTTTGGGTCGAAATTGTAAAAAATTCAGATGTATATAATATTAAATATGGTATTGACAAAAAAGAGTGACTATCATATAATTCAATGAAAAATAAAATTGGGTAGACTTTTGTATTTGTATTGGTGACAGCTACCCAACATTATGCTGTTTCAGAGGCAATTTTGTACACAAACTGCAAATATTGTCATCCAATAGGGGTCAATATCATTAAATAAAATCACATATGACTTAATTTGTACTAACAAAATAAATGTCACACAAAAGTGTACTAAAATGTGTACTAACAAAATAAATGTCACACAAAAGTGTGTTCAATTGAGTTGGAAATTATGCATAAAATCTCCATGGCAACCATCTCTTTTGCATAGCAACCAACTGAGGCTGAAAATATACAATGCTGATTTTTAACAAAATGCCCAAAATTTGTCACTTGAAGCCTACTGGTAATACAAAAACACACAACAACAGTCAATGTGTGCGTTAAGATATGCGAAACTCTCCTTAGAAACACTAATTTATGATATTATTGCCTAGTAACCAACTGATACTTATAAATACAAAGGCTCAATTCATGGCACAATTTAAAAATATAGATACCTGATAAAAACAAAAATAACATAAAAAGATCAATTATGCATCATTTGCATAATGATATTGTATTTAAAAATATATTATGTAACACTACTTATTGCATAGCAACCATCATATGTGGGAAAAAGGAGAAAAGAAAGATACCGGGGAGAGGGACATTCAAACTCATATTCAAAAATAAACTGATGATGTCATGGCTAAAAAAAAGACAAGCATGTAAAAGTTTACAAAACGCAATACAGAAAAATAAAGATTAAGCAACCCAAACCCCAAAAAAACTTTGGGGTGATCTTAGGTACTCCAGAAGGAAATGCTGATCCTGCGTCACATGTTGAAGCCATGATTTAATTATATTATTTCATGTTAATTCAAAAAGATTCAACTTTGTTCGATGATTTCATTCATTTAATCTTTCTTCGAAAAAGCAAAAAGTTTAAGACACATAATTTACCAGGTTTGAGGTTAGATTATTATGTTTTATATATTTATATATATGGAGTTGAAATTCATTTTATGTATCATATGGTAAAGGGTGATATGTTTTGAACATATTGAAGTTTTACACATCTCTTCAAATCTCTTAAAACTGGTATGAACTCGAGGATAAAATATATGTTAACGCCTCCGACCGGTAACACATTGCACTAATAAACAAAACAAAAATTGTCATTATATTTAGAACATACTGACGTTTAAGCTTGTATTTACATAATGACAAAAGACTACAATTATGCTCCCTGTCTATTGTGATCTGACTAAAATGCAAAAGTGTGTTTTGTGTTAATTATATTCTAAAATAATGACAACTGCAGCAACCAAAAAAGGATTCATTGTCATAGAAGATACACATTTTGGGTAATTATTCTGAAGTAGACATGCATATATGCAATGAGAATAAAAAAATACATTATACGTATTTGGCACAACTTTTTGGAATTTTGGATCCTTAATGCTCTTCAACTTTGTATTTGTTTGGCTTTATAAATATTTTGAAATCCGCGTCACTGATGAGTCTTATGTAGACGAAACGCGCGTCTGACGTACTAAACTTATCCTTGTACCTTTGATAACTATTATTCGAACACGGTTACTGTAACCTAAAATATCAATTTTGCTTACTGAAGATAGAGGGGTAACACAAATCTGTGAAAGGGAACCAAATTACATAGAAATCATGGCTAGGTTTAACTTCTTCAAGAGAAAAAAACACGAGACAGATGCAGATCATACATCTGAAATTCTGTTACAAACAACAACGATATCATGTTCCAACGCTATAGTCAGTAAGTCGACTTTTAGGTAGTACAGCAAATAATAATTCAATGTTAAGTATGTGTCTAACAATAGATATGTCGGCTGTATAGTGAATTCGATCAGATAAATGTATAATGTAACATCAGATATGACTTGTTTTCATGTTGTCACATAGTGAACAATTATATTTTATCAGATTTACAAAAACTGTTCAAAACTGTAGATAAATCTTCAAAACATTTTTCTACAAAAGCAAAAATATCAAAGAACCACGCGATTCTTTATTAGCCAACTATTGTGGTCATTTAGGAAAACATATAGATAATATTTGGAATCTGACAAACAATGGGCTTTTTGTGCTTAATAATGATTTTAATCTTATCAATGAACACTTGATATAGATAGTATTTGTGTTGTTAATTGTTTATCATGTAAAAACTGAATACCATGTCATCCAGTAAATAAGCTCGATTGCATGTATTCGTCTTGTTGTATCTAACGGGTTAACACTGAAACCCGCCTCCTTTTAAACTTAAATCATATACGAAAAGGGAAACTAAAGAAAAAAGTAATACTTAATGTTTGACAAAACAATTGCAGCATTATTTGTTACAGGAAAGGATATTTTTTTAGCTGTTCACTGCAGATATTTCATCACGTCAAACAATATTGAAAAGTATATTTCCTAAATTTAATCATATATCTTTAATAAAAAGACACAATACTAAGGAGAAGTAAAGTAACTAATTAAATGACTAGTAGCCTAAAACAGTATAACTTTAAATACTGAACTCCAAGGTAAATTAAAAAAAAAGGAGAAAACCATAAAATCTGACAAAAATCAATTGCTATCAATCAAAGGAACAGGTGAAAAGCAACTGAAATATTCCTTGGTACTGACATTTTCAGAAGAACAAGGTGGTTTAAACCTGTAGAAACAGAACACAATATTAAGAGGCTGTGTCAAAAAGCATAGATAGAGCTTCAGGTGGAAAGTTAAAAAAATTAAAAATCATCAAACCTTGCTTAAAAAAATCTTAGTCTTAAAAGATCAAACGACAAACAATAATGACCATTTGAGTGGAAAAAATACGTTTTTGGCAGTTAAACAATGGTTACCATAGAAACTAGTGTATCTGTGACAATATTCGAGATAAAAAATCCAGGATCTGCCAACATGAAATATAAATTCAGAATGAAGATAGTGGTCATTGCAAGTAAATATTTTAATTATATAACCTTAAAATTATCAGCTGAAAAAAATCTTTTCTAAAAAATGTTTATTTGTGGTTGCTATAGTAACCGGAAAATCAAAGGTTCAAGTTTATAAATTTTACACAAAAAGTAAGCAATTTTTGGGTCGAAATTGTAAAAAATTCAGATGTATATTAATATTAAATATGGTATTGACAAAAAAGAGTGACTATCATATAATTCAAAGAAAAAATAAATTGGGTAGACTTTTGTATTTGTATTGGTGACAGCTACCCAACATTATGCTGTTTCAGAGGCAATTTTGTACACAAACTGCAAATATTGTCATCCAATAGGGGTCAATATCATAAAAAGAAATCACATATGACTTAATTTGTACTAACAAAATAAATGTCACACAAAAGTGTACAAAAATTTGTACTAACAAAATAAATGTCACACAAAAGTGTGTTCAATTGAGTAGGAAAATATGCATAAAATCTCCATGGCAACCATCTCTTTTGCATAGCAACCAACTGAGGCTGAAAATATACAATGTTGATTTTTAACAAAATGCCCAAAATTTGTCACTTGAAGCCTACTGGTAATACAAAAACAGTCAATGTGTGCGTTAAGATATGCGAAACTCTCCTAAGCAACATTAATTTATGATATAAATGCCTGGTAACCAACTGATACTTATAAATACAAGGCTCAATTCATGGCACTAATTTAAAAATATAGATACCTGATAAAAACAAAAATAACATAAAAAGATCAATAATGCATCATTTGCATAATGATATTGTATTTAAAAATATCTTATGTAACACTACTTATTGCATAGCAACCATCATATGTGGGGAAAAGATGGAAGAAAGATACAGTGAGAGGGACATTCATATTCAAAAATAAACTGATGATGTCATGCCAAAAAAAAAGACAAGCATGCAAAATTTTACAAAACGCAATACAGAAAAATAAAGATTAAGCAACCCCAACCCAAAAAACTTTGGGGTGATCTTAGGTGCTCAAGAAGGAAATGCTGATCCTGCGTCACATGTTAAAGCCATGATTTAATTATATTATTTCATGTTAATTCAAAAAATTCAACTTTGTTCGATGATTTCATTCATTCAATCTTTCTTTGAAACAGCATCAAGCGAAAATTGCATAGGCTCTTGTGGGAAATTGTGACTGAACCAAGGTCCAAGTTTGAGGGCGTACATTACAGTTACTGGAGAAGTAATGACGCTGGTACATAAAATGTTGTTTTTACATGTTTATCATTTAATCAGGTAAAAATAAATATATGCAAATTTTCATCAAATTTTCAATTTGGGATCAAACCCGTATCGTCTTCTCCTCTGCAACTGTTTTAACAAAGAAAACAAAACAGCGAGCTTGGCCTAAATCATCCCTATGGTTTTTAGTTTTAAAAATGCATATGATGACCCCGCCCATTAACCAAGGTGGCCACCATTACAAGACCTAAATACATAGGGGTGAAATTCATTTGTTTGCTTATATCTCTGAAACTAAAGTATTTAGCGCAAATCTGACTGGTGAAAATGTTCATAAAGTTAAGTTCTATCTGTCCTGAAATGTTGTTCATCATTAGACAAACCGTTGTTGAGTTACTGCCGCTCAATTGCTAATATTATTATTGATGAATATAAACTGTAAACAGCAAAATGTGTAGCAAGCTAGGTAGTATCCACACATAAGTCAACATGATCAAAATTGCCATTGAGGTGTTACACACCACTAATTCGGGCCCGGTCAGAAAGCACATACCAGAAAGTAGTTCATGTTTAACAGAAACTTTAAACTTGTGCGCATAAGTTTCTAAAGTTTATGTGCATAACTTTCAAAAATAGTTTGCATGAATTTTAAACTTGTGCGGTCCTCCATATTGAATCAGTCAAACTTTGTTTGAAAGTCGTGCTCATTAGTTTTTATACGACCGCAAACATTTTTTGGCGTCATATATTGATATTATGTCGGCTTGGTCGGCGTCAGCGTCGTCCAGAGATACATTTGGTGTCTGGACAATAACTTTAATCTAAGGGAATGGATCTCTATGAAATTTTTCTAGATGGTTCAATACCAAAAAAGGAAGCTTGGGATTGATTTTTGGGTTTTGGTACCAGTAGGTAAAGAATTAGGGGCCAACAGGAAATTTCTTTTGCAGTTTCCTTACAATGACTTGTAAACCCTACTCGCTCATATCTATTATATGGCATAAATGATTACAAAATATATAGTGTTGCTGATAGCCCAGCAAGCATAGTGGACAACTGAGTTTAGTAAATAATTACATAAATGTGTCTTTATCTATATATATATAAAAAAAAGCAATAATCACAATTACTCCTAATAGCAAAAACCCTGGAATATACAATTAGGTACAACTTAGCTATAAAAAGAAAACCTTGTACGCATAAGAGCTATAATATGGTTGACAATAGCAAGAAATATCGAAATGCACAGTATTGCGCATTATCACAATAGTGCATTATAGCAAAAATATTGCATTATAGCAAAAATATTGCATTGTAGCAAAAATATTGCACAATAGCAATCAATCTTTAATTGTACAGTATTGCGTAATAAGCAAAAAATATCAGATTGCAAAGTACTGTGCAATAGCAAGAAATCTTTAATTGAAAATTAAACAAAATAGTTTGTATAAGAAATATTATAGAATTGTATATGAAAAAAAGAAGATGTGGTATGATTGCCAATGAGACAACTCTCCAGGAGAGACCAAAATGACATAGAAATAAAAACCAATAGGTCACTATTCGGTCTTCAACATTGATCAATGTCCATACCGTAAAGTCAGCTATAAAAGGCCTCAAAATGACAATGTAAAACAATTCAAAAGAGAAAACTAACGGTCTCAAGGCACATACATACATAATGTGACGTTTTTAAACATGAAAGTGGGATTTTGCCCATTTCAAATTTTTCGTATCAGGCTGCACTTGGCGAATCGTTTTATTTAAAGTTGTACACAAGTATAAATTGTGCACACGACTTTTCAAACTGATCCGCATCACATTAAACATGTTAAATTTCCGACAAATGAAAATATCTATTTTATTTAGATGGCACTTAAGGAACTCCATAAATGTTTGACAATCATCACCTTGTCCCGCAAAATTGATCAATGTTATTTCAAGTAATTAGCATTGATACAACTGCAATAAAAAGTTTGTATTCTTCGCAAATATATTTTAAACAGAAATAAGGAACATCACGTGTATAGAAAAGAATGTATGATATTGGAACAAATTTTACCTAACACTATTTGTATGCAAAACCGTCCCTGATAGGGAAAATAAGAAAACAATTCTTTATAGAGAGGGGATATGGCCTTTATGGGACTCCAGGATCGGGTTTGTTTAAGCTCGGGGTTTCGGTATTAACACTTTCGGTATCTGGGAATTCTTTTTTCGAATTTCGGGTTGTCCGGATTTTTTATTTAAATTTGGGACCTTGGGGTTCCGTGCTTTGAAGCCAGGGACTTCGGTATCAGGACCCACCTACCCCCTCTTTTTTTCTTATACAATAGATACAACATAAATGCAGTTTAAGTTTAAGTTTAAGGTATATTTCTTCCATGGATATATTTCAATTATAAAATGAGAGAAAATTTAGTAAAATGATTGATTTTTTTTGTGTCAGACGAACTTTTGAGTTCGATGCATTTCCGTCAAAAACTCTGGTTTTAGTGAACATCATTCGTGCGTTTAGGGGCATGGTCACTTCCATTACAATGTTGAGCGAGTGGTTGGAAACTTTTAATACTATATTGCACGATTTATTCGGCAAACTAATGACAATCAGCACTGCTGTCATTAAGGATTTGTAATAAAGTACTTACAAAACAAAAATTATTTCTAGTTTATCCTGCACAATGACGATCACTAAGACGCCTGATGGACGTTGATAGTGCAGGGATACAGGCGACCCCCTCTATCTGGTAAATGACGTCAAAAAGGCGCGCCTAATTGACGATTTTTTTTCCGGTGACGGATGAACTCGAAAGTGGTCTATTGCCAATAAGATGAAACTTTGTCCTTAGATACGAGAAGAAATGATGTGATCGAAATAAAAATTGTTGTCTCTAAAAAAAATTTTTATGATATAACAAATCAAATAAGAGCACTTTAAACTAAATCTAAATTTAAGCACATTCAATGTTTGTACGAAGCTCTATGCTTATTGGCACGGCCTCTTTAAAACTATGAGATATACGCGGTCAACCATGCATCAGTATCTGAAAAATGTTACTTTATTTGGTATTTGTATGAATAACACTTAGGCCTTTTCACCGCTACACATGCATTCAACATTTCACTATTGTTTATTTCAGATTGGTGCGATATTACAGTTTATGAGTATAATAATATTTCAACAGTAACGAATTTTCTACTTCTTTCGGACTTAACTCATTTGATCTTCTGATCGATGAAAGCGGCATCAAAATTCCTTATCTTTATCCTTGTTTGCTATAAGACTTCTTACCTGGACAGTTGATGTAAGATGCTCTCTATGAGGTCAGCATTCTAATATAAAAAGCGCGTATTTTCTAAGTAAAAGTATTCAATTTATACCAAAAACGATAAACAGAAATCAGAAAGGTAGGAAACTAAATAGTTTTATTCAATCATCAGGATTAGCTAAACAAGCTTAGCCGAGGTGTTTGAAACCTGCTGACAGCATATAGATAGACTAAGACAGTTTGTTCGCTAAAAATTGTCCAAACGTTATTGGGGCTAAGGTTTTACGTTTCACATCTCTCATTATTGCAGTTTGTGTTTGCTGATAAATCATGTCTTAGTGCTACAATGTTGTTCTGTAAGTTATAGACACACATTTCATTAAAATTTAAATTTTGTTCATACATCAGTTTTGTAATAGGTTCCATACATTTAGGTTTCAGCCTAGTTCCATACATTAGGTTTTTAACAAGTATCAGACTGGAAGGGTTAAAAACGATTTAAATTTACCAAGTTTGAAGTTAGATTGTTAAGTCATATATTTATTAGATGGTGTTGAAATTCATTTTTTATATCATGTATTTTATTTGATAGAAATACGTAATATGTTTTGAACATTTCGAAGTTTTGCAATGCTCTTCAGATTCCGGGAAACTTTTTCGAACTCGAGGATAAATAATATGTAAACCCCTTTGCCCCGTTACACGTTACACTAATAAAAAAAACTTGTCATTTTATATTCAATTAAATAATGACTTTGAATTGATTATATTGCTTAAATGAAAAATTACATAAAAAATCTAGAGGTTTTTCTTTTTTAAATATAAGTTGCAACATACTGCACAAATCAAGACTGACGTTTAAGCTGTAAAAAATGACAAACGAGTACAATTGTGTTCCTTGTTTTTTGTACTTTGACTAAAATGCAGAAGTGTTCTTTTTACTGTAACATGTGTAACTCATATTCTAAAATAATGAAGAATATGGCAACCAAAAAAAGGATACATTGTCAAAGAATTTAGACATTATGATTCATTCTTCTAAAAGAAATGCATATATGCAATGCGAAATAAAAAAATAAATAAATAACATTTATCTGAAAACGGTCACTGATTCCTAAAATTTAGATTTTGCTTACAGAAGATATAGGGGTAGCAGAAATCTGTAAAGGGTAACTAAATTACATAAGGTATATAACTAGGTTTAACTACTACAAAAAAATGGAGGCAGATGCAGATCATTCATAAGGAAGTTTTGTTACAAACAACAACGATATCATGATACAACGCGATAGTAAGTGTCTAACATTGGACATGTCGGCTGTATAGTGAATTCGATTATATATATGTATAATGTTACATCAGATATAGATTGTTTTCATGTTGTCACATAGCGAACACTTGAAAAGATTTCATCAGATCTACAAAAACTGTCCAAAACCTTCTAAAAAAGCAAGGAATCACGCGATGTTATATCAGCCAACTATTGTGTTTATTTAGGATACAATGTAGTCAATGTATGGAATTTGGCTGACAATGGGCATTTTGCGCTGAATGAACACTTCATACATGTCATAAAGATAGTATTTGTGTTGTAAGTTGTTTCTCATACACAAATTGAATACCTTGTCAATAAGTAAGTAAGCTCGATTACACGGATGTATATTGTATTATCTAACACTGAAACCAGCCTCTTTTTAAACTTAAATCAAAAACCAACATGGAAAATTTAATAAAAAATGATACTTAAAGATTGCTATAACAATTGCAGCATTATTTATTACTGGAAACGATGATTTTTTTAAGCGGTTCACTACCGATATTTTATTATGTCAAACAATATTGCACAGTATATGTTTTAATGTGATCTTATATCTTAATAGACACAATATTAGGAAGAAGTAAAGCACCATAAAATCTGACAGAAATCAATGACAATCAATCAAAAGAACAGGTTAAAAAGAACTGTCATATTCCTCACTTGGTACTGACATTTTTCGAAAAACAAGGCGGGCTAAACCTGTTGCAACAGAGCACTATATTAACTATAAGATATACGTCGTCAACTATGCATCAGTATCTGGACAAATGTTACTTTAATTGGTATTTGTATGAATAACACTCTGGCCTTTTCACCGCTACAGTAGATTTCAATATTATATTATCGTTTATTTTAGAATGTTACGATTACAGTTTATGAGTATAATAATATTTCAACGGTAATGTTTTTTTCGGTTTTCTCTCCGACTTTACTCACTTGATCTTCGTATCGATGAATACGGCATCAACATTCAATATCGTTATCCTTGGTTGCTATAAGGCTTCTTACCTGGACAGTTGTTATTATGTGCTATTTTATGAGGTCTGCATTGTAGTATAAAAAGTGGGTATATTCTAAGTAAAAATGGTCAATTGTACCAAAGACGATAATCAGAAATCAGAAAGTTATGAAACTAAATAGTTTAAGGTAGCACAATACAAAGATTTTTTTCACTCCCAATAAGTAATAATTTTGTCATAATGAAATTATCACAATTTGAAAGATTAATCCTTCTTCTTTCCTTTTGGTACCTCATTTATAAAATTTAAAGAAAGATGAGTGGAATTACATCAGTTTAAGGATGCCTGATTGGGGATGAAAAATCTTTGTATTGTGCTATCTTAATTCAATCATCAGGATTAGTTAAACAAGCTTAGCCGAACAGTTTGAAACCTGCTGACAAGATATAGATATACTAAGACAGTTTGTTTGGTAAAAGTTGTCCAAACGATATTGGTGCTAAGGTTTTGCATTTCATATCTCTCATTATTACAGTGAGTGTTTACTGATAAATCATGTCTTAGTGCTACCATGTTGTTTTAACATTTAAGGACATACATTTCAAACAAGTTTTAAATTTGTTCATTCATTTGTTTTCTATAGGTTCCATACACTTCGGTTTCAGTATAGTTTCATATATTTAAGTTTCAGCTAGGCTCAATCAATTGGTTTTTAATAAGTATCAGACTGAGAGGGTTTATGAAAATTTAATTTACCAGGTTTTAGGTTAGATTGTTAAGTCATATATTTAGATATATGGTGTTGGAATTCATTTTACGTAGCATTTTTTTCATTTGGTAGTATAGCGTAATCTGTTCGAATTTTGAAGTTTTACACTGCTCTGCAAATCCCGGGAAGCTGGTATGTACTCGATGATAAAGTATATGGAAACGCTACCCCCGCCCCCCCCCCCCGGTTACAGGTTACACTTATAAACAAAACAAAATCTGTCATTATCTTTTGAGCATACTGGTGTATAAGCTTGTATGTACAAAAAGACAAAAGAATACAATTATGTTCCTTACGCTGTTATCAACAGTTGCATGATATTTGTGTTCCGGCTAAAATGCAGAAATAATTAGAATATAAAATAAAAAAGAATACAGCAACTTAAAAGGGGTAATAGAAGATACACATTATAATTCATTGTTCTATAAAAGGAATACAAATGTGCGATACGAAATTAATTGATCTGAACAAGGTCACTGATACCTTAAATATTGATTTGCTTACAAATGAGATAGGAGTTACCGAAAACTGTGAAAGGTAACTAAATAACATAAGGTACATAGCTAGGTTTAACTACTACAAAAAAAACTCTAGGCAGATGCAGATCATACATACATTGTAAATATATTGTGTTACAAACAACAATATCATATAACAACGCGATAGTAAGTAAATCGACTTTTTGACAATAAGGCAAAATAATACAATCACCGTTTGATACGTGTATTACATTGGATGTATCGGTTGTATAGTGAATTCAATCAGATAATGTGAACTCTGAAATGTATTGTTTTCATGTTGTCACATAGTGAACACTAAACAAATTTAATCAGATATACAAAAACTGTTTCCTTATGCTGATAATCTTCACGACATTTTTTCTACAAATAGCAAAATATCACTGCATCATGCGATGGCATATCAACCGACTATTCTGTTCATTTAGGATACAATGAGTCAATGTTTGAAATGTGATTTATAATGGACCTTTTGTGTTAAAGGGAAATTTTAATTTTATGAACGAACACTTGATTTATTTGTGTTGTAAATTGTTTCTTATGCACAAATTGTAAACCTTGTTGACCATGGATTAAGTTCAAATACAGAAGTTTATATTTTTGTTTCTAACAAGTTTACACCGAAACCCCCTTTTGTACTTCCATCAAGTAAGAATAAGGAAATAATACTATAAGATAGCTAAAACAATTACAGCATTATTTAAGCTTATTTTTGAAAATAGGGTCAGTTCAGTTTTTATCATGTTGAACACTATTTAAAGTCATATGAAACGAGTGACCGGTGAAAAATAATGTTATTCCAATTATTGAACCAATGCATACAAACAACATAAACTAAGTCTTCTGTGCACGATTTTATCATTTTTTCGCTTAAATTTCGTATAATCGTCAATTTTTTTTTCAATCGGTCAGTGTTGTTGTGAAAAGATGGCAGGTAATTAAAGTTCGTGTTTTTAATCCGAAGTTTAACGATTGTCACCTATTTGACAACAATCAACAAAAAGCATGTATATTGTGGACATGTTTAACATGTTCAATCTAATAATAGTTTATTTTAATGACATCCATGCGTATTGCGATCACCGGATTTTTACGAGATGGGTCATACTGAGGTCACTTTGCATACGGAAAATATGTCGGGGGAATTGCTTCCTGGAAGGAAGCAATTAAAATAAAGTAAACTTCTCCTAAATATGAACAAAATGAAGAATTGTCTTAAAAAAAGTATATGTACATAAATTTTATAATGAAAACTATCCATTGAGTTATAAAAAACAGGTACATTTTTTTTTAATTTGAGGTTTCTTATGACTTTAATACTTTGTTTCGTAAAGTTTATGAAATATCTATAGACACAATACTAAGAAAAAGTAATGGAACTTATGCATGTTATGGAATTAGTTAAAAGGGTATAATAACATAACTATACGGAACTCAATGGCAAAATTTAGTTAGGGAAAGTCCCAAATCAATCGCTATCAATTACCAGAACAAGTAAAAAAACGGCCACATTTCTGACTTGGTACAGACCTTTTTCGATGAAGGGTGGGTTAAAACTGTTGAAACATAAAATTAGAGAGTTTAATGACAAAAACATATCAGCCGTCAACGATGCATCAGAATCTGGCAAAATATGTATTCGGTATTTGTTATGAAATAAGGCTCTGGCAAGTTCAACGCTCGACATGCATTCAACATTTGACTATCGGTTATGTGTATTAAACACAAAAACAATTGTCATTTTATTTGTAACATGTTGACGTTTAGGCTTGTATTGTACAAAATGACAAATGACAATTCACCAACAGTTGCATGCTTATTGTGCTATTACTAAAATGGTTATACTATGAAAACACTTTTCAAAACGGATATTTTCCTATTAGAAATGCGATAATTTTTTCTGTGGACACTTCAACAATCGTTCATGACAAGTTTGATGTAACAGGCACAATTTAACTGACATAAAGAACCAATTATACCCTCAAAATAAAATGGACACGGTGTCCAATATCCACTGCACGTCAATGATCTTCAATCAGTTTTGGTTTTCCAATCATTATTGCTTAGTTTTTACCACCTTCCCAGTGCATAATACACAATCAAATGATTACATCGAGCTATTCTTTAAATGAGGCATTTTTTTATAGGGGAATTTAGATGTGGCTTCTGTAACTATTCTCCTCAACTGTTCGATATGCATCTTAGATTCATGCAGTGAACAGATATGTTTACAATGAAATAGTATTTCTTAAAAATAAGATATACTATTTATTTTACATTACTGTTGTCCTGTACTTAACAATTCCACATCCAAAAAGAAACTTCAAACAAATACTGGTGCGAAATTTTCTTGCTGTGTTGAAGACTCATTGATGGCTGATTTCAGCTCTTTGGTCGGGTTGATGTCTCTTTGACACATTTCCCTACCACAAAGTAGAAAACAGCCAAAGACCACCAACCAGTCTTCATCACAGTGAGAAAAACTCTAAGCCGGAGGCGGGCTTCAGCTAAACAATAATCTGAACTGGTTCAGATGAAAATTTAATTCAAACTAAAGTCCAAAAACATACATAACTACTAACAAATACCAGAGGCTCTTGACCTTGGGCAGGTGCAAAAAAGAGATTGGATTAAAACGTTTTCTGAGATCTCAACCCTCTCCCTATACATCTGGCTAATATAGAATAGACAAACACACAGCAATACGCAGAGAATACAACCCTCCTTTAGTCTGACAGATAACCAATCTATCTGTCTGTAAGAATAGACTACTCCGAAAGGAGGGTAGTATACCTTACATAATAATGAGTTCACGGTTCAGCTAGCAAGCAACCTAGTCAAAGATATAACCTTTATTTACACACTCAATGCATTTTGCTGTAAATGTGGAATGCTAAAATTATGTACCAGTATGGATATTTAAACCGAATATGGAATAAAAAGTAAAATCACAAAAATACTGAACTCAGAGGAAAATCCAATCGGAAAGGCCATAATCACATGGCAAAATCAAATGACAAAACACATAATAACTAATGGACAAGAACTGTCATATTCCTGACTTGGTAAAAGCATTTTCAAATGTAGAATAAACAACATTTATATTTTTAAGTGTTTGATATAGATTCAATGTTCAGGATGGCCGTCACAATGGAACTTAGTCTGACATAGAACAGTATTACAAAAAGAAATAGAACACTTTAGTTGTCAAAAAACACTGTCATGTATCAAAACATGTTATCCACACTGATTTGTGTCCACACTTATAGCAAACAAACAAATATCAGTGCCGAACAACTAATAATTAAGGTTTCAGCCTAGTGTCATACATTTAGGTTTCAGCTTAGTTCCAAACATTTGGTTTTTAACAAGTATTAGACAGACTGATTTTAAGACAATTTAATTTGAGGTTAGATTGTTAAGTTATATATTTATATATATGGTGTTGAAATTCATTTTATGTATCATTTATTATATTTAGTGGTAAATAAATGCAATAGTAAAGGTCGATATGTTTTGAACATATTGAAGTTTTGCACAGCTCTTCAAATCTCTGAAAACTGGTATGGTTTACTTTCATTAGTTGTTACTTGGATGGAGAGTTGTCACATTGGCACTCACACCACATCTTCCTATATCTATGAACTGAGGATAAAATAATTATATAAACGCCTCCGCCCGATTACACGTAACACTTATAAACAAAACAAAAATTGTCATTATATTTTGAACATACTGATGTTTAAGCTTGTATGTACACAATGACAAAACACTACAATTATGTTCCTTGTTTATTACGTTCTGACTAAAATGTAAAAGCGTTTTTTTGTGTTTATTATGTTCTAAAATAATGACAAATTTAGCGACCAAAAAAAACAGGATACATTGGCATAGAAGATACACATTATGATTCATTGTTCTAAAGAAGAAATGCATATATGCAATGAGAAATAAAAAAAAACAACAACATTTAACTGAACACGGTAACTGATACCCAAACTATTGAATTTGCTTACAGAAGATATAGGGGTAACAGAAATATGTAAAAGGTTACTAAATTACATAGGGTTCATAGCTAGGTTCAATTACTACAAAAAACTGGAGGCAGATACAGATCATACCTAAGGACATTTTGTTAAAAACAACAACGATATCATGTTACAACGCGATAGTAGGTAAATAGACTTTTGGACAATAAGGCACAAATAATACAATGAACGTTTTATATGTGTCTAACATTGGATATGTTGGCTGTATTGTGAATTCGATCAGATAATGTAACATCCAATATGGGTTGTGTGTATGTTGTCATAAAGCAAACACTAAACAAATTTAATCAGATCTACAAAAACTGTTTCGTTATACTGATAATCTTCACGACATTTTTTCTACAAATAGCAAAATATCACTGAATC
This sequence comes from Mytilus edulis, assembly GCA_019925275.1. Classification (NCBI taxonomy): domain Eukaryota; kingdom Metazoa; phylum Mollusca; class Bivalvia; order Mytilida; family Mytilidae; genus Mytilus; species Mytilus edulis. Next base: position 40,715,228 of record CM034362.1, read on the forward strand.
ATGCGATGGTATATCAGCCGACTATTTTGTTTGTTTATGATACAACGAGTCAATGTTTAGAATGTGACTGATAATGGACCTTTTGTGTTAAAGGGCAATTTCAATTATATGAACGAACACTTGAAATAGATTGTATTTGTGTTGTAAATTGTTTATTATGCACAAATTGAATACCTTGTCGACACGGATTAAGTTCAAATACACTAATTCATACTTTTGTTTCAACAAGTTAACACCGAAACCCCCTGTTGTAACTCAATTAAATAAGAATAAGGAAACATTATGAAAGAAATAATACTTAAAGTTATCTAAAACAATTACGGCGTTATTTGTTACAGGGAAGGTAAATTTTATTTTTAGAAATAGGTTCAATACAGTTTTTATCATGTTAAACACTATTTAATATTATATTTCGTAATATTAAAATAGACACAAGACTAAGAAATAGTTCTGCAACTGATGCAAGTTATATTCAAAAAGGTATAATAACATAATTATACTGAACTAAATTGCCAATTTAAAAAGGGAAAGTCCATAAAAACCGTTAAATCAATCGTCATCAACCAACAGAACTAATAATAACTATTAGAAGTGGGAAAAAAAACGGCCACATTTCTGACTTGGTACAGACATTTTCCGAAAAAAGGTGGGTTAAACCTGGTAGAAAAGAACACAAAATAAGAGAGTTTAATTACAAAAACGTAGTAGCTGTCAACCTTGCATCAGTATCTGGCAAAATATGTATTCGGTATTTGTTATAAAATAAGACTCTGGCTATTTCAACGCTCGACATGCATTTAACATTTAATATCGGTTATGTGTTATAAACATAAAAAAAAATGTTATTTTATTTGTAACATGTTGACGTGTAGGCTTGTATTGTACAGAAAGACAAATGGCAGTTCATCAACAGTTGCATGTATATTGTGCTATAACTAAAATGATTATACTATGAAAAAACTTTTCCAAACGGATATTGTCCTAATAGACATGTTCACCATAAGCCGATACCAAAACCGAAACCGATACCGAATCCGAAACCGATACAGAAACCAAAAATAGTAGTCAGATAAATGGTAAATATTTAAAGTGTTTAATTAACTCAACCCTTTTACTCCATTATTTTGTTTCAAATTTGAATACACTAGAAGGAGTATCATTCAATTCAACAATAAACATGAATCAATCAACAAAGGTAAGTTAAATTCAACGAGTATTACATACACTAATGCTAGTTATATACAATTTAGATGTGAATACCAATTTAGATGTGAATACCAATTTAAATGTGAATACCAATTTATTTATGATGTACATTAATCATGAAGTAAGTTCCGTCGAAGGGAATGGACTGTAATTAGTTCTACCATATGTGCAATATCGTCCGACTATGTATAAAAAGAGAACTTTTAATTTACAAATGAATCAAAACAAAAACTCATACGGGCAAAATTTTTTCTTTCAGTATAACTTTATGACTTCTGTTAATCTTTATCAGAAAAGGATCATGAAAGCTTTCGGCAAAGTTACTTTCAATAGTTTGTTATACAATTTTATGTTTATCTCTCCATTTCCTTTTCTTTTCTTTTTCTGGAAGCACGTTTGATTGTCCCTCTTTGGCATTAAATGACCTTTCTGGTTCATCTGTATCCTCAACTGTTAAGCAAGTTATTTCATAGTTTTAATTGTTATCAAGGAAATAAAAACTGACTTTAACACAATTTTAATGGACATATTCATCAAACTTTCAAATCAATGAAATAATAGGTTCTCTTTATACATATCGTCGGAACGATATTGCACATATTGTAAAACTGTGTGCAGCTCTTTCCTTACGACGAAATCTGATTTATAATTACTTAACATGAAAATAAATTGTATCAAAATTTTAGATTGTATATTACTTGCATTCGTGTATTGAATAATGGTTGAATACAACTTTGCTTTTTTTGATAGATTTATGTGAATAAATGATTTGAAGTAATACTCTATCTAGTGTATTTCAAACAATATAATGGAGTTAAAGCATTGAGTTAACTAACATTATACACGATTAGCATTTACCTCGCTACTATTTTTGGTTTCGGTATCGGTTTTGATTTCAGTTTCGGTATCGACTTATGGTGAACATGTCTAATATAAATGCGATAGTTTTTTTCTGTGGAAACTTCGACAATCGTTCTTGACAAGTTCGATGAAACAGGCACAGTTTAACTGTCATAAAGAATAAATTATACCCTTAAAACAAAGTAGACACGGTGTCCAATATAACTGCGCGTCAATCAGTTTTAGTTTTCCAATCAATATTGCTTAGTTTTTACAACCTTCCAAGTTCACGATCATATAATTACATTGACCTATTCTTAAAATGATGCATTATTTCTATGCCGGAATTAGGATGTGGCTTCTGTAACTATTCTCCTCAACTGTTCATGATGCATCTTAGATAATGCAGTAAATAGATATGTTTACAATGAAATATTATTTCTTAAAAAAAATATATATAATTTATTTGTCAATACCGTTGTCCTGTACTTAACAATTCACAACCGAAAAAGAAACTTCAAACAAGAACTGGTGCGGAATTTTCTTGCTGTGTTGAAAACCCATCGGTTTTTGTTTTCTGCTCTTTGGTCAGGTTGATGTCTCTTTGACACATTTCCCAACCAAAAAGTAGAAAAAAAACCAAGACCGTCTATCGGTCTTCGTCACCGTGAGAATATCTCTAAGCCGAAGGCGGGATTCAGCTTAACAACAATGTTTACTGTTTTAGATAAAACTTGACGTCAAACTAAACTTCAAAAACATATGAAGGAAAAAATAAAAAAAATAACATCCATAACTAACAAATACAAGAGGCTCCTGACAGGGGCAAACAATTGCAAGCGGTGGTGGTAATACACATGTTTTCTTAGATCTCAACCCTCTCCCTATACATCTGGCCAATGTAGAATTGGCATACACTTAGCAATATGCATATAACACATGTACAGCCCTTCGTAAGGGTAGACTAGTTTGACTGGTAACCAATCTATCTGTCTGTAAGAATAGACTACTCCGAAAGGGGGTTGTATACCTTACATGATAATGAAATCACGGTTCACCTAGCAATCAAGCTAATCAAAGATATAACCTTTACTTACACACTCAATGCATTTTGCTAAAAATGTGGGATGCTAGCTTTAATCATGAACTAGTGACTCTATAGCTGTAAATGTTACAGTATACTGTATGTAACATGAAACTTACTCGGTAAAAGAAAGGCGAAAGATGATTAATGGATAGTCAAACTCAAAGTCGAAAACCGATCAAAAGATGAAACAGTGAAATCTAAAACAATAACTAATGCCTTTCATGTACATGTACAAAAAAATGTATATTCCACCCTTCTAGCAATTTTAATTTAAACAACATCGATTGACCGTTCTGCCATCCACTGATCAACTAGTATAAGTGTATCCATAAGACCTCTTCAGCCATACTTCCAAATCATGGTATGGGCTTTGCTACATGTTGAAGGCCGTACGGTGACCCATATTTGTTAATTTATGTGTCATTTGTTCTCTTGTGGAGTGATGTCTCATTGGCAATAATACCACATCTGTTTGTATATACATTCAGATTCTCAAACACCGTCTTGCATATTAAAGTCACTTCATGCAGAAATGCCCCTAATGTGATTCCCCTAATTTTGAATTTTGAAGCTATCGAAAAGCACAGTTTTGACTCAAATTTGAACATAATCACTTGGTAATTCGTACAAAACTGTCTGCTCCATGAAAGTCTTGGATATTAAAACCGAATATGGAATAAACAACACTTATATTTTTAAGTGTTTGATACAAATCAGATGTTCAGGATGCCCGTCACTATGGAACACAGTTCAACATAGAATCGTATGATAAAAAAAATAGAACACTCTGGTTGTCAAAAAAACACTGTCATGTATCAAAACATGTTATCCACACTGATCTGTGTCCACACTTATTGCAAACAAACAAATATCAGTGACAAAAAACTAATTACGACTCGACCCGTTCAAGGGGGGGGTAACTATACTTAGCTTGTCGCTAGGTTCTGGCTTATGGCTAAAATGTATACATAAATAAGATGTATCACACAATTTGATAGTCTCTAAGGAACTCGATTTACATTCTGTAGGTTGCCTTTCCTTATTTATATAGATGAAGACCCTGACTGCAAGGGTTGGTCTAAGACTTGAAAATGAAGAGGGCCGTTATTCCAGAGAATGGTGGAACATTTTTGGACAATTTCATGTGTAAAATCTTACTCTTTTAAATCATGGAAAACGTGAGAATTAGTTTTTGCGATGAAGTGGTGCCTACCCTCTATCTTAGATTTGTTACCGCCGTTAGGGGGGTCGGCTGTTCCTATAGCTTACACTCTAGAAAAACATGCAAGTACGTTTCATGCATGATTTTTTTCATTAAAGCGAACAGACGGAGTTCTTTGAGGGAGGTGTATTCCAAAAATCCTATTTGCTTAGTCTCGTTTGAAAGTCGGTAGCTAATAGAAATACATATAACAAAAACATAGAAAGGACTTGGCCGGATACTTGTACATTTCAACAACAAAAAGATACTAAGTAATGATCTGGGAGTACTCACAGTTACTGGCAGCTAATATAAAGACAAATGCAATTACTTTTAAAAAAAATCATGCATCTAAAACTTAAATAAACGATCAGTACACATCCAACATCCAATGAATTTAGCGTAAAGACGGCATAAACAGAGAAAATCATGACCTTGTGCAATGCCAATTTACAGGAATCCACAGAGTATAGATCCACGAATTTCAGTATGCATATATAACAATATGATTAAGTTTGCTTTATTTTTACTTATAACAAAATCAATATTAATACCAGTAAAATAAGATTCAAAGTTCTAATTACAGTGTTGAACTGGTAACCTTTTAGAATCAGTCTATTCAAACCCGTTACGATCTATAAGTTTATCATGATCGTTTCTAAATTTCCAGGCACGCTTAAATTCGTAACAACATATCCGTCAAAATGAGGATGTGCTATCCCGTTTGAAATAAATTTTAAGGTACAACCAAACTTCAAAACCCAATCTTTATATCTATAAATATAGAAGAAAAAGGTAAAATCATAAAAATACTGAGCTAAGAGGAAAATCTAATTGGAACGTCTATAATCACAGGGCAAAATCAAATGACAAAAAATATCAATGACGAATGGACAAGAACTGTCATATTCCTGACTTGGTACAGGCATTTTCAAATGTAGAAAATGGTGGATTATACCTGGTTTTATAGAATTTAGTAAACGTTTTAAGTAATTTGGAACAACGAAATCCCTGACTTGATAATTTACCAGTAAGACAGATTACATTAACTAAAACCAAACACGTCAAAACCGATACGGGCATAGCAAACGAGTTGTGAAACATAAACACCGTAAGATGGTGCCGAAGGAGCATCACCATCCAAAACAGGAAAATTAACAACAAGGAACAAAAAAAAAGTACTTAATGGTTTACCTTTACAAATTGTGACTTGGACTGAGAGTTGTCTCATTGGTACTCATAAAATGAGAAGGGAAATGGGGAATGTGCCAAAGAGACAATAACCCGACCATAGAGCAGACAACGACCCGACCATATAGCAGACAACAACCCGACCATAGAGCAGACAACAGCAGAAGGTCACAAACAGGTCTTCAATGCAACGAGAAATTCCCGCACCCGGAGGCGTCCTTCAGCTGGCCCCTAAACAAATATATACTAGTTCAGTGATAATGAACGCCATACTAAACTCCAAATTGTACACAAGAAACTAAGAATTAAAATAATACAAGACTAACAAAGGCCAGAGGCTCCTGACTTGGAACAGGCGCAAAAATGCGGCGGAGTTAAACATGTTTGTGAGATCTCAACCCTCCCCCTATACCTCTAGCCAATGCAGAAAAGTAAACGCATAACAATACGCACATTAAAATTCAGTTCAAGAGAAGTCCGAGTCTGATGTCAGAAGATGTAACCAAAGAAAATAAACAAAATGACAATAATACATAAATAACATCAGACTACTAGCAGTTAACTAACATGCCAGCTCCAGACTTGAATTAAACTGATTGAAAAATTATGTCTTCATCATATGAATATCAGGCACAATCCTCCCCGTGAGGGGTTTATTATCATACCATCATAACATATATGAGAAGAACATAACCCGTGTCATGCCAACAACTGGTTTATTAATAATAAATGTGTTTAGTTCCGATGCAAAGACCCTATAGGTGAATCAATATTAACGCCAAAATATGCAATCTTTAATGACCTGACACCAGTATCGTAACTATATCCCTTCTTAATAAGTCTATACCACATCTTCTTATATATATATCTATGATGCTCTTATGACAGTCATGTAAATGTAAAAATTACTGTAAAAATATTAAATAACTGAGCAAAGCTATAAAAGGCCCCAAAATGACAAATATAAAACAATTCAAACGAGAAAAACTTACTTTTTACAAAAAATGAACGAAAAACAAATACGTAACACAGCAACAAACAACAACTACTTAATTTTATTCTCCTGACTTGGGACAGGCACATACATACAGAATGTGGCGCGTTTACAAATGTTAGCGGGATCCCAACCCTTCCCATAACCATTGGCAATGGTGTAATAAGAACGAACTATAAAAATCAGTTGGAAAAAGCTTAACTCATCAAATGGAGACATATTGGGTGTTTGTATCCATATGTGTAAACTAATAAATTGATGATAATTTCAATTTGTGTACTTAAAAGATGGAACCACGACAATGTTTTTGATATTGAAATGGCAATTGTTCAATGATGTCTTTTAGTCATATTGGCCTCGGATCAACATGTGACTTTATTCATCAGAACTCAAACCTAGTATGTGTAATCTGTATGGTTATATTGAAATTTCGAAGATTTACAAGGATTATTCTCAAGTAAAACAAATGACTATCACTGACAACAGAACACAAATAGAACCATATACAATGTACATGAATGCAGGATCTCAGAAACCGTCTTGCATACTAGTATCATAATTACATCATGAAACTAATGAATGATTGTTGGTGTTTTAACCACTTTTGGGCTATTTTATTGATGCCAGTATTTCTTGATGGAGGAAAACAACTGACCTTCGATAGTAAAACTGACAATCCTAGTCAATTGAGATTAACGTCGAGTGCACCAATTTTAAATACTTTAAAGCTAGGTTGACACTGCCGATCAGATCAACTCGATGATCCCGATGTCCAAATTTCCACGACCAAGGTCAACCAAACTCAACAAAGAGGAATCCAATGCTTATAAAACTTCCTCATAGTGGACACTGATATGTAATGGTAGTTGTATTGCTCTTTTTTGGAAATGACTCCACAAAATGAGATTTCTCACTGGATTAGTATTTATGTTAATAGATAGCAATATACATACATAAACTTTACCATCCCCTATTCCTTGCTTTCTTACAAATAAAGCGTACTGTTTGTGTCATATATGTGCATCAGTATGTAATCAGTTTTTTTTTCATAGATTTGATATCCAGTAGTTGAATGGTTAAAGATACTCATTTTTTTTTTGCTGTAAAGCATTAACCTGCATGTATTTGCTTAAAAATATGGCAAAAAGAGGGCAAACATGTCACATATTTCCCCAAAATTTGATTCAAAGTGGAATTTCAATCCTCTGGAGTGATACCTTTTCTGATTCTGTTTACAACTTTACATATATCTATCAAGAGATGAAGAGTGCATTTCTTTCTAACCAAGTTTGGGTAAATGTTGTGTGCCATTTGTTATAGTTTATTTAACGTTACAGAAGAAAACAAATGCATCTTTACTCAGAGTTTTCTGACCCTGTTTGAACTGTCAAAAACGTATGCACATTTTGTTGTTATTTGAACTTATTACGCGGGAAATATACCTCTGTAAAATCCGCCGGTGCCAAAATTACAGGATTTTCTAATCTTCCGGAACACCTGAGTTCATTCCAGGTTTTGATGGGATATGTGTTGCTAAGTTTTTAGTTTTCAACGTTATGTGGACTACTGTTTGTCTTCTCGTTAGTTTTCGTTTTTTTTTGCTATGACTGTGTCGATTTGTTTTCGAACTTTGAATTTGATTGTTCCTTTGGTGTCTTTTGTCTCTGTTTTAAAATGTTACCTCTCCTTGCAAAAGTGAAGACACATACTGTACATGGAGGAATTTTTGTACAGTTAAATATTATGTTGCCAATATATTTTTGCGGAAGCAGAGTTATGAGAGTTAATCAGATTAGCATACACTTTTAGAGAATCGTAAAGCAGTCATGTGTTCTCGTGTATGGCCGAGTACAGATCGAAGAGTGGTCGAATTTGGTCGCGTAGAGATCGGGTATTGGTCGAGTTGGTCTGGAATAGAATAAATATAGAAGTCGCAGTGATCTGGAAGCGATCGGACTTTGGTCGAGTTTATCTTGAAATGATCGGACATTAGTCGAGCAAAGGTCGAAATGACCGAGTACTGATCGGTACAATGTTTGTATTCCGACCAAACTCGATCTCTACACGATCCTTTACCGATCAATTCGACCGCTACTCGACGAATTCTCTATCTCTTCTCGAGTGACTTGCTTCTCGGTCCTTACTCGATTGTTTTTAACATGTCCAAAACTCTCGGGTAGAAAGTCAAATCGATTACGAGCAAATGTGTACTATCCCGAACATCCTTGTCGATTGAGTCAGACCAGTCTCCCGATCACGTAATTTGTCATGATCGCGCTTGATCGAGTTGAACCTAGCTTTACCACAGAGTTTTATTGAAGTGGTGATAAGCAATTATAGAACACCACACAGAAAATTTAATACCGCATAATTGTTCAATAAAATTATTAATTGATGATAATTGTTTTGTTTTTGTAAAGAAATATCAAAGTCAGATGACACGAGGCAATCCCAATGTTGACTGGCAAGTTATTACAGTAGTTGACCTACTTAGACACTTGGCCGCCGAAGTCCCCTAATGAAACTAAGGTGGTCCTCTCCTAATTTGAATGTTGATGCTTTCCAAAATCACAGTTGTGGATCAAATTTGAACAGAATTACTTAGTTACAGTAATCCATACAACACTGTTCCTCCAAGACAGTATTGGATACCAAAAGCAAATATGGAATAAACAACACTTCTAATTTTCATTGTTTGGTACATATATCTTATAATCAGGATTGATGTCACTGTGGTAAACAGTTCTACATATTAGAATCTTTTGGAAAAAATAAGACACTCTGTCAGTCAGGAAAAAAACACATTCAAACATCCAAACATGCTATCCTCACTGATATGTGTCCACACTTCTTGCTAATTAAATTCGAACCGTTAAAGGGGTGATAACTATAGCTATCGCTAGGTTACGTCTTTAAGTATATGAGTATCTTCTCATAACCTTGTATGTTGTGTGTTGTCCGGGGATTCCAATGTAAAATCACAAATGGCACTGTCATAATGAATAAATTACAAATAAGTTTAATGGAATTGAAATTAAAAGTAGAATAATTGCTAGTAGTGTTTACCTGAATATTTTTAAAATAAGTTCTATTATCGAATTTTCACATTGTAGAATAGAAGAAATAAGCCCAAACATATTATATCAAAATAATTGTGCCCCTCTACTTGCTGACTTGTTTCTTTATTATTATGAGGCGCTGACTTCATGCAGGAACTTCTTAGGAAGAAAGATAAGAAGTTAGCGATATCCTATAACTCTACTTTCCGCTATATAGATGATGTTCTTTCACTAAATAATTCAAAATTTGGTGACTATGTGGAACGCATCTATCCCATCGAACTAGAGATAAAGGATACTACAGATACAATTAAGTCGGCCTCATATCTTGACTTACATCTAGAAATTGACAATGAGGGTCGGTTGAAAACAAAACTTTATGACAAAAGAGATGATTTCAGCTTTCCAATTGTGAACTTTCCATTTCTAAGTAGCAACATTCTAGAAGCACCTGCATACGGGGTATATATCTCAAAATTGAAACGATATTCCCGTGCTTGCGTTTCCTATCATGATTTTCTTGATAGAGTGCTGCTGCTCACAAGAAAGCTATTAAACCAACAGTTCCAAATGGTGAAGTTGAAATCATCCTTTTCGTAAATTTTACGGACGCCATCACGAGTTTGTTGACCGTTATGGAATAACCGTTTCACAAATGATATCGGATATGTTCCTTACATCGTAACTACAATCCCCTTCCCTTTCATGGATGTGATCTACCGAATTAGACTATTTACCGGATTTGGTATCACATAAGCAACACGACGGGTGCCACATGTGAAGCAGGATCTGCTGGCCCTTTTCGGAGCACCTGAGATCACCCCTAGTTTTTGGTGAGGTTCGTGTTGTTTATTCTTTAGTTTTCTATGTTGTGTCATGTGTACTATTGTTTGTCTGTTTGTCTTTTTCATTTTTAGCCATGGCGTTGTCTGTTTATATTCGATTAATGAGTTTGACTGTCCCTTTGGTATCTTTCGTCCCTCTTTTTTAATCAGTACTGTTATAACAGAGAGTATAAATTACTCTTTATACAATTTATCTAAGTTATAGATCAGCAAGTACATTATTTAACAGTGTTCCCGCCTGCCCTAAATAGAAGGGCGCCCCGACCTTGGTGTCCTAACCCCCACCCTTCTGGTCTCCAAAGAAAAAGAATGCCCCCTCTGTCCTTTCAAAAGATATTTCAGTTATAAATCAGCAAGTACATTATTAATTTAAGCGTACCTGCTCTGGTCAGTATTGCATGCTTAGCTAATTTACAGATCGAAATTAAAAAGGGGTAGGGGTGAAACAAAAAACATTTAAATCTGCTGTCGTATAGTTTAAGGGTTTATTTGTCTGAAGAAAAAAAACATATTTACTAAAAGAAAATAAAAAAAACATATTTCTGGCACGAAGAACCCTTCAATTGTTCTAATATAGAAATGTACTTAGGGTGCTATAAACAGTTTCGTATAAAAAACTAGGGGTTATTCCCCGACTAAAAATAACCATGGAGGGAAACCCCTGTTTATTTACTCAATTGGTGAAAAAGTATCATGTTTTTTGTATTTGATTGTAAAAATTAGTTAATTAGCTTTCAATTAAAACAGGTTGAATGATTGAAATAATTTTAAAAATTGTATTAACTTTACATGTTTTGAGGGGAGACAACACTGTAAACAACCTGTTTTTTTGGCAGTGAAAATTGAAAACTTATTTGCAGCCACTGTAGCTCTTTTCGGAGCAGGACACCGTACCCTGAAACAAGATTTTTCTGAAAGGCCAGGTAAAAATCTACAAATTTCATACAGTTTTGATTATGTAAAATGTGCATGGATCATGTCTTCATGGGTGTGCACATGACCTGGTTTCAAGTTTTTTATGTTCAAATTGGACCTTTTTTCCCCATGTTCATTGGATGGAATATTTTTAATATATTAAAAGTACACATTATTTTTATTTCATTATAAACGAGAGAACATTCTGATTCCAGTGATATCTAGTTTTATACAAGTATCTTTATTAATCAGTCCACAACTAAGGGTCACTTATGCATGGTCCCTTAAAATGTGACGTTGTAGAAAAAAACTGTTGATTGCACCCTTAAAGGGACAAATACATATTATAGTGATGTTTTCGCATAGAAATGTGTACGCGAATGGAGTAAAACAATTCTGAAAAATGTTGTACGGCATGTATACTTTAATTTAAAAGCATCAGTTTGGTATATTTAATGCAAATATTACAGATTTGTACATAGCAACCAGAAATAAGAAAACCAGACTCTGCACAAATATTGAAGTTTTTTTTCATCTTTTTGTGACGTCATTTTTGTAATATAATATGCCATTTTAATTACTGGTTTAGTTTTGGAAGAGGAGGAAAACACAAATCGGAAAACTTGAGGTTTTTTGTCGTTTTTGTTTAAAGTAGTTTTAATAACTAATATAGAACAAAATAGTTTGTATAAGAAATATTATAGAATTGTATATGAAAAAAAGAAGATGTGGTATGATTGCCAATGAGACAACTCTCCAGGAGAGACCAAAATGACATAGAAATAAAAACCAATAGGTCACTATTCGGTCTTCAACATTGATCAATGTCCATACCGTAAAGTCAGCTATAAAAGGCCTCAAAATGACAATGTAAAACAATTCAAAAGAGAAAACTAACGGTCTCAAGGCACATACATACATAATGTGACGTTTTTAAACATGAAAGTGGGATTTTGCCCATTTCAAATTTTTCGTATCAGGCTGCACTTGGCGAATCGTTTTATTTAAAGTTGTACACAAGTATAAATTGTGCACACGACTTTTCAAACTGATCCGCATCACATTAAACATGTTAAATTTCCGACAAATGAAAATATCTATTTTATTTAGATGGCACTTAAGGAACTCCATAAATGTTTGACAATCATCACCTTGTCCCGCAAAATTGATCAATGTTATTTCAAGTAATTAGCATTGATACAACTGCAATAAAAAGTTTGTATTCTTCGCAAATATATTTTAAACAGAAATAAGGAACATCACGTGTATAGAAAAGAATGTATGATATTGGAACAAATTTTACCTAACACTATTTGTATGCAAAACCGTCCCTGATAGGGAAAATAAGAAAACAATTCTTTATAGAGAGGGGATATGGCCTTTATGGGGACTCCAGGATCGGGTTTGTTTAAGCTCGGGGTTTCGGTATTAACACTTTCGGTATCTGGGAATTCTTTTTTCGAATTTCGGGTTGTCCGGATTTTTTATTTAAATTTGGGACCTTGGGGTTCCGTGCTTTGAAGCCAGGGACTTCGGTATCAGGACCACCTACCCCCTCTTTTTTTCTTATACAATAGATACAACATAAATGCAGTTTAAGTTTAAGTTTAAGGTATATTTCTTCCATGGATATATTTCAATTATAAAATGAGAGAAAATTTAGTAAAATGATTGATTTTTTTTGTGTCAGACGAACTTTTGAGTTCGATGCATTTCCGTCAAAAACTCTGGTTTTAGTGAACATCATTCGTGCGTTTAGGGGCATGGTCACTTCCATTACAATGTTGAGCGAGTGGTTGGAAACTTTTAATACTATATTGCACGATTTATTCGGCAAACTAATGACAATCAGCACTGCTGTCATTAAGGATTTGTAATAAAGTACTTACAAAACAAAAATTATTTCTAGTTTATCCTGCACAATGACGATCACTAAGACGCCTGATGGACGTTGATAGTGCAGGGATACAGGCGACCCCCTCTATCTGGTAAATGACGTCAAAAAGGCGCGCCTAATTGACGATTTTTTTTCCGGTGACGGATGAACTCGAAAGTGGTCTATTGCCAATAAGATGAAACTTTGTCCTTAGATACGAGAAGAAATGATGTGATCGAAATAAAAATTGTTGTCTCTAAAAAAAATTTTTATGATATAACAAATCAAATAAGAGCACTTTAAACTAAATCTAAATTTAAGCACATTCAATGTTTGTACGAAGCTCTATGCTTATTGGCACGGCCTCTTTAAAACTATGAGATATACGCGGTCAACCATGCATCAGTATCTGAAAAATGTTACTTTATTTGGTATTTGTATGAATAACACTTAGGCCTTTTCACCGCTACACATGCATTCAACATTTCACTATTGTTTATTTCAGATTGGTGCGATATTACAGTTTATGAGTATAATAATATTTCAACAGTAACGAATTTTCTACTTCTTTCGGACTTAACTCATTTGATCTTCTGATCGATGAAAGCGGCATCAAAATTCCTTATCTTTATCCTTGTTTGCTATAAGACTTCTTACCTGGACAGTTGATGTAAGATGCTCTCTATGAGGTCAGCATTCTAATATAAAAAGCGCGTATTTTCTAAGTAAAAGTATTCAATTTATACCAAAAACGATAAACAGAAATCAGAAAGGTAGGAAACTAAATAGTTTTATTCAATCATCAGGATTAGCTAAACAAGCTTAGCCGAGGTGTTTGAAACCTGCTGACAGCATATAGATAGACTAAGACAGTTTGTTCGCTAAAAATTGTCCAAACGTTATTGGGGCTAAGGTTTTACGTTTCACATCTCTCATTATTGCAGTTTGTGTTTGCTGATAAATCATGTCTTAGTGCTACAATGTTGTTCTGTAAGTTATAGACACACATTTCATTAAAATTTAAATTTTGTTCATACATCAGTTTTGTAATAGGTTCCATACATTTAGGTTTCAGCCTAGTTCCATACATTAGGTTTTTAACAAGTATCAGACTGGAAGGGTTAAAAACGATTTAAATTTACCAAGTTTGAAGTTAGATTGTTAAGTCATATATTTATTAGATGGTGTTGAAATTCATTTTTTATATCATGTATTTTATTTGATAGAAATACGTAATATGTTTTGAACATTTCGAAGTTTTGCAATGCTCTTCAGATTCCGGGAAACTTTTTCGAACTCGAGGATAAATAATATGTAAACCCCTTTGCCCCGTTACACGTTACACTAATAAAAAAAACTTGTCATTTTATATTCAATTAAATAATGACTTTGAATTGATTATATTGCTTAAATGAAAAATTACATAAAAAATCTAGAGGTTTTTTCTTTTTAAATATAAGTTGCAACATACTGCACAAATCAAGACTGACGTTTAAGCTGTAAAAAATGACAAACGAGTACAATTGTGTTCCTTGTTTTTTGTACTTTGACTAAAATGCAGAAGTGTTCTTTTTACTGTAACATGTGTAACTCATATTCTAAAATAATGAAGAATATGGCAACCAAAAAAAGGATACATTGTCAAAGAATTTAGACATTATGATTCATTCTTCTAAAAGAAATGCATATATGCAATGCGAAATAAAAAAAATAAATAAATAACATTTATCTGAAAACGGTCACTGATTCCTAAAATTTAGATTTTGCTTACAGAAGATATAGGGGTAGCAGAAATCTGTAAAGGGTAACTAAATTACATAAGGTATATAACTAGGTTTAACTACTACAAAAAAATGGAGGCAGATGCAGATCATTCATAAGGAAGTTTTGTTACAAACAACAACGATATCATGATACAACGCGATAGTAAGTGTCTAACATTGGACATGTCGGCTGTATAGTGAATTCGATTATATATATGTATAATGTTACATCAGATATAGATTGTTTTCATGTTGTCACATAGCGAACACTTGAAAAGATTTCATCAGATCTACAAAAACTGTCCAAAACCTTCTAAAAAAGCAAGGAATCACGCGATGTTATATCAGCCAACTATTGTGTTTATTTAGGATACAATGTAGTCAATGTATGGAATTTGGCTGACAATGGGCATTTTGCGCTGAATGAACACTTCATACATGTCATAAAGATAGTATTTGTGTTGTAAGTTGTTTCTCATACACAAATTGAATACCTTGTCAATAAGTAAGTAAGCTCGATTACACGGATGTATATTGTATTATCTAACACTGAAACCAGCCTCTTTTTAAACTTAAATCAAAAACCAACATGGAAAATTTAATAAAAAATGATACTTAAAGATTGCTATAACAATTGCAGCATTATTTATTACTGGAAACGATGATTTTTTTAAGCGGTTCACTACCGATATTTTATTATGTCAAACAATATTGCACAGTATATGTTTTAATGTGATCTTATATCTTAATAGACACAATATTAGGAAGAAGTAAAGCACCATAAAATCTGACAGAAATCAATGACAATCAATCAAAAGAACAGGTTAAAAAGAACTGTCATATTCCTCACTTGGTACTGACATTTTTCGAAAAACAAGGCGGGCTAAACCTGTTGCAACAGAGCACTATATTAACTATAAGATATACGTCGTCAACTATGCATCAGTATCTGGACAAATGTTACTTTAATTGGTATTTGTATGAATAACACTCTGGCCTTTTCACCGCTACAGTAGATTTCAATATTATATTATCGTTTATTTTAGAATGTTACGATTACAGTTTATGAGTATAATAATATTTCAACGGTAATGTTTTTTTCGGTTTTCTCTCCGACTTTACTCACTTGATCTTCGTATCGATGAATACGGCATCAACATTCAATATCGTTATCCTTGGTTGCTATAAGGCTTCTTACCTGGACAGTTGTTATTATGTGCTATTTTATGAGGTCTGCATTGTAGTATAAAAAGTGGGTATATTCTAAGTAAAAATGGTCAATTGTACCAAAGACGATAATCAGAAATCAGAAAGTTATGAAACTAAATAGTTTAAGGTAGCACAATACAAAGATTTTTTTCACTCCCAATAAGTAATAATTTTGTCATAATGAAATTATCACAATTTGAAAGATTAATCCTTCTTCTTTCCTTTTGGTACCTCATTTATAAAATTTAAAGAAAGATGAGTGGAATTACATCAGTTTAAGGATGCCTGATTGGGGATGAAAAATCTTTGTATTGTGCTATCTTAATTCAATCATCAGGATTAGTTAAACAAGCTTAGCCGAACAGTTTGAAACCTGCTGACAAGATATAGATATACTAAGACAGTTTGTTTGGTAAAAGTTGTCCAAACGATATTGGTGCTAAGGTTTTGCATTTCATATCTCTCATTATTACAGTGAGTGTTTACTGATAAATCATGTCTTAGTGCTACCATGTTGTTTTAACATTTAAGGACATACATTTCAAACAAGTTTTAAATTTGTTCATTCATTTGTTTTCTATAGGTTCCATACACTTCGGTTTCAGTATAGTTTCATATATTTAAGTTTCAGCTAGGCTCAATCAATTGGTTTTTAATAAGTATCAGACTGAGAGGGTTTATGAAAATTTAATTTACCAGGTTTTAGGTTAGATTGTTAAGTCATATATTTAGATATATGGTGTTGGAATTCATTTTACGTAGCATTTTTTTCATTTGGTAGTATAGCGTAATCTGTTCGAATTTTGAAGTTTTACACTGCTCTGCAAATCCCGGGAAGCTGGTATGTACTCGATGATAAAGTATATGGAAACGCTACCCCCGCCCCCCCCCCCCCGGTTACAGGTTACACTTATAAACAAAACAAAATCTGTCATTATCTTTTGAGCATACTGGCGTATACGCTTGTATGTACAAGAAGACAAAAGAATACAATTATGTTCCTTACGCTGTTATCAACAGTTGCATGATATTTGTGTTCCGGCTAAAATGCAGAAATAATTAGAATATAAAATAAAAAAGAATACAGCAACTTAAAAGGGGTAATAGAAGATACACATTATAGTTCATTATTCTATAAAAGAAATACAAATATGCGATACGAAATTAATTGATCTGAACAAGGTCACTGATACCTTAAATATTGATTTGCTTACAAACGGGATAGGAGTTACAGAAATCTGTGAAAGTTAGCTAAATAACATAGGGTACATGGCTAGGTTTAACTACAAAAAAAAACTCTAGGCAGATGCAGATCATACATACATTGTAAAGATATTTTGTTACAAACAACAACAATATCATATAACAACGCGATAGTAAGTAAATCGACTTTTGGACAATAAGTCAAAATAATACCATCAACGTTTGATACGTGTCTAACATTGGATGTGTCGGTTGTATAGTGAATTCAATCAGATAATGTGAACTCTGAAATGAATTGTTTTCATGTTGTCACATAGTGAACACTAACCAAATTTAATCAGATATACAGAAACCGTTTCGTTATGCCGATAATCTTCACGACATTTTTTCTACAAATAGGAAAATATCACATGAGTCAATGTTTGAAATGTGACTGATAATGGACCTTTTGTGTTAAAGGGCAATTTTAATTATATGAACGAACACTTGATTTTTTGGTGTTGTAAATTGTTTCTTATGCACAAATTGTAGACCTTGTTGACCATGGATTAAGTTCAAATACAGAAGTTCATATTTTTGTTTCTAACAAGTTTACACCAAAACCCCCCTTTTGTACTTCCATCAAGTAAGAATGAGGAAATAATACTATAAGATAGCTAAAACAATTACAGCATTATTTAAGCTTATTTTTGAAAATAGGGTCAGTTCAGTTTTTATCATGTTGAACACTATTTAAAGTCATGAAACGAGTGACCGGTGAAAAATAATGTTATTCCAATTCTTGAACCAATGCATACAAACATCATAAACTAAGTCTTCTGTGCACGGTTTTATCATTTTTTTCGCTTAAATTTCGTATATTCGTCAATTTTTTTTTCAATCGGTCAGTGTTGTTGTGAAAAGATGGCAGGTAATTAGAGTTCGTGTTTTTAAGCCGAAGTATAACGATTGTCACCTGTTTGACAACAATCATCAAAAAGCATATATATTGAGGACATGTTTAACATGTTCAATCTAATAATAGTTTTTTTTAATGACATCCATGCGTATTTCGATCACCGGATTTTTACGAGATGGGTCATACTGAGGTCACTTTGCATACGGAAAATATGTCGCGGGAATTGCTTCCTGGAAGGAAGCAATTAAAATAAAGTAAACTTCTCCTAAATATGAACAAAATAAAGAATTGTCTTAAACAAAAGTATATGTACAAAAGTTTTATAATGAAAACTATCCATTGAGTTATAAAAAACATGTGCATTATTTTTTTGAATTTGAGGTTTCTTATGACTTTAATACTATGTTTCGTAAAGTTTATGAAATATCTATAGACACAGTACTAAGAAAAAGTAATGCAACTTATGCATGTTATGGAATTAGTTAAAAGGGTATAATAACATAATTATAGGGAACTCAATGGCAAATTTAATTAGTCCATAAAAGCTGCCAAATCAATCGCTATCAATTAACAGAACAAGTGAAAAAACGGCCACATTTCAGACTTGGTACAGACCTTTTTCGGAGAAGGGTGGGTTAAACCTGTTGAAACATAAAATTAGAGAGTTTAATGACAAAAACATATCAGTTGTCAACGATGCATCAGAATCTTGCAAAATATGTATTCGGTATTTGTTATGAAATAAGGATCGTGCAAGTTCAACGCTCGACATGCATTCAACATTTGACTATCGGTTATGTGTATTAAACACAAAAACAATTGTCATTTTATTTGTAACATTTTGACGTTTAGGCTTGTATTGTAAAAAATGACAAATGACAATTCACCAACAGTTGCATGCTTATTGTGCTATTACTAAAATTGTTATACTATGAAAAAACTTTTCAAAACGGATATTTTCCTATTAGAAATGCGATACTTTTTTCTGTGGACACTTCAACAATCGTTCATGACAAGTTTGATGTAACAGGCACAATTTAACTGACATAAAGAACCAATTATACCCCTAAAAATAAATGGACACGGTGTCCAATATCCACTGCACGTCAATGATCTTCAATCAGTTTTGGTTTTCCAATCAATATTGCTTAGTTTTTACCACCTTCCCAGTGCATAATACACGATCAAATGATTACATTGAGCTATTCTTTAAATGAGGCATTTTTTATGGGGGAATTTAGATAAGGTAAGGTTTGCGTACACAGGGAGATAACTCGAATTCAAATAATTGAAAAAAGGAGAGACCCGCCATTTTGAATTGCTTTGATTAACCAATGTTCGGTAACTACAATACTATCGAAAATAAAACAACATCTACCTCAGAATCGCCGTTTTAATGTAATGTTATCAAAATTTGAATCGTACAAGTAACGTTATGACCTTCAGTTTGTTAGTTTTCATTTATATGACGTCACGTTTAGCCATAACGTCTTTGTGCAAAAATCATTCATGAAGTTTCGCGGAATTTTATTTTATTTCATAAATGTACATATTTATGCCCCCGCCGTAGCAAAGGGGCATTGAGTTTTGTTCTTGCCTGTTTGTACGTCCATCCGAATGTACGTACCATGGTATACGTCCGTTTTTACAAAATTGGTTTCCGTTCTCTATCTTTAGTTTGCCTCAACCAAGGATTTGTATAGTGAGACTATACATCACCAACTGATATAAAACTTATGCACAATGCTTTTTACCACAAAAAGACAGAATAAATTTAAATTTTGATGTCGTCACTTTTACAGTCTTAAAATGTATGAGGGGTCGGACATGGGATAAATTTCTCCTTTCTCACGTCCCTTTTCTCTTGTCTCCCGCCGTAAAACCTAAAAAAAACTAATGTATGGGAAGCTCATTTCAATAGAAATCGATCTAATATCTTGTGTTTTTATGGCTTGTCCCCGTCTTGTCCTTTCACAAGATAGAAGTGTCGTTTATTCTGCTTCAAGAACCCCGATATCTTTTTCAATATATATATTCTCAGATATTTTTCTTGCATAATTTTTACGAATGACAGAATGTTGAACTTGGTCTTTTCAAATGTACAGTTTGCAAGGTTTGTCCGCAAATACACACACAACCCACACGTTTACGTCATTCGAAATATATGTCAGTATTTTATCAATCACTTTTACAACTGACGGAATGTTTCTAATAGTATTTTTAGACACAATTATTGTATTGTGTCGTCCTGAACATGCCTGAAGTATTTGCCACTGGACATGTTACAACCTCTTTTCAAACAAATTTCTATGCATATCAGTCAACTTTGAATCAATTTATCTAAAAACAAGGATGGTAACATGTGTCTCTACACATGCACGGACTCACTATGAAATCCGGGAAATTGATAGTTTTCAGTCTTTCTCCTTATATAAGAGATCATAATGAAGTAGTGACGACGCTCGAAGTATTTTTAGGACAACGTTTTCTGAATTTTTCGTTTCTGTTCTCTACCTGTAGTTTGCTTCAACCAAATGTTATAAAATTTATACGTAATGCTTTATAATGTTTTATGTATATGCAAGAGAGGGCATCATCAGTGTCCCATGGACACATTTCCCATTTATTCCAAGCTCTAACGTATTATTTAAGAGTAGCCACAATCAATTTTGATTTGACGGTCGCAAATTTCCGTTTAATGTCTCGCCTACGCGTCGACAGTAAAACTGCATTTGCGAACATCAAATCGTCAATTGACGGTGGGGACTACTCAACTACAGTGCAGTTACTCCTGTGAGTTTCATTGAACTGATTTTAATTTATTGAAAGTATGTGAAAGTTTTTCATATTACAGGTCTACATAACTACATTTCTTAATTTAAATATAAACAATACATATACGGCTGGTCATTTGTATTCGCAGGCCATCGTTTGTTTCGTCTTTCGTCATGTATAGGAGCATGTAGTTTGTTTGTTTGGTCAAAGACCCCAAATCTGAACATCATGTGTAACAATTGGACAAATCATACCAGTAATCTATCTTTCTCCAGCAAGGCTTTCCCCTGCTTAGTCATAAATATTTGATCATACAGCTGTTTCTCAAACCACGCCTCTTTTGGTGAGATTTAGAATTTTCATAGAAAATAAATTTTGTTTACATTTGGTTCCCAGTTATGCTCTCTGTGTTCCATCTCATAGAGACATAACTTGGGAATGTTACCAGTAAATAAACATGTGCATATTGTTAACATTGAAATCTGTGGTAACCCTTCATTCGAGGTAGGGGTAGTTAAGAAAATTAGTGTTAGTTTCAACTCTGAAAACTTCAGGGCATATAAATGATGAAAATATGCCGCACATGTACAGCCCTATATTTTGACCTTTGAAAAAAATGTGTAGTGCATATGAACTTTCAATTCTAGGATAAGATTTTTTTCAAAACTTCATGATAGTAAAAGTGGTACAGTTTTAACCGTAAAAGGAGTTCCTATGGGAAATTGCATTGTCAATATTTACAGAAATGCAACCAGTAGGATAAAAAAAAACTTAATTCAAATAGTTTGTTCACTGACCCCACCCCCTCCCCCCTCTTAACTTAATTTGGGAAACATTGATTGACCAATATGGAAATATGTAAAATCGATGTGAAATTAACAAAACTTGCAGCAACTTTTATCCCCCCCCCCCTTCCACCAAAAACTATTTGAATTAAGTTTTTGTTTAATATCCTACATTAATCTTTAGATGTCATCCCTAAGTTAATCACTGTTTTCTCTCATTGATTATGGTCAATCCCAATGTGTTACAAGACAAAATGATTCTTTGTAAATAGATGCTATTAAAGATGACTTTCTTCTTTGCAGATCAACATAATTTTTTTTTGTGTTGAACAGAAAACGCCCTTTTCCGTAAAAACGAGTTCGGAGACATACCAATTTTATTAGCTCATTATAATGCAAATAGTTAAATCCTTAAGTTCACAGTTTTTTACAAAAACGGTGGACCCGCAAAAGGGATATTTTTGGCTTTTTGTTGCCATGGCAACGGGTTTTTTTAACCTAAAAATTAAAAAATCTTGTTTTTAGGAACTTTCTTATGATTTTTTTAATTAAAATTTATTATTAATGAATGGACCACAATTATTTATACATGTTTTATTCAGTTTTATTTTTTTATAGTCACTCGCATACATTATTATTTCAGAAGAATTCAAACACAATTTTCCCTAGAAATCATCAAAAATCGGAATTTTGAGCTTTTCACCTGAAAAAACGGGACGGGCGATGATCAATTTTTTGTCATTAATTGATTGGGTACTCCTCCCTGAACAAAATGATGTATCATATTGGTATAATGTCACTAAGAAAAAAATCCAGGTTTCATGCAAACGAAATGTTCTTGCTGTGTTGAAGACTCATTGATGGCTGATTTCAGCTCTTTGGTCGGGTTGATGTCTCTTTGACACATTTCCCAAGCACAAAGTAGAAAACAGCCAAAGACCACCAACCAGTCTTCATCACAGTGAGAAAAACTCTAAGCGGAAGCGGGCTTCAGCTAAACAATAATCTGAACTGGTTCAGATGAAAATTGACTTCAAACTAAAGTCCAAAAACATATGAAGAAACCAAAGTAAAAAAACCATACATAACTAACAAATACCAGAGGCTCTTGACTTTGGGCAGGTGCAAAAAAGAGATTGGATTAAAAATGTTTTCTGAGATCTCAACCCTCTCCCTATACATCTGGCTAATGTAGAATAGACAAACACACAGCAATACGTAGAGAATACAACCCTTCTTAAGAGTAGACTAGTCTGACAGATAACTAATCTATCTGTCTGTAAGAGTAGACTTTCCGAAAGGAGGGTAGTTTACCTTACATAATAATGAGTTTACGGTTCAGCTAGCAAGCAATCTAGTCAAAGATATAACCTTTATTTACGCACTCAATGCATTTTGCTGTAAATATGGGATGCTAAAATTATGTACCAGAATGGATATTAAAACTGAATATGGAATAAAAAGTAAAATCACAAAAATACTGAACTCAGAGGAAAATCCAATCTATAATCGCATGGCAAAATGAAATGATAAAAAACATAAAAAACGAATGGACAAGAACTGTCATATTCCTGACTTGGTAAAGGCATTTTCAAATGTAGAATAAACAACATTTATATTTTTAAGTGTTTGATACAGATTCAATGTTCAGGATGGCCGTCACAATGGAACTTAGTCTGACATAGAACAGTATTACACTCTAGTTGTAAAAAAACACTGTCATGTATCAAAACATGTTATCCACACTGATTTGTGTCCACACTTATTGCAAACAAACAAATATCAGTGCCGAACAACTAATAATTAAGGTTTCAGCCTATTGTCATGCATTTAGGTTTCAGCTTAGTTCCAAACATTTGGTTTTTAACAAGTATTAGACAGACTGATTTTAAGACAATTTAATTTGAGGTTAGATTGTTAAGTTATATATTTATATATATGGTGTTGAAATTCATTTTATGTATCATTTATTATATTTAGTGGTAAATAAATGCAATAGTAAAGGTCGATATGTTTTGAACATATTGAAGTTTTGCACAGCTCTTCAAATCTCTGAAAACTGGTATGGTTTACTTTCATTAGTTGTTACTTGGATGGAGAGTTGTCACATTGGCACTCACACCACATATTCCTATATCTATGAACTGAGGATAAAATATATATAAACGCCTCCGCCCGATTACACGTAACACTTATAAACAAAACAAAAATTGTCATTATATTTTGAACATACTGATGTTTAAGCTTGTATGTACACAATGACACTACAATTATGTTCCTTGTTTATTACGTTCTGACTAAAATGTAAAAGCGTTTTTTTGTGTTTATTATGTTCTAAAATAATGACAAATTTAGCAACCAAAAAAACAGGATACATTGGCATAGAAGATACACATTATGATTCATTATTCTAAAGAAGAAATGCATATATGCAATGAGAAATAAAAAAAAAAACAACATTTAGCTGAACACGGTAACTGATACCCAAAATATTGAATTTGCTTACAGAAGATATATGGGTAACAGAAATATGTAAAAGGTTACTAAATTACATAGGGTTCATAGCTAGGTTCAATTACTACAAAAAAACTGGAGGCAGATACAGATCATACCTAAGAACATTTTGTTAAAAACAACAACGATATCATGTTACAACGCGATTGTAGGTAAATCGACTTTTGGACAATAAGGCACAAATAATACAATGAACGTTTTATATGTGTCTAACATTGGATATGTTGGCTGTATTGTGAATTCGATCAGATAATGTAACATCCAATATGGGTTGTGTGTATGTTGTCATAAAGCAAACACTAAACAAATTTAATCAGATCTACAAAAACTGTTTCGTTATACTGATAATCTTCACGACATTTTTTCTACAAATAGCAAAATATCACTGAATCATGCGATGGTATATCAGCTGACTATTTTGTTTGTTTAGGATACAACGAGTCAATGTTTAGAATGTGACTGATAATGGACCTTTTGTGTTAAAGGGCAATTTCAATTATATGAACGAACACTTGAAATAGATTGTATTTGTGTTGTAAATTGTTTATTATGCACAAATTGAATACCTTGTCGACACGGATTAAGTTCAAATACACTAATTCATACTTTTGTTTCAACAAGTTAACACCGAAACCCCCTGTTGTAACTCAATTAAATAAGAATAAGGAAACATTATGAAAGAAATAATACTTAAAGTTATCTAAAACAATTACGGCGTTATTTGTTACAGGGAAGGTAAATTTTATTTTTAGAAATAGGTTCAATACAGTTTTTATCATGTTAAACACTATTTAATATTATATTTCGTAATATTAAAATAGACACAAGACTAAGAAATAGTTCTGCAACTGATGCAAGTTATATTCAAAAAGGTATAATAACATAATTATACTGAACTAAATTGCCAATTTAAAAAGGGAAAGTCCATAAAAACCGTCAAATCAATCGTCATCAACCAACAGAACAAGTGGGGAAAAAAAACGGCCACATTTCTGACTTGGTACAGACATTTTCCGAAAAAAGGTGGGTTAAACCTGGTAGAAAAGAACACAAAATAAGAGAGTTTAATTACAAAAACGTAGTAGCTGTCAACCTTGCATCAGTATCTGGCAAAATATGTATTCGGTATTTGTTATAAAATAAGACTCTGGCTATTTCAACGCTCGACATGCATTTAACATTTAATATCGGTTATGTGTTATAAACATAAAAAAAAATGTTATTTTATTTGTAACATGTTGACGTGTAGGCTTGTATTGTACAGAAAGACAAATGGCAGTTCATCAACAGTTGCATGTATATTGTGCTATAACTAAAATGATTATACTATGAAAAAACTTTTCCAAACGGATATTGTCCTAATAGACATGTTCACCATAAGCCGATACCAAAACCGAAACCGATACCGAATCCGAAACCGATACAGAAACCAAAAATAGTAGTCAGATAAATGGTAAATATTTAAAGTGTTTAATTAACTCAACCCTTTTACTCCATTATTTTGTTTCAAATTTGAATACACTAGAAGGAGTATCATTCAATTCAACAATAAACATGAATCAATCAACAAAGGTAAGTTAAATTCAACGAGTATTACATACACTAATGCTAGTTATATACAATTTAGATGTGAATACCAATTTAGATGTGAATACCAATTTAAATGTGAATACCAATTTATTTATGATGTACATTAATCATGAAGTAAGTTCCGTCGAAGGGAATGGACTGTAATTAGTTCTACCATATGTGCAATATCGTCCGACTATGTATAAAAAGAGAACTTTTAATTTACAAATGAATCAAAACAAAAACTCATACGGGCAAAATTTTTTCTTTCAGTATAACTTTATGACTTCTGTTAATCTTTATCAGAAAAGGATCATGAAAGCTTTCGGCAAAGTTACTTTCAATAGTTTGTTATACAATTTTATGTTTATCTCTCCATTTCCTTTTCTTTTCTTTTTCTGGAAGCACGTTTGATTGTCCCTCTTTGGCATTAAATGACCTTTCTGGTTCATCTGTATCCTCAACTGTTAAGCAAGTTATTTCATAGTTTTAATTGTTATCAAGGAAATAAAAACTGACTTTAACACAATTTTAATGGACATATTCATCAAACTTTCAAATCAATGAAATAATAGGTTCTCTTTATACATATCGTCGGAACGATATTGCACATATTGTAAAACTGTGTGCAGCTCTTTCCTTACGACGAAATCTGATTTATAATTACTTAACATGAAAATAAATTGTATCAAAATTTTAGATTGTATATTACTTGCATTCGTGTATTGAATAATGGTTGAATACAACTTTGCTTTTTTTGATAGATTTATGTGAATAAATGATTTGAAGTAATACTCTATCTAGTGTATTTCAAACAATATAATGGAGTTAAAGCATTGAGTTAACTAACATTATACACGATTAGCATTTACCTCGCTACTATTTTTGGTTTCGGTATCGGTTTTGATTTCAGTTTCGGTATCGACTTATGGTGAACATGTCTAATATAAATGCGATAGTTTTTTTCTGTGGAAACTTCGACAATCGTTCTTGACAAGTTCGATGAAACAGGCACAGTTTAACTGTCATAAAGAATAAATTATACCCTTAAAACAAAGTAGACACGGTGTCCAATATAACTGCGCGTCAATCAGTTTTAGTTTTCCAATCAATATTGCTTAGTTTTTACAACCTTCCAAGTTCACGATCATATAATTACATTGACCTATTCTTAAAATGATGCATTATTTCTATGCCGGAATTAGGATGTGGCTTCTGTAACTATTCTCCTCAACTGTTCATGATGCATCTTAGATAATGCAGTAAATAGATATGTTTACAATGAAATATTATTTCTTAAAAAAAATATATATAATTTATTTGTCAATACCGTTGTCCTGTACTTAACAATTCACAACCGAAAAAGAAACTTCAAACAAGAACTGGTGCGGAATTTTCTTGCTGTGTTGAAAACCCATCGGTTTTTGTTTTCTGCTCTTTGGTCAGGTTGATGTCTCTTTGACACATTTCCCAACCAAAAAGTAGAAAAAAAACCAAGACCGTCTATCGGTCTTCGTCACCGTGAGAATATCTCTAAGCCGAAGGCGGGATTCAGCTTAACAACAATGTTTACTGTTTTAGATAAAACTTGACGTCAAACTAAACTTCAAAAACATATGAAGGAAAAAATAAAAAAAATAACATCCATAACTAACAAATACAAGAGGCTCCTGACAGGGGCAAACAATTGCAAGCGGTGGTGGTAATACACATGTTTTCTTAGATCTCAACCCTCTCCCTATACATCTGGCCAATGTAGAATTGGCATACACTTAGCAATATGCATATAACACATGTACAGCCCTTCGTAAGGGTAGACTAGTTTGACTGGTAACCAATCTATCTGTCTGTAAGAATAGACTACTCCGAAAGGGGGTTGTATACCTTACATGATAATGAAATCACGGTTCACCTAGCAATCAAGCTAATCAAAGATATAACCTTTACTTACACACTCAATGCATTTTGCTAAAAATGTGGGATGCTAGCTTTAATCATGAACTAGTGACTCTATAGCTGTAAATGTTACAGTATACTGTATGTAACATGAAACTTACTCGGTAAAAGAAAGGCGAAAGATGATTAATGGATAGTCAAACTCAAAGTCGAAAACCGATCAAAAGATGAAACAGTGAAATCTAAAACAATAACTAATGCCTTTCATGTACATGTACAAAAAAATGTATATTCCACCCTTCTAGCAATTTTAATTTAAACAACATCGATTGACCGTTCTGCCATCCACTGATCAACTAGTATAAGTGTATCCATAAGACCTCTTCAGCCATACTTCCAAATCATGGTATGGGCTTTGCTACATGTTGAAGGCCGTACGGTGACCCATATTTGTTAATTTATGTGTCATTTGTTCTCTTGTGGAGTGATGTCTCATTGGCAATAATACCACATCTGTTTGTATATACATTCAGATTCTCAAACACCGTCTTGCATATTAAAGTCACTTCATGCAGAAATGCCCCTAATGTGATTCCCCTAATTTTGAATTTTGAAGCTATCGAAAAGCACAGTTTTGACTCAAATTTGAACATAATCACTTGGTAATTCGTACAAAACTGTCTGCTCCATGAAAGTCTTGGATATTAAAACCGAATATGGAATAAACAACACTTATATTTTTAAGTGTTTGATACAAATCAGATGTTCAGGATGCCCGTCACTATGGAACACAGTTCAACATAGAATCGTATGATAAAAAAAATAGAACACTCTGGTTGTCAAAAAAACACTGTCATGTATCAAAACATGTTATCCACACTGATCTGTGTCCACACTTATTGCAAACAAACAAATATCAGTGACAAAAAACTAATTACGACTCGACCCGTTCAAGGGGGGGGTAACTATACTTAGCTTGTCGCTAGGTTCTGGCTTATGGCTAAAATGTATACATAAATAAGATGTATCACACAATTTGATAGTCTCTAAGGAACTCGATTTACATTCTGTAGGTTGCCTTTCCTTATTTATATAGATGAAGACCCTGACTGCAAGGGTTGGTCTAAGACTTGAAAATGAAGAGGGCCGTTATTCCAGAGAATGGTGGAACATTTTTGGACAATTTCATGTGTAAAATCTTACTCTTTTAAATCATGGAAAACGTGAGAATTAGTTTTTGCGATGAAGTGGTGCCTACCCTCTATCTTAGATTTGTTACCGCCGTTAGGGGGGTCGGCTGTTCCTATAGCTTACACTCTAGAAAAACATGCAAGTACGTTTCATGCATGATTTTTTTCATTAAAGCGAACAGACGGAGTTCTTTGAGGGAGGTGTATTCCAAAAATCCTATTTGCTTAGTCTCGTTTGAAAGTCGGTAGCTAATAGAAATACATATAACAAAAACATAGAAAGGACTTGGCCGGATACTTGTACATTTCAACAACAAAAAGATACTAAGTAATGATCTGGGAGTACTCACAGTTACTGGCAGCTAATATAAAGACAAATGCAATTACTTTTAAAAAAAATCATGCATCTAAAACTTAAATAAACGATCAGTACACATCCAACATCCAATGAATTTAGCGTAAAGACGGCATAAACAGAGAAAATCATGACCTTGTGCAATGCCAATTTACAGGAATCCACAGAGTATAGATCCACGAATTTCAGTATGCATATATAACAATATGATTAAGTTTGCTTTATTTTTACTTATAACAAAATCAATATTAATACCAGTAAAATAAGATTCAAAGTTCTAATTACAGTGTTGAACTGGTAACCTTTTAGAATCAGTCTATTCAAACCCGTTACGATCTATAAGTTTATCATGATCGTTTCTAAATTTCCAGGCACGCTTAAATTCGTAACAACATATCCGTCAAAATGAGGATGTGCTATCCCGTTTGAAATAAATTTTAAGGTACAACCAAACTTCAAAACCCAATCTTTATATCTATAAATATAGAAGAAAAAGGTAAAATCATAAAAATACTGAGCTAAGAGGAAAATCTAATTGGAACGTCTATAATCACAGGGCAAAATCAAATGACAAAAAATATCAATGACGAATGGACAAGAACTGTCATATTCCTGACTTGGTACAGGCATTTTCAAATGTAGAAAATGGTGGATTATACCTGGTTTTATAGAATTTAGTAAACGTTTTAAGTAATTTGGAACAACGAAATCCCTGACTTGATAATTTACCAGTAAGACAGATTACATTAACTAAAACCAAACACGTCAAAACCGATACGGGCATAGCAAACGAGTTGTGAAACATAAACACCGTAAGATGGTGCCGAAGGAGCATCACCATCCAAAACAGGAAAATTAACAACAAGGAACAAAAAAAAAGTACTTAATGGTTTACCTTTACAAATTGTGACTTGGACTGAGAGTTGTCTCATTGGTACTCATAAAATGAGAAGGGAAATGGGGAATGTGCCAAAGAGACAATAACCCGACCATAGAGCAGACAACGACCCGACCATATAGCAGACAACAACCCGACCATAGAGCAGACAACAGCAGAAGGTCACAAACAGGTCTTCAATGCAACGAGAAATTCCCGCACCCGGAGGCGTCCTTCAGCTGGCCCCTAAACAAATATATACTAGTTCAGTGATAATGAACGCCATACTAAACTCCAAATTGTACACAAGAAACTAAGAATTAAAATAATACAAGACTAACAAAGGCCAGAGGCTCCTGACTTGGAACAGGCGCAAAAATGCGGCGGAGTTAAACATGTTTGTGAGATCTCAACCCTCCCCCTATACCTCTAGCCAATGCAGAAAAGTAAACGCATAACAATACGCACATTAAAATTCAGTTCAAGAGAAGTCCGAGTCTGATGTCAGAAGATGTAACCAAAGAAAATAAACAAAATGACAATAATACATAAATAACATCAGACTACTAGCAGTTAACTAACATGCCAGCTCCAGACTTGAATTAAACTGATTGAAAAATTATGTCTTCATCATATGAATATCAGGCACAATCCTCCCCGTGAGGGGTTTATTATCATACCATCATAACATATATGAGAAGAACATAACCCGTGTCATGCCAACAACTGGTTTATTAATAATAAATGTGTTTAGTTCCGATGCAAAGACCCTATAGGTGAATCAATATTAACGCCAAAATATGCAATCTTTAATGACCTGACACCAGTATCGTAACTATATCCCTTCTTAATAAGTCTATACCACATCTTCTTATATATATATCTATGATGCTCTTATGACAGTCATGTAAATGTAAAAATTACTGTAAAAATATTAAATAACTGAGCAAAGCTATAAAAGGCCCCAAAATGACAAATATAAAACAATTCAAACGAGAAAAACTTACTTTTTACAAAAAATGAACGAAAAACAAATACGTAACACAGCAACAAACAACAACTACTTAATTTTATTCTCCTGACTTGGGACAGGCACATACATACAGAATGTGGCGCGTTTACAAATGTTAGCGGGATCCCAACCCTTCCCATAACCATTGGCAATGGTGTAATAAGAACGAACTATAAAAATCAGTTGGAAAAAGCTTAACTCATCAAATGGAGACATATTGGGTGTTTGTATCCATATGTGTAAACTAATAAATTGATGATAATTTCAATTTGTGTACTTAAAAGATGGAACCACGACAATGTTTTTGATATTGAAATGGCAATTGTTCAATGATGTCTTTTAGTCATATTGGCCTCGGATCAACATGTGACTTTATTCATCAGAACTCAAACCTAGTATGTGTAATCTGTATGGTTATATTGAAATTTCGAAGATTTACAAGGATTATTCTCAAGTAAAACAAATGACTATCACTGACAACAGAACACAAATAGAACCATATACAATGTACATGAATGCAGGATCTCAGAAACCGTCTTGCATACTAGTATCATAATTACATCATGAAACTAATGAATGATTGTTGGTGTTTTAACCACTTTTGGGCTATTTTATTGATGCCAGTATTTCTTGATGGAGGAAAACAACTGACCTTCGATAGTAAAACTGACAATCCTAGTCAATTGAGATTAACGTCGAGTGCACCAATTTTAAATACTTTAAAGCTAGGTTGACACTGCCGATCAGATCAACTCGATGATCCCGATGTCCAAATTTCCACGACCAAGGTCAACCAAACTCAACAAAGAGGAATCCAATGCTTATAAAACTTCCTCATAGTGGACACTGATATGTAATGGTAGTTGTATTGCTCTTTTTTGGAAATGACTCCACAAAATGAGATTTCTCACTGGATTAGTATTTATGTTAATAGATAGCAATATACATACATAAACTTTACCATCCCCTATTCCTTGCTTTCTTACAAATAAAGCGTACTGTTTGTGTCATATATGTGCATCAGTATGTAATCAGTTTTTTTTCATAGATTTGATATCCAGTAGTTGAATGGTTAAAGATACTCATTTTTTTTTTGCTGTAAAGCATTAACCTGCATGTATTTGCTTAAAAATATGGCAAAAAGAGGGCAAACATGTCACATATTTCCCCAAAATTTGATTCAAAGTGGAATTTCAATCCTCTGGAGTGATACCTTTTCTGATTCTGTTTACAACTTTACATATATCTATCAAGAGATGAAGAGTGCATTTCTTTCTAACCAAGTTTGGGTAAATGTTGTGTGCCATTTGTTATAGTTTATTTAACGTTACAGAAGAAAACAAATGCATCTTTACTCAGAGTTTTCTGACCCTGTTTGAACTGTCAAAAACGTATGCACATTTTGTTGTTATTTGAACTTATTACGCGGGAAATATACCTCTGTAAAATCCGCCGGTGCCAAAATTACAGGATTTTCTAATCTTCCGGAACACCTGAGTTCATTCCAGGTTTTGATGGGATATGTGTTGCTAAGTTTTTAGTTTTCAACGTTATGTGGACTACTGTTTGTCTTCTCGTTAGTTTTCGTTTTTTTTTGCTATGACTGTGTCGATTTGTTTTCGAACTTTGAATTTGATTGTTCCTTTGGTGTCTTTTGTCTCTGTTTTAAAATGTTACCTCTCCTTGCAAAAGTGAAGACACATACTGTACATGGAGGAATTTTTGTACAGTTAAATATTATGTTGCCAATATATTTTTGCGGAAGCAGAGTTATGAGAGTTAATCAGATTAGCATACACTTTTAGAGAATCGTAAAGCAGTCATGTGTTCTCGTGTATGGCCGAGTACAGATCGAAGAGTGGTCGAATTTGGTCGCGTAGAGATCGGGTATTGGTCGAGTTGGTCTGGAATAGAATAAATATAGAAGTCGCAGTGATCTGGAAGCGATCGGACTTTGGTCGAGTTTATCTTGAAATGATCGGACATTAGTCGAGCAAAGGTCGAAATGACCGAGTACTGATCGGTACAATGTTTGTATTCCGACCAAACTCGATCTCTACACGATCCTTTACCGATCAATTCGACCGCTACTCGACGAATTCTCTATCTCTTCTCGAGTGACTTGCTTCTCGGTCCTTACTCGATTGTTTTTAACATGTCCAAAACTCTCGGGTAGAAAGTCAAATCGATTACGAGCAAATGTGTACTATCCCGAACATCCTTGTCGATTGAGTCAGACCAGTCTCCCGATCACGTAATTTGTCATGATCGCGCTTGATCGAGTTGAACCTAGCTTTACCACAGAGTTTTATTGAAGTGGTGATAAGCAATTATAGAACACCACACAGAAAATTTAATACCGCATAATTGTTCAATAAAATTATTAATTGATGATAATTGTTTTGTTTTTGTAAAGAAATATCAAAGTCAGATGACACGAGGCAATCCCAATGTTGACTGGCAAGTTATTACAGTAGTTGACCTACTTAGACACTTGGCCGCCGAAGTCCCCTAATGAAACTAAGGTGGTCCTCTCCTAATTTGAATGTTGATGCTTTCCAAAATCACAGTTGTGGATCAAATTTGAACAGAATTACTTAGTTACAGTAATCCATACAACACTGTTCCTCCAAGACAGTATTGGATACCAAAAGCAAATATGGAATAAACAACACTTCTAATTTTCATTGTTTGGTACATATATCTTATAATCAGGATTGATGTCACTGTGGTAAACAGTTCTACATATTAGAATCTTTTGGAAAAAATAAGACACTCTGTCAGTCAGGAAAAAAACACATTCAAACATCCAAACATGCTATCCTCACTGATATGTGTCCACACTTCTTGCTAATTAAATTCGAACCGTTAAAGGGGTGATAACTATAGCTATCGCTAGGTTACGTCTTTAAGTATATGAGTATCTTCTCATAACCTTGTATGTTGTGTGTTGTCCGGGGATTCCAATGTAAAATCACAAATGGCACTGTCATAATGAATAAATTACAAATAAGTTTAATGGAATTGAAATTAAAAGTAGAATAATTGCTAGTAGTGTTTACCTGAATATTTTTAAAATAAGTTCTATTATCGAATTTTCACATTGTAGAATAGAAGAAATAAGCCCAAACATATTATATCAAAATAATTGTGCCCCTCTACTTGCTGACTTGTTTCTTTATTATTATGAGGCGCTGACTTCATGCAGGAACTTCTTAGGAAGAAAGATAAGAAGTTAGCGATATCCTATAACTCTACTTTCCGCTATATAGATGATGTTCTTTCACTAAATAATTCAAAATTTGGTGACTATGTGGAACGCATCTATCCCATCGAACTAGAGATAAAGGATACTACAGATACAATTAAGTCGGCCTCATATCTTGACTTACATCTAGAAATTGACAATGAGGGTCGGTTGAAAACAAAACTTTATGACAAAAGAGATGATTTCAGCTTTCCAATTGTGAACTTTCCATTTCTAAGTAGCAACATTCTAGAAGCACCTGCATACGGGGTATATATCTCAAAATTGAAACGATATTCCCGTGCTTGCGTTTCCTATCATGATTTTCTTGATAGAGTGCTGCTGCTCACAAGAAAGCTATTAAACCAACAGTTCCAAATGGTGAAGTTGAAATCATCCTTTTCGTAAATTTTACGGACGCCATCACGAGTTTGTTGACCGTTATGGAATAACCGTTTCACAAATGATATCGGATATGTTCCTTACATCGTAACTACAATCCCCTTCCCTTTCATGGATGTGATCTACCGAATTAGACTATTTACCGGATTTGGTATCACATAAGCAACACGACGGGTGCCACATGTGAAGCAGGATCTGCTGGCCCTTTTCGGAGCACCTGAGATCACCCCTAGTTTTTGGTGAGGTTCGTGTTGTTTATTCTTTAGTTTTCTATGTTGTGTCATGTGTACTATTGTTTGTCTGTTTGTCTTTTTCATTTTTAGCCATGGCGTTGTCTGTTTATATTCGATTAATGAGTTTGACTGTCCCTTTGGTATCTTTCGTCCCTCTTTTTTAATCAGTACTGTTATAACAGAGAGTATAAATTACTCTTTATACAATTTATCTAAGTTATAGATCAGCAAGTACATTATTTAACAGTGTTCCCGCCTGCCCTAAATAGAAGGGCGCCCCGACCTTGGTGTCCTAACCCCCACCCTTCTGGTCTCCAAAGAAAAAGAATGCCCCCTCTGTCCTTTCAAAAGATATTTCAGTTATAAATCAGCAAGTACATTATTAATTTAAGCGTACCTGCTCTGGTCAGTATTGCATGCTTAGCTAATTTACAGATCGAAATTAAAAAGGGGTAGGGGTGAAACAAAAAACATTTAAATCTGCTGTCGTATAGTTTAAGGGTTTATTTGTCTGAAGAAAAAAAACATATTTACTAAAAGAAAATAAAAAAAACATATTTCTGGCACGAAGAACCCTTCAATTGTTCTAATATAGAAATGTACTTAGGGTGCTATAAACAGTTTCGTATAAAAAACTAGGGGTTATTCCCCGACTAAAAATAACCATGGAGGGAAACCCCTGTTTATTTACTCAATTGGTGAAAAAGTATCATGTTTTTTGTATTTGATTGTAAAAATTAGTTAATTAGCTTTCAATTAAAACAGGTTGAATGATTGAAATAATTTTAAAAATTGTATTAACTTTACATGTTTTGAGGGGAGACAACACTGTAAACAACCTGTTTTTTTGGCAGTGAAAATTGAAAACTTATTTGCAGCCACTGTAGCTCTTTTCGGAGCAGGACACCGTACCCTGAAACAAGATTTTTCTGAAAGGCCAGGTAAAAATCTACAAATTTCATACAGTTTTGATTATGTAAAATGTGCATGGATCATGTCTTCATGGGTGTGCACATGACCTGGTTTCAAGTTTTTTATGTTCAAATTGGACCTTTTTTCCCCATGTTCATTGGATGGAATATTTTTAATATATTAAAAGTACACATTATTTTTATTTCATTATAAACGAGAGAACATTCTGATTCCAGTGATATCTAGTTTTATACAAGTATCTTTATTAATCAGTCCACAACTAAGGGTCACTTATGCATGGTCCCTTAAAATGTGACGTTGTAGAAAAAAACTGTTGATTGCACCCTTAAAGGGACAAATACATATTATAGTGATGTTTTCGCATAGAAATGTGTACGCGAATGGAGTAAAACAATTCTGAAAAATGTTGTACGGCATGTATACTTTAATTTAAAAGCATCAGTTTGGTATATTTAATGCAAATATTACAGATTTGTACATAGCAACCAGAAATAAGAAAACCAGACTCTGCACAAATATTGAAGTTTTTTTTCATCTTTTTGTGACGTCATTTTTGTAATATAATATGCCATTTTAATTACTGGTTTAGTTTTGGAAGAGGAGGAAAACACAAATCGGAAAACTTGAGGTTTTTTGTCGTTTTTGTTTAAAGTAGTTTTAATAACTAATATAGAACAAATGTTTGTTACAAATTTATTTTTTCTTCAGTTAGTAAATAATGAAATTCTGCTCAAATCTAACATGTAACTTTCTATTTATTATAATAGACTTTGTCGGAAAGTCGTCTATATTCACTGGGGTAAAGCTGATGACCGTAACTGCATTCACGGTCATCCCAAGATGTCGGATGAAAAATTAGGTCAGTTTCTGTATTGTCTGTTAAAGTGTTTCTATATCATTTTCTTTACAAATCATACATTGAAACGACGTAAATTCATAAAAGAATCACTCGGAAATCACAAATTACTACCGAGAAATGTGCGTGAAATGGGAAATTCGATATGAAAAAATCGTTAAGATGACCGTAAATCATAATCAAAATATTTTCAAGATGACCGTAGCATATAACAAGGATGACCGTGATTGGTAAAAAGATGACCGTAACTTGTAAAAAATGACCGTAATTTGTATAGGCTGACTGTAATTTATAAAGGACGACCGTCAATTCTAAGAAATATCCGTACTTGTATTCAAAGCTTTTTGTAGAGTTTGTCGATTTCAATAGGGGCTCGGTTAGCGGATATAAATATGTTTCATAAATTTCTTTTTTTAAACTATTTGCCGTATTTTGGGTTCATGACAATGATAGTAAATTGCATATTTCTCGTAAACAATGAAATATTTATTGATAACGACGTTAAAATTTTAATAAAAATTGACAGCGATACGACGAAAATTTGAAGAAACATGAATGTGTCCCTAGTACACAGATGCCTCATCTACACTATCATTTTCTATGTTTAGTGGACCGTGAAAATGGGATAAAACTGTAATTTGGCATTAGAATTTAAAAGATCATACCATAGGGAAAACGTGTACTAAGTTTCAAGTTGATTTAACCTGAAGCTGGACAAACGGATAAACGAACAGACGAACGGACGAACGCACGCACAGACCAGAAAAACATAATGTTCATAAATGGAGCATAAAAAACATTAATAATACACACATGTATGAATATTCAGTAATCGAGCCCATGTGTATGGTTCCAGAGGAAGCTGATTAAAATCTTAATTTGTCTTGATATATATATGCAGGCGGAAACCCAGTTGAAATAGAACAAAAGAATCGTAGCTCTTTGTTAGAGAAGGCGATAAATGTTTACTGTAATGTTTACTATAGTAACACAATTTTTAAAAGTTATTAGAAAAAAATAAAACGACAATTTTCTTCTCAATTACGAAGTGTTTAATTTTAAAAACACCATTTGCATAAGTTTTCAATTTATCTATTACATAGTAATGCAGAACAATAAGATATCAAGTCGACGACATGGGCACTATAAGTTGAATGTAGAAAATGCATAACCTCCGATTTTTTTTTACCACGGACGGAGAACATTTCCATCTAATAGTTCAGAATTTTTCTTGTCTGCCCTTCCATTATGTGAATCAAGAAAAAATTCCCAAAACGATTGTATCGAAAAGAGAAAATCGAGTGTACCTTTTTATGTTAGGGCGTGTTTGATTTGTATATTTTGTTTTTAAATAAAAACGTACAAAGCAGGAGAATTTGATATAGCATCTCGCTTCTGATTCTATAATTTTTATATATCAAAGCTACAGGTTGACTTTATATAACGTAAAAAAATTACAGTACGAAAAGATGAAATATATGGGTCAAGTGAAATACCTATCTAATGAATCACAAAAACAGAGTAGGTGTGTTTAAATAGCTATTTTTTTTCTAAAAGTACTTTACGACAGTCTTTTAATTTGGATGATGAAACTGCATATCTTCGAAAAAATATTTTTTTGTGTGTGTGTGATAACTAGGGTTTATAATCTTCAACCACTGAACATTTTTAGTCTGCCCTTCCATAAAATATTTAATCAGATTTTTTTTTAAATGTTTAAGAATTTTCGAAAATTCCACCTGACATCCGATTAGACAATAGTTTTAAGTTGAATCAATGCAGACAAAATCATTTACTGATGCTCATTAGCTAGTAGATACATTTGTCTTTTAAAATTAATACAACTGACATATAAGGATCGTAACGGTGCTATGTGGATAAATTTATCGGTTTTCAAAATCAAAATTGGCAGCGCGTCGTCCCTACAATGGCTTCCATTTCTACGATTGTGAAAATGAACTGTCTGGCGTAATGGGGAGATAATTTTGACGAAGAAGAATCCTGACTGTATGAATAACATTTCTGTATATATACAAATTGACAACGTTTCCCTTGTGATACGCTATTCGTACAAGACTATTTTAAGGATCTACTTTGCTGCAGATCACCATCACTAGTTTAGTCGTATGATATTTTCAAAATATTTTCTGTTATTTTATCTGCACGACAAAATGGAAGACGAAATAATATCAATGGGTGTTCATGCATTGGCATTTTAAAAAATGTGTGTGTATTTATTATCCCAGAAATAAAAAAAAAATCTTTTGTCTTGTAGTTGGAGGCTGTGCACCGCTTTTTTTTTCATTATACTTGTAAGGTGTCATTTTATCGCACTTTTGTTGCATGGTTTCCCCACTTGTTCATGTGCATGTCTTGTTGCAAATTCATTTTAAAAATTCAACCCTGTACTGTAAAAAAGATACATACATGGTGAACTATGCATTTGAAGCACGTCTTAGTTTCTTTTACTTATAGGATAATACTCTGATATTAATACGTTTATACCAACACGATTAACTTCATTGGATACAAAAAGGTAGTTATATAAATACGGATATTTCTAATAAATGATGGGCATCCTTTAAAAGTTACGGTCATCATTTACAAATTACGGTCATCTTAAAACCAATTACGGTCACCCTTGTTATGAATCGCTGATTCTGTTACGGTCATCTCGATTGTGATTTACGGTCATCTGAGCGATTTTTTCAAATCGAAATTCCTGTTTCATGCACATTTCTCGGTAGTAATTAGTGATTTCCGTGTGAATCTTTTATGAATTTACATCGTTGAAATGTATGATTTGTAAGGAAAATGATATAGAAACACTTTAACAGACAATACAGATACTGACCTAATTTTTTATCCGACATCTTGGGATGACCGTGAATGCAGTTACGGTCATCAGCTTTACCCCAGTGTATATTTAGAGAGCTATTATTTCGCCGAATATTAATAGAGGGACCGTATCAAAATGTCAAAACGCTGTGAATTAATATGTTGTTTGTGTATATTGTAGGACATTACAAAGTCGATTATGAGAATATATAGCTAAACTTGGTTTATGTTTGCCTCCTTTTAAAATAAGCTTATATGATAAATATGAACTAATAGCTTAATGGCCCATTTAGGGATTCAGAATAGAGAAACATGTACAAAAATGCAGAATAAAGGGTAAAATAGAAAGAGTAGAGAAAAATGGAACCAAAAGAGAAGAAAATAATGGGCAAAGTTATAAAGAATACTAGAGTTAAAATGAATAAAAATTTAAAGATTACAGAAACGAAGGATCCCCATCCACACCCTCCTAACGTGACAGTACACTATTTTGGTTGCTCTGATTAGGCTTTTCCTGGTTGATTTATGTGTTTTTCAACTTAAAGGATTCGATGTTTCTACTGCATATCAGTCTACTAAAACTTATTATTACGTGAATTGGTGGTTGAATACTGAGTTGATAAAACAGTCTCATAGCTACCTTAAAAATGTGTAAAATTATTGATCAATAGAAAAAAAAATTGTCTAAAATGTTAAAAAATAAAGAAATGAAGTACCCACTCCAATCCAGATCCTCATAGATATCTAAACAAATCATAAAACTATTTCAAGGTATAATAATTAATTTCCTTCTTTGTGGTTTTTGACACGCAATTTTTCTTGCAGTTTGACTTGCAAAGGCGCTAACTTATAAGGGAGCTATCATTTAACTTCATGCTTGACGCTATCAATAAATTGTTATATTTTTTTATTTTTTTAAATAACATTATAAGGTAAAGGGAAAATCTCAATTCAATTTTTTTTTTATTTGTGATCTTCTTGACCACAATATTTCTTTTGATATATTTTTTAAAAGTTAAGTGGTGGTTGCCTAACGTTTGTAACCTAGTTGAGATTTATCAAAACGAAACACAGTGTACTCTTTGTGAAATGACTTCTATACAATTTTTACTTTTTGGGTAAGCAATCAATACAGAGTGATAACCTCCATTTTGATAGGGGAGACACTTAAGTGCCAGTCTTTGTAAGAATCAGGCAATTTAGGTAAAAATTAAAACATGATAAGAAAAAACCATCCGAGTAAATCATGTTATTTAATACTAACCATCATCCTGGGTTAAAAAGTATTAGTCTTTTGTTTGTGTGTGTTTGGTAATATCAAATAACTTGGTTAGAAAATTGGTTAGAATGATAGTAAATTACAGAGTTATCTCCCCTTATTTGTTAATTTCTAGTGCATTTCAACCAAATTGTATCTTCTATTACCAGAGCAGAAAACAGAAATGAATGTTATTTTTGTGCATAACTACATATTATAAACTAAAATCAATGTCAAATTGGGTGGGTTTTTTTGGTCATGTTTTCACCACTGCCTGATTCTTAGGCAGACTGGAACTTAAAATGCCGTAACGACATTGTGTCTTACAGGTGTCCTTATACACAGACATGGGTATTGATAGGTAGTTTTCTGGTGTACACTGGTAAAAATGCAACACATGTGAACATGCGTGACACATGCGTTTCTCATATTTGTCACACGCATGTGAAAGAGACGTTTCATGCCACACATGTGACACATGTGTTAAAAACGCATGTGATACGCCTGATACACACATGTGATCATGTGTTTCACATGTGAATTGCATGCGTAAGAAAATACACCTGTGATACATGCGGTCAAGTTTAGGTACATGCGTGACATATGTGTGGCATTTTTTCCCTAGTATATACACCTAACACAGACGGTAGGAGTGTGTCCAGAGAGGGGGTCCAGTGGTTAAAACTCCCTTTTTGACGATCAATGGTTTTGAATTGGGCGACATGATTAAACCCTCATTTTACAAAGGGTTGATACCGATGACTAATGTTAAATATAATTTTTTTATACATGTAATGATGCTCACATCTTCATCATTCGTTCTCTGATGGATAGTTGTTTCATAGCCTATATTTATTACACCATATCTTCTTTTGTTAATGATGAACAAATTTAGGAACTAAGATACAACTTGCAAGCATAATGAAAATATAAGTTCGAAGAGTTTTATGACAAAACCAGGGATTTAATATAAGGGTCTGAACGGGCAACATTTCTTTATATTCTTTAAATCTTATGTCATTTTTCTAAAGTTTATCTTTTAAATTACACTCAGTCTGTCAAATTCTCATGAAAGTGATTTGTTTTATTATATCTTTATGTTATTTGATGTTTCTTTTATTCTGTGCATTATTCAAATCATTTCAGGTTTCAGTGATTCGGGTATTGAATAACCTAATTCTATGATTTTCCTTTATAATTTTTTTTTTTTTTAACTTTACATTAATGAACTAATCAATAACAACTACAGACCTGAAATTGTACATTATTAGATGTAACGTTGGCAATTATGACACAGACAACCGACAACTGTATTTTGGTTGCTGCCATTGACTTCGGAACATCATATTCCGGTTATGCATTTTCGACCAGAAATGACTTTGAAAAAGATCCCTTACAGATACAGGTTACCCCTCCATGGGCTGCTGGGACAAGACAACTATTGTCTCTGAAAACACCTACATGTCTTCTCCTCAATACTGACAAAAACTACGTTGCATTTGGGTATGATGCCGAGGACAAGTACTCAGAACTTGCATTGTTAAAAGAGCATGAGAGTTACTACTATTTTCAAATATTCAAGATGAGTCTTTATCATACGCAGGTACGTTTTACTGTATTATACCAATTAAAAATGGGAGAAAATGTCAATAAACACAAAAACTAAAATCTAAAGAGTAAGTTGGCCACTTTTAAGATAGGACATACCTTTTGCAAGGGGAAAGGTTATAAGCTTGGCAAGTACAGAAGGGAAAATGTATCATTATTCTTGAAAGTTTGCAATTGTCTTTTAGTTCCATTGTCCGTCTTTTCCGTATAAAATTTCCGTTTTAAATGTGTGCCTCGGCCCGAGGAAATAGTTATTTGCGAAAATACATGACTTTTAGATAATAAATGGAAATTTAAAAAACTTCCACCTGCATGGGCTTTCTTAATACTATTTTTACAGTTGGTATACTGCTTTTTGGAAAATTGTATCAAAGTTGTAGAAAAGTTCATCGGATTTAACTAAAAATATGGACCATTTTATGTAAAGGGGGTCTTGAATTATTTTGACAGCTTACAAAATGCTAACTTTTAATCTTTTTCAGCTGGACCAAATCACTCAAAACTTAAAAAAAAAAAATGTGTACAGTGTAGTTTTATCCCCTACTTGCTCGTTTCTATTTGAGTAATAAAACATGGGGAAAAAATTGGAAAGGGTATACAAAAAATGGCAAGAAACACACTGTCCACATTAGGCACTATATTCCGGACCATGAAGTTTAATATGACGTTATGAATACAAACTGATTTCACATGTTTAATATGATGTAAACTTTAAAAAAAAATATAGTATGGCAAAAAAAGGTTTGTCAATGATTCCGTGAATATAAAAATGGGATAGTTTGGAACGCCATGACTGCCTTATGTTGATGATCAGCATTATATGCAGTGTTCACACCATTATATGCAGTGCTCACAACATTATATGAAGTGGTCACAACATTTAATGAAGTGCTCACAACATTATATGAAGTGGTCACAACATTATACATTTTTTTGTTGATGGTCGGTGATGGTGATGATGATGTTTGATGTATGATGAGATTGATGTATAATGAGATGATTCGGTAAACTTCGGGTTTTTTTTTTTTTGAGGAAATTACCGAATCCATAATTGGTAACGCCCAGCAAACAAATTTAAACAGTTATTAAAGTCATGTAATCATTAAGGCAGTATACAATATTTAAAACTCATTGAAATAAGTAAATTAAGAAGTATGATCAATTTACCACAAATTTATTCCACACCAGGGTATAATTAAACTTATTTTGATGATCAGTTGCACCATATTCACAACTAAATATGTATATATAATTTAAGTGTTTAATAAAGTGCTTCGCCGAACGCAGCTGGATACGACCGCAGAGGTCCAACCCTGAACCGTTCGGACAAAATGGACACACTTTTCACGTTTTATTCAAGTCTAAATTTGGTAATTAAATATTTCAC
Source organism: Mytilus edulis (assembly GCA_019925275.1). Classification (NCBI taxonomy): domain Eukaryota; kingdom Metazoa; phylum Mollusca; class Bivalvia; order Mytilida; family Mytilidae; genus Mytilus; species Mytilus edulis. The sequence continues at coordinate 40,759,250 of CM034362.1, forward strand.
ACATAATAGGTTTCTGACACAGAATAACTGTAGTCACAGAACTTAAAATTGGTTATATAATTTGAATTTATACTTAATGTTTTGCTTTTGCACTATGCTGTTTCGAATTGCCCCACCCCCTCCAAAAATTAAAAAAATACCCTGTCCTCCTTTTTTTGTTGATGTTGTGCAATACACTATGCTGTTGCATACTAACACCAACCCGAAGAAGAAAAGAAAAATGTATCTCCCACTTTTTTTCTTTTTAATTTCTAAAATCTGATATGAGAAAAAAAATTCTCTACACATAATATTAAAGCAGTGTAAGGGAGGTTATCGAACATGTTTTGATTACCTCAATACATTTGGATTACCTTCCTTACACTGGTTTCAAATCGTCTTATTTGGCCATTAACCAAAAACACTTGTTTTTCCCTCTTTTTTGCCTCTAATTCCTAAACGGTTTGAGCCTTACCCCCCTCCCCCCATCCACCACTCCAAGCAAATCATAACCATACCTTTGTGGTCTGGAAACTTGTGAACAATTTCAGAGAGATTTATACACTTAATGACTGGAAACTACAAATTTTTTTATTTGGACCCCTTTTTGGTCCCTAATTCCTAACCATGCAGTTGAGACCATAACCCCCAAAATCAATCCCAACCTTTCTTTAGTGGTTATAAACCTTGTATTAAAGTTTAATTGATTTTATTTACTTATACAAAAGTTATTATCCGGAAACTATCTGTCTTCGGCGACGCTGACGACGACGACGTGATAGCAATTATACGACCATTTAAAAAAAAATCTTTTTGCAGTCGTATTAAAACATATAGAATTATACACATATATAATTGTGCATTTATGATCAGTAACTTCTAAATAAATATCTTCAAATTACTCGGGACTGTAATTAAGATATGTTATGAACCAATATTTATCAAGGAGAACCAAATATCTGTCAGAAGTTTACTGTTCATTGCATTTTTTTTTATTATTTTTTTTGTATTAATGTTGGTCAGCGATGTTATTCGAAATAGAATTTTACTTAAACATTTACGATTTTCAATCATATTTCAAAAAGGCATGGCACAGCAATGTTTGGTGCAAAATAACTAGTTTGTGAATTTAAATCCTTTTAAGTATATAATTCGGACTATGCTATACATAAAAGTCAAATTAGTTTCGATAATTTTCCAATTTTTACCCCGTGAGTGATCCATAATACATGATAAAGAAGCCCACAGAAACACTCAAGATCCATCGTCAAAAGTAACTTTACAGTTAACGAAAAAAATATTCAGATATGAAATTGTCAACCTCTTACATTGATCCTAACATGGGATATGGAAACAATAAATGGTAGCAAAAATAACAGAAATCCCCAGACTATGGACAAGCTTGTATGTGAGAAGAATTAGAACGTCAATAACAACAACGAGGGAGAATTCACAGTAAAACAACACTAGTAGTTCTCCATTAATATAAGTATATTACAATTATATATTGACATAATAACGAGTATCTTTTTTTTTTGTGCTTCTGTTACAAACATTTTGTGTGGACTTTCAATAAAATTAAAGAAGTGCTCAGTAACAAATAGCTTTCCTCTTTTATGTGTTGTTGCTATCATCAGGAACAAAACACAAATTTGAATCTTTTTACAAGGTCCATCGTTTTCAAAGAAGTGCAATCTAAAACATATCATTCTTCTATGACTTGTAGTTGATTTGATTTTGTATCTTAATGTATCTTAACCAGAATTAATTTAGGTCAAGATGACTTCTTTTTCATGGACAATCGTTACGATCCAATAATAGTAAATCATTCTTTTATACTCACAGTTTGTTTCAAACTTTACCTAAATGCAAAACTTAGATGCATGTTTTTTTTTATTAGTTGTTAGTGGCTTTGAACTACAAAAATATAGCTGTCAGTAACTGTGAGTACTCTCAGATCAGTACTTAGTGTCTTTTTGTTGTTGGGATATACAAGTACCCGCCGACGTCCAGTCTATTTTTTTGTAAGATGTATTTATATTTGTATCCATCTGATGAGTTAAGCCTTTTACAACTGATTTTCATAGTTCGTTCTTATGTTGCTCTGTCACGCCATTGTCCCAGGTTAGAGGGAGGCTTGGTATCCCGCTAACATTTTAAAACCCGCCACATTCTGTATATATGTGTCTGTCCCAAGTCAGGAGGAGCCTTTATAATAGTGGTTGTCGCTTGTTAATGTGTTATATACATGTTCATTTTTCGTTCGTTTGTTTGTACATAAATTGGACCGTTAGTTTACTCGTTTGGAATGTTTTACGTTTATCATTTCGGGGCCTTCTATAGCTGACTAAAATGTTAAACTGGATCTTGAAAGGGTAATTTATATCTCTATATAAGACTGCTGGTCATATTTAGAAGACAAACTGCTTGGCGTGAAGTACGATGGTCTTCCTGTGACATTGACAAAAAAAGCAAAATGCATATACAAGCTGGTTAAATGAAATAATATCATAACGATTTGAGAAAATGTATAGCCCTTAGCCTCGAATTATGAAGATTTTAATTTTCTGTTTATGTCAAACAAAACTTAAGGCTTTAAATTTTTATTTTTTTAATCTAATTTTAAAATATGCTAATTCTCTGATTAGCACGCAGTAGTTGAGAGTAAAATAATATGCCGTTCAAGACGAAAAAAAAGAGATACAGCGTGTAGGTCTATATAATTGTACCTAGAAGGGTCATCTCATTTTATTATATATGTAACGTGTAACCGGGCGGGGACGTTTAGATATTTTTATCTCGGGTTCGTACCAGTTTCCTGGGATTTGAAAAACAATTCAAAAGTTCTAAAGTCAATAAAAAGTTTATACTACCACTAACAAATATGAAACAAATACCAAATAAAACGAGTTTCAACACCTATAAACCTAACCCGAACCTGTTGAATTAAAACCCTTTCAGTCCGATACTGTTTAACCCAACTGTTTGCAACTATAGTCTGAAACCTAAATGTATGGAACTGGTTTGAAACCTAAATGTATGAAACTGGTCTGAAACCTAAATATATGGAACGGGTCTGAAACCTAAATGTTTGGAACTGGTTTGAAACCTAAATGTTTGAAACGGGTCAGACGGTTTGGAACTATTGTCTGAAACCTAAATGTTTGGAACTGGTCTGAAACCTAAATGTTTGGAACTGGTTTGAAACCTAAATGATTGAAACGGGTCTGACGGTTTGGAACTATTGTCTGAAACCTAAATGTTTGGAACTATTGTCTGAAACCTGAATAAAACGAATGTATGGAAACTGTTCAAACTGTTGTAAACTTTCGACGTATGAAACTTTACTAAAATATATTTATAAAACTGTTGGAACAGGGTAGCACTAAGGTAGGGTTTAACAGCAAACACTCACTGCAATAGTGAGAGATGTGGAACGCAAAACCTTAGCACTAACCCTGTTTATACAAATTCTACGGAACCGAAACTATTTATATTTTCTCAACAGGTTTCAAACACTGCACTTTGTTTGAATAATCCGGCTACTCGTCTTTAAATATTAACGGTCCTACCTTTTTAGTCTTCTTCTATCGACGTCTCCGATTAGAATGACAATTTACACTGAATAGCTACCCACTATTTATACTTCTAACGCGGACCTCGAAGATAGCACCCTAGCAACAACTGTACAGGTAAAGCGTCTGATAGCAACCAAGGATAAAGGGATGATTTTAGATACAGTTTTCAACGACAAAAAGATGATATGGGAAACTAATAGAGATATCGGAAAATATATAACTGTAGAACTATTATTATATTCTTAAACAGTAAATTCGTAACACTACCCACGCCTCCGATTTCATGCGTCCTCGCATGAGTTTACAATTGTGTACTGAGTAAATCAAAACACAATCAGAACGGTCCACGTTAACACTAGCTGACAACATACCAAGGTCCTACTTTTAACCTCAATTTATCCACTCATTCCGCAGAATATCTCTCCCAGCAACTGTTTGTACACCGAGGGTTATACCATGATAACCAACTAATGGCATTCCTACAACAATCTGTCGACAAGCGTCAGACCTAGGGGTACCTTAGCCTACTCACAGTTCTGGGGTTCCTGTCAGCCTCTTTCGACTAACATGCTCTTTCTGTTTTGTTAGCTAAGTTCCTATTTTCCAAATATCATACTTTTATTCATATTTGTACAAGCAACTGAATACTGAACTTAAATTAAATTTTGACCAGATATAACCGTTTCAAATATAATATTTTGAGTACCACTTGAACAGTTGTGTTGCCAAAAACCGGTTTAAAACAATGTTGCCTCACAACAGGCCACTTACGGACCCCTCAATTAGAGTTGTTGTAAAGGGTTCTTTAACGTGCACAGGATGTGGTACTTCCTGAACACTGGACCTCGGATTTAACGTCCCCATCCGACGGACGGACATATACATTTATAAACAACAGAATTAAAAAAAACCAACATGTTTTAATATATATGATGCTTCCTGCATCAATCAACAGACATTAATTTCTTAAACCATCCAAACTGTTTTATGCTCCTTAACCTTTTCTATCTGGTGACCGTTCTCAACATATTTTGTTACAATCTACACCATTTTCCTTTCTTTTGCTACATTTGTTTGTATGGCCTGTTCTTTTGTAACACACTTCTGTGTTTTCTGATGTGTCATTTCTCCACACGCTTCTTTATCAAGATTGTCTACTCGTATGCAAAACTGAGACTTTCTTTTTGCTGGTGCCGAGACTTGTAATGGGGTACACCTTTTCCTTACTGTAGGATCACTCTTTTGGTCCTCTGGCGTATGAACCTTCTTTTCGTCTTTCTTTTGTGACGTGTCTTCTTCATAATATTCTTTCACCTCATCCTTATCTTTAGCTGATCTGTCTGTAACTTCACCAATATAACCTGCTTTTCGTTCAGAATCCTGCTCATCGATATCTGGATCATCTGAAGTATCTAATACTGCACTGCTACTGTTATCTGAAATATCATCTATCAGGTTCCCTGGATCATACTGATCCAGATCATCTTGTGAAACATCAGCTTTCTTTTCAATAACTTTGTAACTCCTTTTCCAAGTCTCTACACCGTGAATGATTTTCATGTGCCTTTTCATATATTCATGCTTTTTAAAGATGGTTCCACAATCTTCACATCTTATTTCCGATTTTTCTTTTACACAGAGAAGTAAATGGGTCTTCAAATCCTCCTCGCTGCCAAACTCCTTTTGACAGAGGATACAAGGCGACACCAAAGTAACTTCTTTTGTCTTCCTTGCTGTAACTTTAGTAAAAGGCATTTTGTACTGAAACAAGAATGAAACTTAATTGTTAATCTAACAATACATAAACATATTTAGTTTCATATGGTTACTATTTATCTATTTTTGTTTGTTTTTTTTTTGTTGTTTTTTTTTTTTTTTTACATATAAACATATAAATAAAGACTTTTATCTAACACTTTGTACAACAAAATCCTTAAATCTAACTGGAGGTCTTGTATTTCGTTTTGGTCGGCACGACTCCTGTACCAACTCCTCAACCTCCTCAACATTTTCAACTTCAATTATGTCTGGTTCATGTGCCTCACTTGCATCGCATAAATCATCTCCTCTTATTGATTGTGCAACCTTTTTCCTAAGTCTATCACAATGAACTAGTTGTGATTGATTATTCCTACCACAGTCCACTTGGTATAAAACTTCAGACACTTTTCCTAAGATCTGAAAGGGCCCTCTCCAGAAAGAAGTAAATTTAGGTGTACAACCTTTCTTCTTTTGTGGAAAGTAGACATAAACCTTATCATCTTTTTCAAACCGTTCCCATGACGTCCGGCGGTCATGATAGGTTTTTTGTCTGACTGCTGCACCGTCGGAGTGTTTGCGCACTAAGGCTTGTGCGTCCTCTAGTCTTTCACGAAGTTCCCATACCCATATATTTGATGGGTGGGTTTTATAGCTGGTGGCATGCAATATATCAAGTCTAATGGAGTTACAGTTTCCCTACCTAACATGAGCATGTTTGGGCTCATTCCAGTTGTCTCATACTTTGTCGATCGGTAGGCCATCATTACGTACGGGAGCTGTTTGTCCCAGTCCCTATGATTGTCTGATACATAAGCGCTGAGCATGTTTTCTAATGTTTGGTTGAACCGTTCTACCATACCATCCGACTGGGGATGATATGGAGTGGTTCGAGTCTTTGTAATTCCTAAATGTCTGCACATTTCTTGAAACAATTTACTTTCATACTGCCTCCCTTGATCAGAGTGTATGTAATGGGGAACTCCAAATCTAGTAACAACCTCTTCAACAATGATTTTTGCAACAGTTTGTGCTTCCATGTTGGGCATTGCAAAAGCTTTCGAAATAGTCTGAGACAACTAGTACATACTTATTGCCATTTTCTGTTTCGGGAAGCTCGCCCAAAATGTCTGTTGCAGTTCTTTGCATTGGAACACCCGTTTTGACTAACTGCATTGGAGCCTGCTTCTTTTTAATTGGATGTTTTCGCTTCCAACATATTTCACATCCAGCAATGTATCGTCTTACGTCATTTTGCATGTCTGGCCAATAAAAAATGTTGTCTAATTTTACTAAGAGTCTTTCTAACTCCTAAGTGACCAGATGTTTTAGTGTCATGACAAAAATGTAACACCATCCGTCTTTGTTTTAGGGGTACAATAGCTTGTAAATAGGAAATGTTACATTCATACATTGTCCATTTCCTACATAGTAAACCATCATTGAGTGTTAATTTACTCAGTTGACTGTACAGATACTGATCAGCGTAGCTCTAGCCTGATACTTCTTCAAAACTTGGTTTTCTGTCAGTTTCAAGCCAAGTCTTAATTTCTTGTATATCAGAATCAGCACTTTGTGCATCTTTCATGCTTAAATTGTCTTCAACATCACCGTGTGATATTTGATTGCCTGATATAAGGCATATGATATTAGCATCGTCGTCTTGATTTTCACAATGTGTACATTGTTTGCATGGCAAACGACTCAAAGGGTCTGCATTGTTATGTTTACGACCAGCTCTGTGTTGTATCTCCATATCAAAGAAAAATAACACCTCAAGCCATCTTGCCATCTGCCCATCAGGATTCTTAAAGTTAATGAGCCATTTCAAAGAGCTATGGTCCGTTCGTATTGTGAATTTTCTGCCAAGCAGATAATGTTTGAAGTACTGTGTAAAGCAAACAGCTGCCAACAGTTCTTTCCTTGTAACGCAGTATCTCCTCTCACTTTTTGTGAGACTTCTGCTTGCAAAAGCAATAACTCTTTCGTGTCCATTTTGTATTTGTGAAAGAACTGCCCCAATACTGTATGCGCTTGCATCAGTATCTAGAATGAAAGGTTGCTTGAAATCTGGATGTGCCAACACTGGTGCACTAGTCAAGAACCGTTTCAATTTGTCAAACGACCATTGACATTCATCTGTCCAAGCAAATGTCTTACCCTTTTGTGTAAGGCTGTGTAAAGGTTTTGCTATGCTACCAAAGTTTTCTATAAACCGGCGGAGGTAGCTGCAAAACCTATGAATGATCTCAACTCTGTAACAGTTGTTGGTTCCGGCCAGTTTTTGACAACCTCAATTTTCTTTGGGTCAGTTGAGATACCGTTTTCTGCAACAATGTGACCTAAGTATTCTACCTGTTTTGCAAACAATTTACATTTTCTTGGTTTGAGTTTGAGATTTGCAGCCGAGAGTCTTTCAAAAACTGAACCAAGATTTGTTAACATTTTATCAAAGCTTTTTCCGAAAATAATTACATCGTCTAAATATATCAAACAAACCTCCCATTGAAAACCTGCTAATACGGTTTCCATCAATCGTTCAAAAGTGACTGGGGCGTTGCAAAGTCCAAACGGCATCACTTGGAACTGAAATAGTCCTTTCCGTGTTGCAAAAGCGGTTTTAGGACGGTCATTAGCCTCGACTTCTACCTGAACCACTTTGCTCCGGACAACTGATTCAATGAATCGTCAATCCTGGGAAGAGGATATGCATCTTTGGTGGAAACCTTGTTCAATCTACGATAGTCAACACAGAAGCGTGTCGATCAATCCTTTTTCTGAACAAGTACCACCCCTGATGCCCAAGGACTTGTTGACGGTTCTATCACATTTTTATCTAGCATATCATTTATAGCCTGATCATACTCTCCCTGAAGATGATATGGAACTCTTCTGGGAGGTTCTCTTGTGGGCTTAGCATTTTGAACCTCAATACTATGTTTCACAATATTTGTCCTTCCGAAGTCTGCGTCATGTTTGGCAAATATGTGTGAAAGCTTTTGTAAAAGTTTTCGAACTTTTGTAGCCTCGACCTTAGTTAAATCCTGTGCCGTTTCATTGTATAAATCTGTTAAATGTGAAGGAACAGGGGTTTCTGATGTTTGATTTAAATCAAAACTAGGTTCTGAAATTTTGTCAACCGGATCTACTTTAGCAATGATCGTTCCGCCGTACAAAGTTTGAATCTGTGAAGACAAATTCATAAGTCGAAGTGGAATGTTTTTACTTTTTGTAACAAGAGCCTTACCTACTATTGCTTTATCAGTTCTCTTATAGTCATCGGTAGGTTCAACAAGCCCTACTTCAAATGAGTCAGGAACGTCATCAGTTATAGCTCCATTCACAACAATCTCACTTCTAGGGGGAATATTAACAGTTTCTGATACTGCAACTCTATAACAGCCTATGTGACCTTGGACATAAAATCTAAATTCGTGTCCCTTGATAGTTAGAGTCCCCTTAGATATGTTTATGTTAGCTTCTTGTGTCCTCAAGAAGTCTAAACCTAGTATACAGTCTACATTAATGTCAGCAACTATGGCAGTGTTTGTACATTTGAACTTGTCAGTTTCAATTTCAAGTTCAGTTTTGCCTGACACATGCAACAAATCTCCATTAGCTGTTATTATATCCCTTTCAGTTGGAATTATATGTGACATTTTAGACATTTTCTGAAACATTTTAGTGGAGATAACTGTAACTGTGGCCCCGGTATCTATTAACAAGTCTGTGACAATTCCGTTTACTTTTGCTTTCAAAAACATACCTGCATCAGGAGATAGTTTATGGACCCCCACTTTTCCCGGTGTCGAATCTAAATTTTCATAGTTTTGGTTAGTATACCTTGTTTTAGGTTTGGTTTGATACCTAGGTTGCTGATAATTATATTGAAAGTTTGGATAAGTAGGACAGTCAAAAGCTCTGTGGCCTACCTCATCACAAGCATAGCACCTAAATGGAAAGGACTGCGGGGCACCACCCTGCTTCCTACCTTTATTGTTTTGTTTCAAGTCTCTCATTTTTTTTTGCAACTCTATTAATGTCTCTGACATTGTTTTCAAAAGCTGACTTGTCATGTTGTCAGCACTGTGTCTATTTTCAGACGCAGTTCGTAAAAATCCCTGACCTTCAATCCTTTTGCTTTCAGCTTTGTTAAAATCCTCAAGCTCAACTGCATGTCTGAAAGCGTCATTTAAATCAGTAGGTCTTGCCTGCTTTATTCGGAGCCTCATATCCAAATCTATTAACGAGTCTATGAACTGTTCTTTTGCCAAAGTCTCCCGTACTTCGTTTGGTGCAGTTGCATACGCAAGGTTAGTTAACCTTATTATGTCTTGGCCCAACTCAGGCAAGGTCTCTACAGCTCTCTGGTGTCTCTCTCTGTACAGCTCCGTTTGGTTAGACGGAAAAAAACGCTCTTCTAATGCCTTAACTAATTCTTTGAAATTTTGTCTAGACTCCTGGGTTAAGTTTCCCAAAACACCTTGAGCCTGACCCCTGAGAGAAACGGCCAAATACAGACCTTTCTCTTTGTCTGTCCAATTATTAATTTGGGAACATGCATCACAATTTGACCTAAAGTCAAGCCAAGGACCTTTCCCATCATAGGTAGCAGTCTTAACTATGTTTTTATTTTTGTATCCATCCGAAGGGTAGGATTGTTTATCTTCACAAGACTCGGTATCTAGAGTTAAACCAGTTTTACTTGCTCTTTTTGTGACAAATTTGTCACTAATTGGGAATTGTAATTGTTCAGTAAAATGTTTCGAAGTTTGTTTTTCCGCAGCAGGTGTTGATGTTTCAAACCTGACTGAAAATCTAGGTCGGGCTCCTGTTTGTTTTGACAATTGTTCGGAACGCCTGACTGAACCTATTCCCGAATCACTATGTCTAAACACTGTTCGGGGTGTATCAACATGGGAAATTGATCCGTCTTTAACATGCCGATATTTTTCTAATTCGGCAGTTAAAATATCTATTTCCTGACTTAACTGTTCCTCAGTTAAACTTATGTCAGGATCATATAAAACACTATCTTTTCTATTTGAATTCATGATAAAATACAATTTATATGTACAAAATTAGCTTGAGAAATTCTAGACAAATCCCACCGCTAAGCCACCATTTGTAACGGGTAACCGGGCGGGGACGTTTAGATATTTTTATCTCGGGTTCGTACCAGTTTCCTGGGATTTGAAAAGCAATTCAAAAGTTCTTAAGTCAATAAAAAGATTATACTACCACTAACAAATATGAAACAAATACCAAATAAAACGAATTTCAACACCTATCAACATAACCCGAACCTGTTGAATTAAAACTCTTTCAGTCCGATACTGTTTAACCCAACTGTTTGCAACTATAGTCTGAAACCTAAATGTATGGAACTGGTTTGAAACCTAAATGTATGAAACTGGTCTGAAACCTAAATGTATGGAACGGGTCTGAAACCTAAATGTATGGAACTGGTTTGAAACCTAAATGTATGAAACTGGTCTGAAACCTAAATGTATGGAACTGGTCTGAAACCTAAATGTTTGGAACTGGTTTGAAACCTAAATGATTGAAACGGGTCTGACGGTTTGGAACTATTGTCTGAAACCTAAATGTTTGGAACTATTGTCTGAAACCTGAATAAAACGAATGTATGGAAACTATTCAAACTGTTGTAAACTTTCGACGTATGAAACTTTACTAAAATATATTTATAAAACTGTTGGAACAGGGTAGCACTAAGGTATGGTTTAACAGCAAACACTTACTGCAATAGTGAGAGATGTGGAACGCAAAACCTTAGCACTAACCCTGTTTATACAAATTCTACGGAACCTATTTATATCTTCTCAACAGGTTTCAAACACTCCACTTTGTTTGAATAATCCTGCTACTCGTCTTTAAATATTAACGGTCCTACCTTTTTAGTCTTCTTCTATCAACGTCTGCGATTAGAATGACAATTTACACTGAAAAGCTGCCCACTATTTATACTTCTAACGCGGACCTCGAAGATAGCACCCTAGCAACAACTGTACAGGTAAAACGGCTGATAGCAACCAAGGATAAAGGGATGATTTTAGATACAGTTTTCAACGATAAAAAGATGATATGGGAAACTAGTAGAGATATCGGAAAATATATAACTGTAGAACTATTATTATATTCTTAACCAGTAAATTCGTAACATACATTACGACAAAACTTAGAAATTGCTCACAACAATTATTCATCCATTTATACATACCCGATTGCTCACGGAATAAAAAAACACTTTGTGCATTTATGTATGACAAATAGCGATCCTTGTCGATTATTCCACGAAAAAATTAGGTGATGACAAATTGGGAAGTACATGTAGGGATCCGTTACATTGTAGGTCAATTTTGGCCTAACATTATGTAAAACATCAACACTGCAACCACTATAAAAAACAGACTAGAATGACAGTGTTCTTTCAAATCAGGATTCATCATTATAGCAACTTTATATAGCAAAAACATTACTAGTACAATAGTACATTTTTTTTCTATAAAATTGTCGACATAGAATCACGAGACTTTTACTTAAAGGTAAATCCAAATTAATATTTAGATCAATATGCTTTATTTATTTGTTTTTAGTTTGTGGCATAATTCCTAACACTGGTTTTCCGATATGCAGTCCAAGTTCATCCATCAGCTGCTTTGCTCTCAATGATTTGTTGCACGACTAGTTTGTAACCTCAACTTATACTGCTCAAAACTCTTCGGAACTTGAATAGTTCGGTACTTTCTTTTCCCCTTCGTTTCCTTTGTTAACATGAAACCTTCATCTACACAACCCTATCGTCCTGCCTTCGAATCTATGTTGTATTTTACTAAGGCGAAACGTCACAATATGCTAACGTCAGACCAAACCATCGCACCTCAGCGAAAGGACCATCGTACTTCGGCGTGGACCATCGCACTTCAGCGTGACCATCGCACTTCAGCGTCCCCATCGCACCTCCGAGTCCTACATATATATTGCGGTTTACACACTCTGATAAACTAACGCAACTTCTCCAAGACGTATTACTTTAGTACATAATTCGTATTATGTCAATTTTTCAGAATTTCAATAAAGATCTGCTTTTTGAAGACATGACAGGAAAGCAATTTTCAGCTTTTGATGTGTGCTGTTTATCAATTAAAGCTTTGAAAGATCATTTACTCGAATCCATTAGCAAACAGTTTATCAACATGAATATAGATGACATTCGTTGGGTACTGACTGTACCAGCCATTTGGACGGACAGTGCTAAACAATTCATGCGCAGAAGTGCTAAAAAGGTAAATTTCATTAGCCTACATAAATTTTGACAAAATTGAGCGGTGAAGGATGTTCGATACTCTGTAGTACATGGATAACGAAACAAAATTTGGCGGGAATTATTATTGCTTGAGTAACTTTTAAAATATAAATTAGATTTTCAAACATTGCATTTGAATATATACATAATAATATAATATTTGTGTTTTTGTTTTTAATTTTCAGGCAGGAATTCCATCAGATAAGCTACAGATATCTTAGGAACCCGAGGCAGCTTATGTATATTGCCAACACTTGCCCATAGAAAACTTGAAGGGAGCAGGGAAAAGATTATCAGCAACAGTAGCTGGCACTAGATGTATAATTGCTGATTAAGGAGGTACAATTACAGGTTTTTGTTTTTTTGAATCGGTGGTCTTTTTTATCGAGTAGGTGTTGGGCGAGAGATGTTTTTCAATATTATTGACAAACAATTACTGGCCATTGTGGTATAAATGCTTTTTAAATGAACCGTGAATGTTAAGTTTGATTTCATTCAATTCAGTGGTTCTCTAGAAGAAGACATTTGTATGCATTTCTCATAGGGTCCTATGTTAAACAAAGTCACCCCACTGGCGGCCATCTTGGATGTTGGATCGGCTACAAAGTCACAACACTTGGTCAGTACCTCATAAGGAACATTCATACTATGTTCGGTTACATTCCGTTTAGTGGTTCTCTAAAAGAAGTCATTTGTATGCATTTCCCATAGGGTTCTATGTTAAAATAAGTCCCCCCGCTGGCGGCCATCTTGGATGATGGATCAGCTACAAAGTAAAAACACATGGTCAGCACCTCCTAAGGAACATTCATGCCATGTTTGGTTTCATTCCATTCAGTGATTCTCTAAAATAAGTCATTTGTATGCATTTCCCATTAGGTTCTATGTTAAACTAAGTCACCCGCTGGCGGCCATCTTTGATGATTGATCGGCTACAAAGTAACAACACTTGGTCAGCATCTCATAAGGATCATTCATGCCATGTTTGGTTTCATTCCATTCAGTGGTTCTCTAGAAAAAGTTCAGAATGTAAAAAATGTTAACGACGACGGACGACGGACGCCAAGTGATGAGAAAAGCCCACTTGGCCCTTCGGGCCAGGTGAGATAAAAAGCAATCCTATGTCCAAGATTGGTTTACAATGTTCTGACAACACTCCGTGTTTTACTTTTAAATCAACTAATTAAATGTTAGCCTTCAAACTTTTGAAGGTGTATATCATAACGACAACTCCTAAGAATCCCGAAAGTTCGTCAAATAGAAGGTAAAATGGTATGTTGTCGGATTCTTGAAAGTGAAGCGTTGACACATGGTCTTTATTTTAATTGGACTGGTCTACTTACATTTTAGGTGGGACACTAGATATAACAGTCCATGAAAAAATGAACGATGGGCGACTAAAAGAAATATGCCGTAATAACTGTGGCGGAACGTGCGTCGATGTTCAGTTCTTCAACATGATGGAGAATATTCTTGGAGTAGAAACTTTCAAGGCATTCAAACAAGACAATCTTGATTCGCATATTGACCTATCTAGAGAATTCGAAATCAAAAAGAGAAACTTCCAGCCAGACAATACTGGTCATGTTACTATGCTAATACCTTTGACAGTCCTCAATTTGGTGTGCAATACACATTTGAACTTAAATTTTAAGAAGGCGTTGGAAGACTCGGAATACGGATCAGTAACGACACTTTTAAATGACAAACTCCGTATAGAGGTTGAAACTTTCCGGTCACTTTTCGAACCAACAATTATTGGAATTGTAGGACTTATTGCTGGAATAATGAAAAGATCAAAAGCTGACAGTGATACCCAAATACTACTTGTTGGGGGATTTTCGGGATGCAATTTGGTTCAAAGAGCTATCATTTCCCGCCCACAATATATTCGTGCCGTATGATAGTGACGTGTCTGTTCTGAAAGGTGCAGTTACAATGTATATTTGGTCACCAACCGAATATCATATATGAGAGAATTTCTAAATATACGTATGGATTCAGTAAACGAAAAATATTCGACCAACAGAAGCACGATAGCAGCCATTTAGAAATAGTTGACGGTAAAGAAAGGTGCAGTCGTGTATTTGAACCTATTAGTAAACGAGATGAAATAGTGCCAGTTGGCAAAAAAATCACGTCTACGGCAAAATGCAAACCAGATGAGGACGGATTATTTACGCTATGTATTTTTCAAACAGAGAGCGAAAATCCGGTGTACACTGACGAAGATGGGTGCTCCTTACTAGGAACAATACACGCACAACTCCCAAGTCCATCACCATCGTGAAATAAGTGTTAAGATAAGAAACACTGCTTCACGTAAAAAATGCGAGGAAACAATTCAAATGATTTAGCTAATGAATACCGTATTAATGATTTTGTTCATTGAAATTGTATTTGTGTTGTCTTTGGATTGCCAAACTACTTTTATTTGTATTTTTGATCTGTCTTAAATGTTAATAATTGTGTGAGAAAAACATATTAACTGCTTTAATACGAAATTTGCGACAAACTCAAAATCCATTATTTTATATGCATGCCTGTATATTTAATATGTTATAATAAACAGCAAATTAAGTTATGCTTCAAACGGAATTTAAAGTCATATGAAACGAGTGACTGGTGAAAAATAATGATTGTCCAATTCTTGAACCAATGCATGTATATACTAGTATCATAAACGTAGTCCTCTGTGTACGACTTTATCATTTTTTTTACGCAAATATATCGTATAATCGTCAAGTCCCCCCTGTCTGTTATAAATTAACAAATATGGCTGCTCATTAAATGCCGTGTTTTGAAGACGAAGTTTGCCGATTGAAACCTACACAGTGTGGGAACGGAACTGTATGGTTTTCTAATAATTTGGTCATTCTTTACTGTCAGAGGCTCCGACATTTGCAAAATAACAAGTTGCTTGATGGAAACTTTGATGAACTTTTATATATTACTATATAACTTTTCTTTCTGCTTCAAGATTTGGTAGCTAAAACATTCTTTATGTAAATATGAACCAATAAAATAATAAGAAAGATATATGCATGCAAACGTTATCCTTAGAATGGTTGAGCTCCGTGTAAAACGATCCAAATTGTCACACAACAGCGATAACAAATGTCAAATAAACATAGAAAAATCGATGTTAGCTACCTGAATTTTCACATGTAACTCTGATATATCTTACCTGTCGGAAAGTTTCAAAGCCATTGTCCCAGTAGAAATACAAATACTTATATTCATTTTCTCCATGTCGGATATTTTTATTGACTGTACAATCGCTTGCAAGTTTACTGTAAAATCACTCGGAGCCTTCCTGTACAATCGATTGGAGCTTTCCTGTAGAATTGCTTGGCCAAATTTATTAAATACATTGCACATGCATTGCATTGGTTGTTTCTTGCTGTCCTATGATATTCATCTATGGTACTAGTATTTGAAATTAAAATAAGCACAAAACCAGTCATTTTGACAATTAAGATTCTATCAAGGAACCCTTTTAAGGTTACTAATCAGAGACAAAAACAAAACGTGTACAATAGATGAAAAAAAGAAGATGAGGTATGATTGCCAAAGAGACAACTCTCCACAAGAGACCAAAATGACACAGAAATTACCAACTATAGATAGGTCACCGTACGGCCGTCAACAATGAGCAAAGCCCATACCGCATAGTCAGCTATAAAAGGCCCTGAAATAACAATGTAAAACGAGAAAACTAACGGCTGTACAATCGCTTGGAGCTTTTCTTTTCATCGTTTGGCCAACTAGACTACTCCGTTTGTGTGATAGTAAACAATCATAAAAGGGCGTGATTATTGAGCATCTGTTCAACATGTACAATCAGATAGTTGTTTATTTAAATGACAGATTCATGCGTATTGCGATCACCGGATCTTTACGAGGAGGGTCAAGCTAAGGTTACTATGCATACGGAAAATATGTCTGCGAATGGCTTCCTGAAAGCAAGCAATTAAAAATAAGTAAACATATTTATAAAGATATATGTATCTGATATCATTATACCTTTTCTTATTTTGTGAAACTCACCGGGTCGCATTGTTCACCCTAATTAAAAAAAATAAAAATCGCAATAATATCTAAATACACAGTTTTCTATTATCTGTTTACTATTTACCTCTAATCCATTGAGCTCGAGGTTGTTTAGGTAACTGACTAATTATCTGGAAATTTTTTTTTTTTAAAACTCGATTATGTTGAGTTTTTGGTTTCTTTGCAAATCTGTTTTCAGATGAAATATATTAGAGAAGATTGATCAAAAGCACGACTAGGCTCGAACGTATTAATAAATTATAAGATAAAGTTTAACGTATGATTGCCAAATTGAATGTAATACAACCCAGAACGCTCAAAGTCGAATATTTGAAAGCCAATGATGTATAAGAACCGACACATTTAAACCGATAGATGACTACAAACCTAAAAATAAATGTCGAATCTTTCCAATGTAAGATTTGTCTGATTGAGTTCAGACTTTAGTATGTTAGTTTTTTGTTTAGTTTGTTAATTGGCGGGGTTAAACATGTAAGCAGGATCCCGACCCTCCCCTAACCTGGGACAGTACAACATAAAAACAAACTATAAAAATCATTTAAAAAAAGCTTAACTTATCAGATGGATTCAAATAGAAATACATCTAACAAAAACGAGAGTGGACGTGGCCGTGTACTTGTATATCCCAACAACAAAAGGACACTAAGACGATTAGTACTGATCTGAGATTACTCGCAGTAACTGACGAGTAGTTCAAAGCAGCTAACAACTAAAACAATTCATGAATGCATGTTCAAGACAAAAACTAATTAACAATGATTTCAATATTTAAGTCCTGTAACAGGACTGTCGGAGCGAAAGTCGGTAAATTTAGGTTGCCACTGAAAATTATATTTGGTATATCGGATATAGACAGAAATTTTGCTATGCATCAGCCCACGTATGGACCGCTTCAAGGAGCTTTTACAATGATTCTTGGCATCCAGTCAGCGAGGCACAATCTAAAACGCCCAATTTTGACCGTATGTGGTTGAGTACTTGAACATCCCACATAGTCAAACGTACACCCTACGTTTTACTGTCGGTTGGAAGAGAACTTAAAAAGTGACTATATTTCTATTCCTAGCGCCCCCTCTTTTTTGGAGGTAAACAATGTAGCTTCATCAAACAAAGGCTTATCATTAATAAAAACTGAGAACGGAGATTGAAATTGGGAATCTGTCAAAGAGAAAACAACCCAACCAAGTGCAGAAAACAGCCGAAGGCCGCCAATTGATCTTCAATCAGCGAAAAAATCTTGCACCGGGAGGCGTGCTCAAGCTGGCCCCTAAACAAAAATATGTACTGGGTCAGTGATAATGGACGTCATACAAAACTCCAAAACATATAAATGAACTAAAACTTTAAAAATCATTCAAGACTAACAAAGGCCAGAAGCTCCTAACTTGGGACAGGTTCATATATGCGGTGGGGTTAGACTTGTTTTCTGAGATCCCAACAGCCCCTATACATCTATAGTCCGACGTCAGAATAAGTAGCAAAAGAAACATACAAAATGATAATGATATATAAATTAACAAAGGACTACTTGCGGATATTGACATGCCAGCCACAGACCTGAATTAAAGTGGTCGAAAGAATATTTCTTCATTATATGAATATCAAGCACAATCCCTCCCGTTCTGGTTAAATATTATACCATCATAAAATAAATGAGAAGAACATAACCCGTACCATGCCAACAAATGGTTTTAGAATAAATAAGTGTATTTCCGATGCAAAGAACATATAAGTGAATCAATATTATAGCCAAAATATTGCATCTTTAATAAATTCAATGACCTGACAACAGAATCGTAACTACATATCCCTTCTTAGTTAGTCTGTTTAAAGTTTTGGTAAGCTTTGGACAAATGTTGGAGATGAATGTTGACCTGTTTGTGCTTTGTAAAGAATATTACCATAAAAGATTAAATGTGAAATACCTGAACGTATAAACTGTCTGCATGTTGAATTATATTTAAAAATAGATCTAATTCTATAGTAAATCATTACATCTTCAACGATGGAAATCAAATTGATTGTTTTTGCTCTAAGAACGAATGTCAATAAGTTTCAAACATATGGGTCTCAGGATTAAGTAATTAAAGCCATTAGATTTGCATTTTTGTTGTGTTATATCTGACATAAATCAACAACCTAGGTTATTGAATGACCCGACGAGACCGCATAAAAAGCCTCACGCGAGGAGACATTTGAATGTTTTCATTGAGAAGGAATAATTGTGCACGCTTTTTTAAATGTATTGTTTCCAGCGCATTGATAACGTTAATTGCATACAGAAAGACATAACTATATAAACACATGTCGCAGGCATGGGAATCAGGAATCAGAAAAAAATACAATACATAAATAATAAAAGATTGGTATTATTGCCAATGAAACAACTCGTACTATCCACAAAAGCCCAAATGACGTATAAACGATAACAACCATAAATCATCGTACGGGTCTCCAACAATGCGCACCCCATACCGCATAGTAAGCTATTAAAGCCCCGAAATGAGATATGTAAACAAGAAACTCATCACAGATACCAGGATTAAATTTTGTATTTACGCCAGACGCGAGTTTCGTCCACAAAGACTGATCATTGACGCTAGAATCCAAAAGATGTTACAAAGGCCAAATAAAGTAAAATGTTGAAGAGCATTGAGAACAAAATCACACGAAAAAATGTATAAGAAAAAATAAGAAAAGTTTGAACATAAGTATACTAGTCAACAAAAGAAACGATAGAGCAATTTAATCAAAAACAATAGTTTACCATTTGTCAGATAACAATTTCAAATAGATAAAACATGCTATTCTAACTTTCTGTGTGAAAAAGCAACAACAAAAATGTAATAGCGAGTGTGGCCGCCTTTTGCAACTACCACAGCTTCACGTCTACGACCCATTGAACCTATCAAAGTCATTATGTTAGATTAGGGGATATTATTCAACTCCTGTATGAGAACGAAATGCAAACTTTGTTGCGTTTCCGGCGGATTTTGCGTTTCTCTATCGCGTCTGCCAAGTTGATACAATAAATATTCTATAGCAGATAGATTCAGTGATAATGCTGGCCAAGGGAAAACTCGAAAATAGTTTTGCTTAAGATAGTTAACGTTCATACAAGTCCATCACACGTGACATCTAGCGTTATATTGTTGTCGAATGTCATCTCTTTATCTCAAATCTTTCAAGTTAAAATCAAAAGAATTTTAACTGTGTGCGTCAGTTGTGACATATTCCAACCAATACTACCGACCCTTCGCCTCAAAAACGGTTGCAGGAGTGTAAAAGACGTATCACGATTTTGACGTTGTGACGTCGCTTGGGGTCCGCCGCTACAGGGTCTATCATGAAAATGATTTGCGACGTCCGTGTACGTCATCTAAGCTCTGACCATAACAACAGCTTGTTCATGCTCAACCCTGGCATCATTTGCTATCGTTTTCATCATTTTGAACAGTTGGAAAGGAGGTCACGGTTTGACCCCAAGTTTATCAGCAACAATAGAGTCACGTGACCGTGAAAATTCAGTAAAACTACGGATGAGACAAACCCCATTGTAACTCACTAAATACCACTGTCGTAATAAAAACTTATTGATCTTAATAATCTTAAATATCATAGTTTCAACTCGTCAAAACTTACACATCAAATCAAAGTCCTTCATTCTTTATTTTATCTTCAAACTTGAAGTTTGTTTGAAAATTGTCAAGTCTACTGATCGAAAAATCTTAATATCTTCGAGGAAAATAAAAATGATGGGCTGAATTTAAATTTAATAAAGCATATCATTAAGACAAACACTCGATATGAATATCTAGCCAATTGAATTTTGGATACGCAAACGTCAAATTATGTTCGACACGAAGTGGTGGTTTTCTGCCGATTTGTGCAAAAAGTTACCTCCCCTTGATATTATAAGTCAAAAATAAAAACCCAGCAAAATGAATAAAATGGAGTTTACTTTACCAAAAATAATTGGGAAAATAAATGAAATTCGATTTACAACATTTATATTATAATATTAAGAAGAAGTACTTTCCTGATATTCAGAGAAGAATTTAATGTAAAAATTAAAAGACAAAATATGAGTAAAAATTAAGAAATTTAAACATATTCATAATTTTTTTAAAGCTTTTTTGCTTTAAATAAGCTTTGGCTAATGAAATTTACTTTGTAATTTTTATAAAGGCTATATATGGGACCACTTCTTGTAGAATTTCTTTTAAACTACTTCTAATAATGTTTAATGCAATAAACCATCTTTTATGTATACAATTTAAATAATCTTTCTGAAAATGAAAATAATAAATAATACTGATCATTAATATTCTATATTCTAAAGTGGGACCAAGAGTCAGACAATAAGTTTCTTCAAAGTTAAAAAGCCTTTAACTCAATCCTTTGTTTCTTAGTTACAGTACTGCCTAGAACATATCCTAATATTACAGAAAAGGGATAAGTTTACAAAAGATTTTGACAGATATTTCTATCAGAAATAATACTTAAATTGAAAGTGACATAATTTTGAATTTTAAAATCATAATTATTATAATAAAATTCAATTATTAGCATGATTAGGAAAGCTAGCACAGCACTTGCCTAATTTCTCAAGTGTATTTCATTTATGTTGAAAGTAAACTTTTTGAGAGAAAAATGGGGCTTTGAGCAGCTGTGTTACATAGTATTGTATATTTTACCTGAATAATTGGATATCAATCTCAGAAATGAAATCAAATTGGTGGGATAAATCTTGTGCATTTTACTTATATAATGATAAATGATGATTAAATTTTACAAGAATTTGCCATTGGAATAAATTCAATTTTGTAAGAACATTTCTCTATGAATTACCTTCTTGTTTGGCTTGATAAGCTAGTTTTTGCTCTTATTACTGTACCTTACTTAGTAAAGAGATAATAATATAAGCAAGATTTTATTTTATAAAAGATAAATATAAAATTAACTGACCTTCATTTCCTTTTTTCATATGTTTTTTCCTACAGAATTTTCTTTGCAATGCATTTTCTATTGCTATTTTTTTGTGCTTTTAATGTCCATCCTTTACAGTAGGCCATCAATAATTTGTCAGATCTGTCAGAATTTTCCAAGACGTTTAGTTTCAAACGCAATAAAGAAGATCTTTGTTTGTTGTTTCACTTTTCCAATGTGTAATTTTTACTATGTACATGACCCTGACACATATTTTGTTATATAAACGTTACATGACGTATGTTGAAAAAAGAAAACAATGTCACCGTCAATTTGTGTAGGGGATCAAAAGGGGTTTTAGTTACTTTAAAATACAGGTATCATATGGAATTGTGAAAATCCACAATTTTAATCAAAATGTCATTCATGTCTTTCTTAAAATCAGTATTTTAGAGCACTTTAAAACAGATATCATTAAAAGAAGCTAAATTTCACTGTTTTGAAATAGAAACGCAGCTAAAACCAGATAGAAATTGACATGGCTGGTGGTCACTAAAATTGATGTATAAAAGTAAAAAAATGATGGCTTCAAAAAAGTGTAGACATTTGAAATAGGTTTCCTGGTTTCATTTAAAATTATAACCGCTCTTTTCTGTATTTGGATACGCAAACGTCAAATTAGGAAAAATCGATTTTTTTTGGCGAACAAAAAAGATGACTAATTTTTCTAGAACGGACAGGATAAAGGAATAGGAATAACAAGCTATTTTTTGTAATGTATGTATGTCGTAAAGGAATTATATTGGTAACAAAACCTACAAATTTTGAAATTTAATTTAATAAAAGCATGACATGTTGCAAAAAATAATTTAAACGTCAATCTTTTAGCCGATTGATTTGGCGGACTTTTTGACGCTGCGGACGACTGTAGCGCCACCTAATTAATTTCCCCTGCTATTTTTGCTGATAAAGCTTGACGACAACGGACGTTTCCAAGGAATTGCTTTCCAACTGTAAGATGATAAATTGTGTAGCAGATTCAGTAGCCCAATTAGTGACAGCAAACAATTCAAACGCTTCATTGATTCACGGCAAACTCGATTAAGGACGGATTCGTTTCGGTTTTTTTTTAAAAGACTTAACAGATGCTTTTTGACGCTGAATACAGAAAAAAAAAACTATTACAAAAAAACTTTAAATTTAAAAAAATATAGAATAAGTGATAAAAACTTTGTATCGTTTCTTTTGTTGACTAGTATATATTAATTATTGAAGTGTTGGTCGATTCTCTCACAATCGGAATCAAAATCTAGGGGTCTTTTTCATCGGCCAAGTATACATCAATAACATGGAAAAAGCAAATAATCCTTGTATTTCGATGTTTTTGACAGTTTAATTTATCTTCACAATACAATCGACCCAGTATTGAAATTAGAACCCGGTAGCATATGATCCATCGAAGTGTTAACGAAGAAAAGACGTTCTAACTGATCAATCTCATTCAAGTATGTGTAGATAATTATAGTACACGCATAATTGGTCATAACTGAATACCAGCAAAGAGACAGCAACAGTACCTATCTCGTAGTAGTAACAAAACTTACGATACCGTTTTCGGTGTATCTTGCATATTATTTTCAATTTAGGCCCAGAGAATGATAACTCAAACTTTTCATCTACGGTTTGTACCAAATAATATCGATTTATGACTTTTGAACATCGTTATACAACTACTGTTGCCTTTATATGTGCTTATTTGAATATGCTCTCGATATTTGGCAATCTATTTTTAAATTGACAATCAACGTAGTATATATGTCATCTATGTAAACTATTCCATGAAGATATCCTGACATACACATTTATGATACCCTCGGGGACTGGTAGTCTACCGGGAGAGATATCGACACAGAGTTAACAACAAGTTATAAATGTCATGCTTTTCATGCGCTACGCGCTATGTAATATCTACTTCATAAACCAGAACTTTTATTAGTATGTATGTATGTGTTAACACTTATTATCAATAGTCACAAAGGTATTAAATCTAGAACAAACAGCGGGTAATGGTAGACTATATTTTCTCATACATGCTTACATCGCCTAGTAAATGATTTAGCAAATAGCAAACGTTTTAGAATGTCAACTTTTCTACTGCTGAAATCATCATTTTGTACGTTTTCATGATTGATAAGTTCAAATTTAACGAATATATTGATCATGATTTTAACAAAGCACTAAGTCAATGGGGATGAATAACTCATTAAAAACATTTCGTAGAAAAACATAATATGTACACTTCGAATTAAAATTTGTCTGGTTGTTTTTAGCAGAAATTTTTGAAGACCACATGTTAATGATCGAGGTGAAATTATGAAACCAAATTGAATCGCATCAGTTTAATTTGATGACTCGACATAAGATAAATATGCCTAATTTTGTATCACAAAGATAACGAAATCTCCAACAAAATAAATGTAATTGGAGAATTGGAATATTCTTATACATCTGTAATGTCACAATTTCAAACACTTGATTTATAAGGAGAAGATACATATTTAACAATATTTGTTTAAAATTGAAAACAAAACTGCCGTTATTGTGTTACTGTGCTGACGGTGTCTAAACTACACCAGCAAAAAAAATGTTTCGACTCGATGGTATATAATATGTTGCAAGGTGACGGATCATTAATAGATAAGCGAAAGGTATGTTTCTGTTTCATTATTTACAATTTTTATGATATATATGCACATGATACATATACACCTATTTGCTATTGTAATATTTTCTACAAAAGTTCTAGATTAACGGAGAAATTAGTGTACGAACGAAAGAAATGGGTCATATCAAAATATAAGAAGCCGATGTTTTCAACGTTGTTAACAGTTGTGGCGATTATTGTGTGAATGTTTTTGAATACGAGGCTGACCAGTTTCCGTCATTAAAAAATATATAGCTACTGAATGATAGAAATTGCCAAAACCAAATAACGATCTGACTTTTTTTTTTAATGGAAACATACATTGCACAACAGTTTGCTTAAAACTGATCCATGATATCTTTTTGATATAATGTCATTCTTTTAGATCTCACATGAAGGATCTTACAAATATGTAGAAACAGAATATGTGATATGATTGCCAATGAGTACAATTCTCCACAAGAGACCAAATGACACATAATTGTGTTGAATTGGTAACCTTTTAGAATAAGCATATTTAAAGGATCGAAACTTCAAAAACAAATCTCTAAATCTATGAAAAAATTAAGTAACGGTTTTAAGTAATGTGTGGTAACGAAATACCTGGCTTTATAATTTACCAGTAATACAAAGATTACATTGTAAAAATCAAAAACGTCATAACAGACACGGGAATAGCGAACTAGTCGTGAAATATGCACAACGTAAGATGGTTACACAGAAACATTACTATCCAAAAAGGAACAATTAACAATAGGAAACGAACATTCGTCCCTTTTGTCGTTGATTCTAGTGTAAAGTATTCTATTTACGCGGCGCAAAAACTGCCCATTGGAATACCTACAACCTGTCGTTAAAATTTGTTGCAGAAACATACATAAATATCATCAAGGAGTAAATTTACAGCTTCAATCATCTCATCACACCTCCAGTAATTATATGTTGCATATTTACCTTTCTCATTAGAGAAGAATGCTTTTAATGAATTGAAGAAAATATATTTGCATTCAGATTTACCATGTTTACCAAAATACCATCTACACGGGTAGTAAGGTCGTCATATCGAGGAGCGTTTAGTACAGTGATTTTGTCATAGTTTGGATAAGTTTGACATGGTTAATTTATGTTGCTTCCCTAAACTATTGCCTCAGTTCTATTTACACGAGCAGATAAAAAGCAAATAAGATGCTTGAATCTGTATTTGAGGTCAAGCGATCTATATTCGAATTGTTGTTTCACAAAATTAACGCAGAATAAGCTAGATATCGGAATTGCTATGGTTTGGTTAAGCGATTGACATGGTTCGGTTAAGAGTCTAGTAATTCGTCATGGTTTTGGTCAAGATTGTCATGGTTTAGATAAAAATAAATATATATGTGTTTCACTTTAATACTGAAAAGTTGATTGATAGCGTCTGTTATTGAACTAAGTTACACTATATATCAACTGCCTCAGAAGAAAAAAAGCCTGTTTAACCAAATTAAGTGGGTGTAATCGTGAAAGCGTATGTTAAACATGTCATTTTACTTTTCGTAAGTTTTCTACAATATAAATTTAAAAGTCACTGCTCTTTTAAACTAGCTTTCGATATAATTTTACAAACAAAAAAGACAAAGCGTTGCTTCTGTTTCACATATAATCTTTTTTCCATATGTCCATGCTTGACTCTACCGGGGATATCACGAGCGGCATCACTAGTCAAATAGCTAAAGACTTTTATTCAAAAGTTGCAGCCAGTCAAAAAGTAGTTCTTGTTTTTCATTTTCTTTTCTAGAAAACAATTCATTTGTTGGTTTTTCTTTATTGTAAATTTTGAACTAGTTTATGATGAGATGTGGGGTTATAGGTCCATGATACAGTAACCCAACTACAAAACTAACCAAAGGATATTAAGAGGACATCATAAGTCTTCAACCATTTACGAAACCGAATAGTCACGCGTGACATGGACAACAGTTTTAAAACTTATTGGTTTTAAAACTATAATAGGTGAAATTACAATAAAAAGTACTTTCAAAGTTCGAATTTTAAATATGAAAGATCACAACTCCAATTTTGGATTTAAGCCGATATGATGTTCAAGTTTATCAATTATTATTAGGAATCAATAAAAATCTTTGTAATATTGTATAAATGCATCGTGTATAGTATCATTGAATTATTTCAAATATTTTACTTTTTATGTAATACAGTTTCTATACTATCTGAAAAAAAAAACTCCTGCTATCTAGTTTTAAGTATGAGGTGGTAATCTATACTATTAAACGAGAAGACCTCATTTTGTGTGACGCTTCTTTTCCTTCCACAATAAATTAATCATCATGCCTCTGTGTTCTTTAGGTAAAATGCATAGTCGCATTTGTCATCCATTCTTATGATTATTCAAATTGAGTTATTTTGGGAGAAAAACGACAAAATAGGTGTCCGGATAGTGTTTCCGTTATCAGACTGACTTTTAGTCATAGATAAGACTTCCTGTTTTAAACATGCACAAGAACAACCAATCGTAACTATGATAGATTACAAAAATGAAAATAAATAAGCCAATCAGAGCGTTCTCTATATCATCGTTTTTAGATCGCAAGAACCACAACTATTATACCTCCTTAGAGACAATTATGTTTTCGTGTTTATCAACCTGTAAACTACGATTTAACTACTATAATATACAGAGACTCTCTGTATTCTGTCTACTTTTTTCTGAAATATTTACTATCTAAGGGGTCATACCAGTTGCATATATATCATGTATATTGAAATAAGTAAGACATGTGGAAACAAGAATTTGTCCATAGTATACGGATTCCACATCGGCACTATTATTTACTATGTTAAGTGGACCGTAAAATCTCTAATTTGGCATTAAAATTAGAAAGATCATATCATAGGGAATATATTTACTAATTTTCGAGTTGGTTGGACTTCAACTTCATCAAAAACTACCTCGACGAAAACTTTAACCTGAAGCGGGACAGACGGACGGACGGACGAACGAACGAACGAACGGTACAACAGACTAGAAAACATAATTCCCATGAATAGGGCATGCAAATTTATTGTTGAAAGTGAAAACTGTAACCTGAAGCCGGACAGAAGGAGGGACGGACGGACGAACAGACTAGAAAACATAAACATTTATTGTTGAAAGTAAAAGTACTGATTTGGCTAAAATAAAAGTAGGGTAGAGATTAGAGGGAGGCAGGACTTATTCGGAACGTCGGCATCAGGTGTTTTAAAGCTCGGGATTTCGGGATTGATCTTAACGGGATGCTGGAATATTATTTATTTCGATTTAGGGATGTCTTTTTAGGGATGAATTTCGTTAAAATACGCACCTCATGATTTCATGTTTTTAAGCCCGGGATTTCGGTATCAGGGCCCCTCAGACCACCCCTCAAATGAGCCTTAGTCATTTATACGAGATTCAAATCGTACCATTTGCATGTTAATAGGGCTCTCAAAAGGAAAAGCACTGATGGGTTGTCATAGAAGCACATTTCATTAGAATAATAATGGTCTATAAGCAGTTTCATTTATTTCATGTTTGAAGCGGTGCAAATTTTTAATTTAATTTGACTTTTATCAAAATATGCATTGTAGCAAAGGGGAAGAATAATTGTGGTATAAGGCCAGAAACACGAAAAATAATTGAATTTAACAGAAAGGAAACACATAAAGGACTTTAGAAAAAAGGGAGAGGGCTTTTGATATAAAATTTTACAGTCATAATACATGTATCTTTTACAAAAAATCATCCTACAGCAGTTTACGAGCTGTATATATGCCCGCGATTTCGCGGATGTGTTCTAGTGTGATTGAAAAAAAGGATTGAAATTCAATGAAACACGTGTTATATTAATATTGTTGGCTACATGTACATTTAAACTGTGTACGACCTTAATTGACCTAGCTAGACAAGAAATCATCGTTTGTAATAGGACATAACGCATTATAAGATGGACGAAGATGAAACAGATGGTAAGTTTGTTGATATATATCACAAGTACACTTCATTTGAACTTCTTAGAACATTCAATGATATTTTTATGCTATCTATATTTGCCCTTTATCATTTTTGCTTATTTGATTTTCAATTTACAAGGTAATATCAAATGTAAGATGACGTGGGAAATACATAAATGAGACAGCAAACCAACACCACAAACATGAATTCTTCCACAATAGGATGAATTAAATTGGCCAAACTCTATATCTGCCTGTTTCTATAAAATGGGTAAATATATTGAACAGAGACAACCAGAGTTCTGAAACCACCAAACTATCAGTATAGCGTAAAACAGTAAGGTATGACATAGGACAACTTGTCGCGTCACTAAGTTCTGGACTTTTTTGGTGAGTCGCAACTTCGGAATTCAGTAAATATGTTTTTGAATTTAAATGTGTAAAACCCTTCCTTTCACAATAGTTAGCACTTATGAATGCCTGTTTGGTGTCTGTGTTGAAAACTTATATTTTCAGGATTTCGTAGTTTATAACTTCTTTTCAATTTGTGTAACTAAATATGTTTAGCATAAAAAAAAAAAAAAACGCAGCCAAATTCATAATTGTTTTTTTTTTTTTTTTTTTTTTATTTATTTACATAATAAGGCTCCAAATTTTACACAGTCACATGCATTGAATTGGACTCGTACAATTTTTCAGAGGCAATCGCATCTATTGCTCCTTTAGAC
This sequence comes from Mytilus edulis, assembly GCA_019925275.1. NCBI lineage: Eukaryota > Metazoa > Mollusca > Bivalvia > Mytilida > Mytilidae > Mytilus > Mytilus edulis. Next base: position 40,788,290 of record CM034362.1, read on the forward strand.
GGGTCATTTTTGAAGCTGTTGGTGATACTGATTTAATTGAAAAAACAGTGGTTTCACTCAATAAAGATGATGACAAATTAGATGAAAACAATAATTAAAATCAACAGGGTTTGCCAAAAACAACTAAAGTTCAGTGCGACATCTGTTCTTAAATTGTTCAAAGAAAATGTCTAACACGCCACATGAGAACACACGGGGATCAACTGATTTGTTCTCATTGTCCAGCGAAATTCTCAGATAGATGGGCCTTGACGGAACATGAAGCACGACATTCAAACCCTTTAATGTGTAATGTTTGCGGCAAAAAATATACTTCAAGAAATGGCCTAAGTCGTTATTTAAGAGACCATGCTAGTTCACGCCCAATAGAGTGTGATATTTGCCATCAACGGTTTAACGATAACGCACATTTTGAAGGTCATCGCAACAGTACACATTTAAACTACAAACCATTTAAATGTACCGTATGCAGCAAGGCTTTCGCTTATAGACAATCAATGGTAAGACATGTCAAAGAATGTCAAGGGAATAAGTCCTACATCTGTATGGAATGTAATGCTGTGTTTAACAGCAAGCGTTCACTAGACCAGCACCATAGTTGGAAACACGACCAGAAAGAGCATACATGTATGTGTGGAAAGTCCTTCCGTTGGGTTCGATCATTTACCAGACACAGTAAAATATGTAAAACAAAATAATTTATTAAATAATAAGTATATAATAAATTTAGAATTTGATTTTTGATTCATTTCAAGCATTCATAAAGTTTAAATGATATATTGTCTCATTTTCAAGATAATGACATTTCTAGATATCATAACATGCTCTTTTATGAGGAAGGATTTTTTCTTCATCTTTCCCGCTATATGGTACTGACGAATTCCTTGAGCACCATGTGTAAATCCATCATATGGGTTCACGATTGCACTATTTACGTTTAGCAGAACTTCGAGGTTGGTCAAACAGTTTGCATGGCTTCTGAAATAAATAAACGTAGTATTGTTTAATTAGTTCTTTTGGATTCAAGTTTATAATATGACTGCGGCAATAAAAGATTTAAAGATTAAAAAACAAATATGGAAAAATAGGATCCTCTCAATATTGTTTCATATAATGCTATTCAATGAAACTGCAGTGTTAAATATATATCGTAATTTATTTGTGTCTTTAGTGTTTCTGTTACTTGATTTTCTTGTTTCAACCCGATCTGGTGAGTTTACATGTGTTGCATGGGTAAGGCGAAGAAGAGGTTTGGGTGCCCGCAAACATGTTTTACTCCGCAATATTTTGTATATACTGTCTCAAGTTAAGTGTCTGTAATGCCGTGAATATCGTATGTAACTGTGTATCATATTTTGCTATTTATTTTGGACAGAAATTAGGCTGATGATTTTCTAATTGGAATTCCTAAACATTGAATTTTGTCGCAGCCTTTTATATCTTGATAAGAAATATGGTTTTGCTCATTGTTGAATGTTGAAGGCCTTTTGATGACAAATAGCTGCTAATATCTACGTCATTTGATCTCAGGTGGATAGTTATCTCATTGGCAATCATATTGCATCTACTTATAACATATTACTACATTGTTTGTGCGTTTTTATGTCCTTTTGTGTGAACGATTTTTGTTAATTTTGATAGTAACTCTTCATTATACACGAGAAGAATTACATAACTGAACCATGTCGAACATGAACCTAACCATGACACTAATGAACCAAACCATGACACAGATATTTCAGTAATTTTGAATTGATTGCAAAAGTAGGTATTTTTCAGAATAATTGACCGCAGTGTTATATCACGAAGGATATATGTGATGTATGTGATGTAACAGACTGTAAGAAAATAACTTTTTTATGCACGATAAACCAATTAGCAAGTTTTAAATTTTGACATATGCAAGCTTTGTTCTGTGTTAAATCATTAACCATATGATACCACTTGTGATGTACTAACATATTTACTTTATACAAAGGTACTTACCAGCTTGAATTAATGATCAGAAGTTCCGTTTACAAAATATCCCAATGTTTACATTTTTGCATTGATTGTCATCAAAAAGACTTAACACCGTCATGTCAAACTTATCCAAACTATGACAAAATCACTGTACTAAACGCTCCTCGATATGACAACCTTACTACCCGTGATCTAATTAAGTAGGAAAACTTATGTTTTATACGGTTGTATGGAAGTATAGTGTAAAGGGTAGAAACATCAAAACTGTCAACAGATCAAAAGAATCATCAGAAGCATGCAATTTATCTAAAACACCAAAAAGAATAGTTATTACCATTTTTTCCATATATTTTATTACAATAGCTTATGATAAGTTTTTTGATAGTAGTTAATGAACTTGTTAAAAGCACTAAAATATTAACTGTAGAGAAATTACAAGAGGTCGGGATAAAACGACATTTTAATGTGTTTTATGTAACCAGTATATAGTAGGTACCTTCAATTCTTCAGAAGAAGCCTTAAGCTGTGATGTGGTTATGATATGTTTGAATACTATATGCAGAGCACACCATAGTTCTTTCATTTACATGAATAGTGAGTTGACAAAATAACTCATTATATCAAACAATCATTCAACCTGGTGTGCAGTTCGTTTTGATCCACTTGGATGACATTCAATATTTTCAACTTGATATTTTGGAAACAGGTATAGAAAAATATTGTCATTTAGGTTAGAAACATTTTGAAAAAAATGAATCTAATATAGAGATTTATCAATATTATTTTTACAATAGTTTCGATTTCGATTTTATCTTTAGAAACGTCTCTCCCCATTTAGACGAGTATGTACCCCATTTTGCGGTAATAAAACAATAAGGATTGTATTCCAATTTGATCTACAGACTTATCAAAATCATCTCCCTATATTGGTTTTGATTGGGGTTTAGCCTGTTTAAGTTCTCTTGTTTTAAAATAACGCGTCTATGTCATTTGTTGCGTTCAAATGCATTCTTTTTTAAATGATACTCCTGGGATTTTTATCATTATAGAAAACCAGCTGGTGATTTGGCAAAGGATACTTCGGATGAAAAAAAACTTCTAACCAGAGTGGCAATTTGACATAAAACAAATTAATGTAGAAAGTAGAAAACACTACTTTTAACTACCGAACGATTTTGTAGCACTGCATGTGATGCCTATGCCACAAATGCAACTATTACATCATTTGTCAAATAATGAACTGTGATTTGAATATATATAGTCATACTCAAAATTAGCGTTTGGTACAGAAAAGTACTGGTTGAGAAGTTTAAAAGGTATTTGTCAAAATTCAACAATGATATCAGAACTTTGATTTAGTTTACCAGATGCAAATTTCGCCTGCATCAGACTCATACGTACACAGAATTTAGATTGAAATGTTAGGTTACTTTTAGAGCCAGCAACAGATGTATCATATTGCCGGTATATAGTTATGCCTGTATCTTGTGAATGTTGCAAATAGAAAATGTAATGAAAAATTCTTTCTGTAACATTCCGGGTCAAAAACAAACTTTTCTATATATAAGTTTATAAAGAACATCAAGCTGCGAACCAATTCTCAAACTCAATCACGTGAAATGCAATTTCCAACATGAAATAATGTAACATTGAACTCCTGTTTCCTGCTACTAACACAAAAGAGTACATTTGTGACAAGGAATTGTTCATTTGTTGACGCTTTTTTTTCATTTTTGTTGTTGTTGTTGTTGTAACACCAAAATTGAACAATGACTAGATCTGACTTCGTACAATCACTTCCAAATATGGATTTAGTCAATTTCTGTATGATTTCAATTCTTGAGCATTAAAATCATCTTGTCATGTCTGTGCGTGAACGACCCCTTTGTCAGAGGGACACAGGTTTAGACAATTCTACTTATACACAGAGCCAGATCGTTCATCCATTATCAAACTCTCCAGTGCGATATGTTGGCCTGTACACTAGAGGATTATTCGTGGCTCGGGAATTTCTTGTATTCTTATCCTATGAATGCCGGTTTTATATGAAGACGAGTTGGGTCTAAGAGCAATATGCCTACGAATCAGACAGTGCTGTAAACATGACAAACAATTAACCTCTTACGTTTACATTGATTTCTGTTCATAAAAGGTAGTAATGCACATATGTAGCTTTTTTGTGACTCCTGTTGTGGTTAAACACGATACAATTTGTTTGAAATGCACTTTTAATTACTATTCAAGGGGAGTTAGCTCCGTTATTTGCTATAATTCTATCAAAAACTTATCTTGATTTATTTTAAATTACCAGACACACAGATACAAAAGACACACTATGTTGGCTTGGTATGGTGGATTCTTCAAAACAGCATTGCAAGATTTACGGGTAATATTTTGCCATGTTTTGGTTTTTTTTTAACTGCATTATCCTTACAAAGATTGGGATTAAAGTCCTACTACAAGTTCTAGAAACTGAATAGTGAACATAAAAATGGAACTCCCAAATAAACTTTCAGTCTGCTAAGAGTCATTAAGTAACAGGGGAATCAATTTATGTAAGACCTAAAAGTAAATTGCAGCATTATAAACAGTTTGTTTCTACTTTGCTATGACAGACACACAACCCTGCAAAGTAGAGGTGGGCACAGAGACAGAGTCACTGCCACCACATACGGTAAATCCCATGAAGCCAGACACATTATTGAACTGAACACACGATAAGGGACCAAGCTTCACAGCAGCAAAGGTAGAGAAAATACGTATATGAGATGATATCTCCTCATTAACAGGTATAATACAAAACATTCAACGAAAGCTCAAAACTGGTATGCAACCAAAACATACAGAAAAAATGTTAAGATAATGACATTCTAACAAACTATGTATGTCCATGGCCACATTTGTTAAACGTATTAATGTTATCAGACCCGTCGAACTAATCATAGATACCAAACCGACTTCTTAATATAAATAAACATATTTTTAAAGCTATATGTTTTCCCATCGAATAGTCATGAAGGTCC